>OW240916.1:119841848-120441848 GCA_933207985.1 Pelobates cultripes | reverse complement strand
CCCGCTTACTGTGGCTTTTTCCTGTTGCACAGGCATTACCGGAGCTCGGGCCATCATGTAGATGCACGAGCATAGCGCTCTTATAGTTCCCGAATTCCTATACTTGCAGAAATTCACTGGGACCAGGCTCGTGTTGGTGCACTGCGCACTGTTTATAGCCAGCTGGATCTAACCTGTATACTGGCTTGGGGTGAGCCCTCGTTTTCATGTGCTGTCGAGTGGAACCTGTTTTTGCTGGCTTCTGATTTCCTGGGTAAGCCCCAGTTGAATTCTACTGCCTATTGTAACACGTGGCTTACAGCCTCTGCAAACTTTGTCACAGTTTGTTCTCACAACTGTTGTTATACCTCCTTCTTGGTCCCTAGACCTCTCCTGCCCTAAGTGCCTGCTTCCATATTGAACATATGATCTGCAGGACCAAATTTCTGTGGAGTTCAGTAAAGAAAGTTAATGCTAAATATTCCCCTACTATCATTATTAGAATCAAGATTATTAGTATACTAGGGTGGGGCCGGACCGCCGACGGGATCAGACGCGTTCTGTCTGAGCTCCCGCTATGGGGCCAGGAAAACGGCGCAAACTGGAGGCAAAACCTTCCTAGCCACCCGCAACAAAGATCACACTGATCCCCAGATCCTGGGGTACGAGGGGATACCCTTCAAGATGCCTACAGTAACCCGATGAAGGCCCGAGGCGTGCAGGAGCTTGAGCCGGGACAAGACGGCCGGGTCTCCGGCCGGTGTCTGGCTTCCCCCCCTCTGGACCGGGGGGGTCATCCCGGTCTGCACACACGCATGCAACTACTGTCACGCCACGCGGGGACGAAAACTACCACCCTGCTATGGAACACTCTCCGGCAGCATTCCTCAAGATGGCCGCCGCACGCCAGTCTCATGTGCGACCTACCGCAGGAGAAACCATCCAACGCCATCGGATCACCACAGCAACCTGCCCCGGGGATGCGCCGGCGGATTACATTGAGCAGACTAAGGGGATGCTAACCACACATCTATCGGGTGGGAGAAAGAAACAAAACAAAAAACCTTTGCGCCTGTGGAGGACGCCATCACTCTCCTGGGGCCCATTTTATCTGCCCAGAGGACGACTACAATGGCTGCACCTGCACCCAGGTCTTTTCTGTGAGGAGCAACGCAACAATTCTTTCCCTGACTGATATGCATCCTTCAGAGCAAACAGCCTGCCAGCACTAGGTATGGACTAAACAAACCCATGCAGGTCCTCAAACGCACAGTCCAATCTGAATATCAGGACTTTACAAGATCTCAACCAAAGGACTGACCCAGTAGCTATCTGGCACAACTTTATTCCACCTTGCAAGAAGCATTCCCATGTTTTCTGCTGCCCTGGTTAAGCTCCTTTCTGCTTCTCAAAGCACATCTCTCATAACACTGATCCCAGCAGGCTCTGATAGTATCTTTATGTCTTGATTTCATGCACAGCGCTATATATGTTTGCTTAACCCTTGATAGGTGCAGATAGCATAAAGAGCCAATAGGTACTAACAGGGAAAACGTATAATGCCTGTTGAGTGTGTTGCAATATCATTCTACAGACATTGCTACACTAGCATAACATAAGACCATACTGTTAGATCAATAGCAATTGCCTGTCTACCTGACTAACGATGTATACCTGTTTATGTATGCCTGTATTAATCGTGAGAAACTAACCTAACTCAAGCTCTGACCAAACATGTATGTAGTATAGGTGTTTACGTACAGTCGAAACTACGATGCTGAAACTGCTTATACTCTTAGACCATATTTACAATCTACTACGGTATTCGAATGCTTAAACCTGTTTAAAATTTAAAATTGTGCATGTTACTCTTGTGCCCCGCATGTTCTGCATGGGAAAAAGCTGGAGGACTGGCTTTGGGGCACCTCTTGCCTGTTTGTGTCACATCTATGCACTACAAAAATAAAAAATGTAAAGAAGATTATTAGTACACTAAAGCTAGCATAATCTTCAGTTTTTGCCCGTTCATCAGTTCACAGTAGAGCCTTTGTGAGGTCAGGTACTGATGTTGGACTTGGCTGGCAGTCTTTATTCTAGTTCATCCCAAATGTGTTTGATGGGGTTGAGGTCAGGGCTCTGCGAGCCAATCAAGTTCTTCCATACCAAAGTCATGGTCATGTTTTTATAAACCTTGCTTTGTGCACTGGGGCCCAGTCATATTGGAATAGAAAAGGGACTTCCTCAAACATTTCCCAGAAAATTGGAAGCATAGCATTGTCCAAAATGTCTTGGTATGCTGAAGCATTAAGATTTCCCTTCACTGAAAGTAAAGAGCCTAGCCCAAACAGGCCCAAACCATTATCCCTCCTTCTCCAAACTGTACAGTTGGCATAATGCAGTCAGACAGCTAATGTTCTCCTCACATCTGCTAAACCTATGCTCACCCATCAGACTGCTAAACAGAGAAGCGCGATTTGTCCCTCCACAGAACACGTTACCACTACTCCAAAGGCTGTATGCTTTACACCAGTTCGACGCTTGGGACCCATTTTATTCACAAATATTTGTGAAGGTAGGCTGCATGGCTAGGTGCTTGATTTGATAAACCTGTGGCAATGGGTCTGACTGAAACATCTAAATTCAATAATTAAGAGATTTGTTCCAATATGGTGTATGTAACTCACAAAAATAGTTTTTGTTTGTTTGTTTGTTTTTTACATTCTTTATTTTGGTTCTGCAGATATGCATACAGAAAGTGACTATGGCATTTTGTGTAAAACAAGACACTTTCAGACTGCATAAGAACACTGAATGTCATGAGTAGCTGCACAATTTAGTTTTATAGTTTTTTAATATAAATTGCCTTCCGTATACATTAGTATAAGCAGTTTTTTCACCCTGATCTTTAACCCCTTAAGGACACAACTTCTGGAATAAAAGGGAATCATGACAGAATATTTCCGTCATGTGCCCTTATGGGGTTAATAAAACCATCTATCCTTAACTGTCACCTTCTTTAAAATTAGTATTCTTAAAGATGACATTTTATTTTTCTTAAATAAAGCATACTTTATTGCCCAACCTCACTGTGTCCTATGCAGTACTTCTCAGAGAGAAACTTCAGTTTCTTTTTGACATCAAAGATTTAGTTCTTTGACCTGGAGGAAGAGAATCTGTGCCCCATACACTGGTAATGAAGGGTTGGTTGTGCTAAGAACATCATTGTAATTTGTACCATAAACATGGCATGGGAACCTGAATATAGAATATGAGAACTGTGGACTAGTCATGAGATGAGTTTGGGTTTTGTAGAATTTGTAAACTGGTATAAAACTGCACCGATGGTGGCAGTGTTGGTTTTGGGTCGTAAGTCAGTTATGCTATCTTCAGCAGCAGCAATTGATTAAACAAAAAGAAATTATGCTTATGACTCAATCATATGAAGTAATTGTGATCATTGGTCAATGAGCTTGTATATATTTTACCTTCAGCCAGTACTGATAAAGGATAAACTGGAATCCACCATGTGTGTTTAAGCCATGTAACGGGAGGATAGTTCATGCCTACTGCTGTTAACATGTAGTATGAGTATCTGTGCCAAGGAAAGAAGAGACATTACATTAAATGGAGAAAACTATCTAACATAAACCATGCTACAACCACTCCAAGATTCCACAAACATATAAAGTATGACTAGGTCTACAGTGACGCATGAAATGAACCATTCATTAAGTGTGTGTGTGTGTGTGTGTGTGTGTGTATATTTCTGGATCTTTTCTTTCCCAACATAGTGTGTGACCCTCTTTATGTCTCCGCTTGTACATCACTATCTATGCCTCCTTGTGTGTCATTCTCTATGCCCCTTGTCTGTGGTCCTCAATCAGAAAAGGGCCATAAGCAGGTTACCGATTTGTAGCACCCTGTCATTCTTCACATAGGGATGGTGAATAGGGATAAGACGATTTATGGTTCAAGGACCCCTACTTAAAACATGGGCCCTAGGCAGTAGCCTATGATTAATCCTGCTCCGTCCTCCATGTCAACCTTTTGTGAGCTATTCTGCATGCCCAACATTTTTAGTGTTATTTACTAAAGTAAGAATTAAAAATGTAAGGTCAAAATAGCCAAAGCAGAAAAAAAATCTGTAAGTCAGCTATACTTCCAGTTTGGCCGCTTTGGACTTAAATTTGACATTTACTTTTATTTCTCAATTTAGTGATTAATCGTGTGTGTGTGTGCTAGTCTCCATTCCCCCTTTTGCATATAACTCTACATGCCTTTTGTATCCTGCTTCATGCAAACCATAATGTGCCCTATGTGCCTCTCCACTACCCCCATATGTCAGTAACAATCTCCCCTTTAGTGTCCATTCAGTGACAGCATTACTGTGCTCCGCGTGGAATAAGGCACAGTATGTGCTGATAGGGCAGGGACAAAACTTCTCAACCTCACTCACACATTGGTTGTTGCTGTGTGGTAGGGCTGCTCTCCATGTACTCCCTGTGCAGGCCCTGAAACAGGCTCAGCCTGGCAAACAATATCATACCAGAAACTGTGACTGATAGCCACCATAATTGATGATGATATAGTTTTTGTTCTCACATACTTCCCATCGGACTCAGTGTCTCAAATCACAGGCATCATATTTGTTTGGTCTAAAGAACCAGTTGTTATCTACTTATAACCAATACATCACATATTTTACTTCCATATAATTACAGAACCAAAAACTGCAACACACCTAAAATGGTAGTACACAATTGCTTATTCGTCACACCCTGGAATATGTTTTAAGGGTACATTACAAGCCCTCATTAAACATCAAACATTAAAGGCACAGACTGTGCTTACGCTGCAATTTGCATTAGCAAGTTCTTTTGTAATACAGAAATGTTTGTATTTCAGTTAATTGGTTTGTTGGATAAACATTGGATATGGGGAACAATAGTGAGCAAACATTAAATCCTTAATGTTATTAGTTTAAAATATATTACCTTACAACATCCCACATGTTCCATAGGAAGAACAAAGCACAGACTACACATTTACTCTGCACCTCCTCCTGGCTGGTGATGACCACAAATAGGATGACAAGCCTTTCGGTTACCTAAAATGGAAAGGAATCTGTCACTCACATAGCTCACCACTTTTAGAATGGTTAAATAGTTCACACAAGGGTTGTTCTAAGATTAATGTATCCAATCCATTATGCATACTGTGTTAGAACATATACATTCGACCTGCTCCCTTCCTTGCCCATATAGATGGAGACACACATATAATTCTGCAGATGCACACTTGGACTATAGAGAGACAACTCAATATAATAAAACTAGACCCTCTGAATCACTGTGCTAAAGGGATAGGGTTGTTTGACTATCTGAAATAGAGATACATAAGAAAGATATAAATTTCACATGCTTAACCACTGTAATAGTTTTTGTTTGTTCAAATGTTAGATTTAGCACCGATATGACAATGCCATTTAAGCATTCAGAAATAAAACTGTTTTAAAATTCATACATAATTTGGTCCGCTTGGCTTGAGAATTACCACACTGACAGTGTTCATCTCCTCTTTTCAGAAACTCATCCATTTTAATGTTAAACACTCCATTAATTATATGAACTAGACAGAGCTTTTCTCGTATATAATATCCATTTGCCCGGTAACATCTCACTATCTCTAATTTCTCTCTTCTTCCGACACCTGCACCTATTTCCTCTCTTCCTCATCTAACTGTGGTCTTATCATTTTATGTGGTCACCGCACCTTCTTTGCACTATTTTAATTTTTCATCTTCCTGTTTGCTGTTGACTTATTGTCAATAAAGGAGTCTAAGCGGATATGATGTAATTGATTACACTGGGTCTTGATCAAAATTTCCACCCTCCTCACTCTTCCCTGCTATATTTAACCAATGTTTAGGTATGTTTTTTTTTGTTTGTTTTTTTAAGTATCCCTAATTAAATTACAGATTATGGCACCCATTTCTTTATTAGATTTTCATAACCACGTTGTCTCATTCTCCTACATGAATGTTGTGCATTTTACTTAACTGTAGGAATATATAGTATACAAAGGAAGTACTTAAAAGTATTAATTCTAATGTAGCCAGTTATTTGGAGCAAATTCACTTCCTAATCTAAAATATCTTCTTGTTTTTTTATTATTATTAGTTAGAATATAATATAAATATTATTACTTCTAACAGGGAGCAGAGGGCTCCTAAGCAGGAGTTTCCATTAGCTCTGTTGAGCTAATCCCCATAGTGCAGTGCTAGCACATTAGCTGAGCATCGATGGGCTTAGCCCAGACATTGAGCTTCCAACTCTGTCTGAAGTAGTGAGACTGGAAGTGGCTTCTGGTGGACCCCAAGTGTGAAGTGAAATCATTCTAAAATGGTTTGACAACTTACAATAGGTGGTGCCAGAGCATGCTGTAATGGCTCTTTAAAAAAATGTCTTGGCAACCTTTGACTTTAGATTTTCTTCTCCCACTGTGGGCATACTGTATACAATTAGCAGCTATAAATATAGGTTACTATAGCAAAGATAGTATAGTATAGTACTATAGTACAAAAACATACAATCCTCATTAGTAGAAGGCACTGCCCCAGCTTGCTCAACACTGCAATTTCCATTGCTTCTAACTGATATTACCCAGTTCTATATAATTGTATTTACCTGGATTTATTCACTAAATTCCAAATGGTAGTCAATTGATATCTGAATGGAACAATTCTGACATAAATAAATTATCTGGAAAATTCTCCAACTCCGTTTTAGTCAGAGCTGAATTAGTTTTGCGATATGGATTTATTTATGGAAGTAGTGAATAACCGCAACACTATGCAGACTGTCTTTAACACATCAATAACTAAAACCAATAGAAATGTAACTATTGTACCTGTAAAAAACTTGGCAAGAATCGGTGTTGTTGGTTGCCCAGCAGTGGGAGTATCAGCTCCAGTGCAGACAGTAACTGGCAGGCCTGCATTACTAGCCCGATTGTGTAGAATGTATCAGCAAAGGAATCTGCATGGACCAAGTAATATGCATCAATTAGCACACAGAACACAGCCACAGTACTTGCTAAAGTGCCTTATGTGTGAAGAGTGAGTCCTCTTTTTTTTCATTTTACAAAAAGTGCAGATTTCCAGAAATTGACACTTTTCTAAATTAAACTTGTCACACACCCTGGCTTTCAATAAGACAATATGGTAAGGCACTGCCTAGGCTGAGTAAGCAGTAACTCGGCTAACCAGGTGAATTTAATGTTTGAAACATGATGGATTGAAAGTAAGGTACATTAACAGCAGATACAGCCTATATTTACAATCTAAGTGCCTCTATGCACAGAGAATGTGCAAATCAGGTGGAGATGTGACATCATTATCTTTCTTTGCCCTTATCAATATGCCCTTAGATCCTCTAGAGTATGGAATTTCTTATCCTTAACTGGGTGCAGGAAGCTTTATCTCCTGATCACTTAAAGGAACACTATAGCGTTAAGAATGCAGACAGGTATTCCCAAGGCTATATTGTTAGCCCACATTTATCTCTACTCATTTGCCGTGCTGGTCTCTGTGCTGGTGCCCCACCTACTCAGCTGACATCATCAGTCTTGGTGATCTTGGCTAGTGTGTATGTGTGGCAAATCCTGCCAAGCCCTCACGTGATTATATGTCTATAATGTAAGAAAGTATTGCACGTATCAAGAATTCTTATATAATATGTATTTTGTACATCAAACTGATATTTTCTAATTACTGGTGGTGTAAAGAAACCACACATTTAGCTCGTTAACTTGGCTTTTTCACGTTCGGTAGATAAAACTACCGAACACCGACCACCCCCTGGCTCAATAACCACAAAGAAAAAAATGCAGATTAAGTGCTCTCCCTGTGTGTCCGCCGTTTGTATGGCCGAATGCCAAGTGCTGGAAAAAAACGGCGGCCATCTTGTCTCACGAAATGAGGTACAAGGACTTGGTGTCTGGACCTAAAATTGGACACACGACTCCAGAATTTGTTCGGTTTTTAGACTTCCTGTAATGTACCGACCGCTACCTCTGAAGCTGTGGAACTGTTTTAAACATAAGATCTTGTGTGCGGTCGGTCAAATTATGACCTTCATGGAAATCCCGAACCCCTGAACTGATCTCAGTGATTTTTGAATATGTTGGTCCCCCAGATCGGGGTTATCAGAGGATATAACTTGTGTGGGGTTTCCATGGGGCTTGAGATACTTTCAAAGTTTTGTGGAAATGTATGTTTTTTTGTGCCTGGAGATAATTGAGTTTAGTACAATCCTTGACTCAATTATCTTCCAAACACAGGGGAAGGATTATCCTATTTTATGTGGGAGTGTCCTGGACCTGAGAGCCAATGTACTTCCAGTGTGTACTTTGCCATAGTCCCCTCTCAGGTCCAGTGGGGAATGCCTCTGGAATATGTCACGGTAAACCCCTTGCATGGGGACATGCATAAAAACCGTCCAGTTGGTCTGAAAAAAATTCATTCCTGTTGTACCTTTCATCTAGTCTAGGCTGATGTTTGGATATCTGTCTGATTTGCTTGGTGAATTTACTTGTATTCTGTATTTCTTCTGGAGAACGTTCAAATCAACACCCGAACTGCGTGCTATAATTACTCAGCTCCTAGCAGTTAGGGAGGAAACAAACAAACGGGTATCTGAAATACCAGTGTTCATTACAGATGGGTAAATACTTGTTTGGGAAATCACAATGCTAGTTTTTTTTTCCCAGTTTTTTTTTTCTTCATAAGATCCTCATGAGCTAAACTGCTGAAAACATGAATTAGGCATATTTTAAGTACATATCATATACACTATATATCGGAAATAGTTTTTTCTCTCTGTAATGGCACAAGATGAGCTAAAGCCAGCTTGAGATCTGAGCGGGGACCCACCCAAGGGCAGGCTATTTCAGCTACTGCCTCTTCTCAGTATTCTCTTGCACCCCGTTTTTTGCTTTTTCTATGATGCCCTGTCTTAATTCTTCTCATGGGAACTGCCTGGTTGACACGGTATTCCACAAGCCGAATGGGTCGATTTTGCATGTGACCCACTTGCAGTCAGTCTAATGGAAGCTGCTTGCTTGCAGAGCGCGTCCATATGTAAATCTGAGGCATGCTTAGTCACTTCCGGTTTGCAATTGACCACATTATTCTGGCGGCCTCTTTCCCACACTTTGTGGGTTTGCAGGGGTGATATGGACCTGTCAGTTCACACCTGTTTTAGCTATTTTGACACCATTCCTTTTGCCCTATTGTGGTTTCTGTTCTAGTACCCGATTAGCACGTTTATATTCCTGTTTTTGGTTTGACCTTGACTTGTTTCTGGACTTTGAGTACCTCTGTGACCCTGACCTGCCTAGTTAATATGATAATTGAAATTCATGACCTTGGCTTTTTAATTGAACATGATTTCTCTCTTTTACATGTTAAGCACTGCCACTTAAGGTCCAATAATATGTCTATGCTTTGTCATTTTTAATTATTGCAGGTTCTGAGTATTTGGGTATACTCACCCTGACAGTTCTCCTCTATACTTTTTCCTTGTTATGTTTCATTTGACACACATAATATTTTAAGATTGTAAGGTCACATGCCATCTTACTTAGCACATTGAATAAAAGTACCGCAAATATTACAATAAAGTCTACAAGCAACGCTTTCTACTCCCATTAGAGAGAGAGAGGTCTTATATTTGGGGATACTTCCCCTTTAGTAAGTTACACGTGAATACATATATATATATATATATATATATATATATATATATATATATATAGTAAAATTACCTTTTCCAAAGAAGAGAAGTCTTGCAGTCATATTAGTGAAGATCCAGGAATGACCACAGAATTGTAGCAGGTAGTATAGAGTTAGAGAAGTAGTCATCTTTACTCTGTTTACACGATACACTGGGAGATCAAAAAAAAAAAGATTGCAGTTTCAGCTTTTGTGACTTTGGAGAAGTTTAAACTTTTTTTTTAACCCAAAAAATATTAAATCATTACCAGTTATTTTTAGAGAGACCGAGCAAGAAAAACATGCAAAGAAAAGTTAAAAACACACCAAATTCATACAGAACAGCACGTTCCAAAAATACACTGGACGTATTACAGCAACTTAAGCAAAAAGTATCTGCACTGACCACAGTTGGAAGTCATTTAGCCATGCTTTAAAGCATATTTACTACCTATATCATGCCCTAATAAGAGATTTGGGGTTCGCAGGCAACTAAATCGGAAGAATAGTTATATTGGAAAAAGGATAATTATTTTCTCTAGTCAACAGATGTATTTTACTTAATCAGCAAATAGGGAGGTTTTAAATTCATAATTCGTTTTAAAGTAGAGAATACAATTTGGTGGATGTTGGAAACAATGGGATAGGAGAATTTCCATAAAATGTAGTCAAATGAGTGTGCTGTATAGCTCTCCCCGCCTGCTTTTTTAACACCGAACCATATTTTCACTTTCTACTTATCTGCATGAAGACCCTTTAAACCCATGCTACTGTAAGATTCTGGTAGCGTATTACGTAAAATCAATGGGCCACTATTAATAAGCCAGATGCAACTTAGCAATTATTGCTGATCTCTGATAATGACAGTGTTACAGGTTCTGTCACATACTATGTAAACACGGTTCCCTAATTATGTGTGCCTTTTACCCAACACGTTATCCTAAAGAAAATTACTGTATCAGTCTGAACAGGGAAAACACCCTGCAGCTACAATTCCTATTTAAAAGATGTCAGACATCTTCTGCCTGTTAGAGCAAAACCCCATTGTACGTGATTATTCCCTATCCTTCAAGCACTAGCTGGAATCCGGCCATCCTTTAGATAAGGAAATGACTAAGTGGGACTTTCATGCTACTGAAAGTTCATTTTCTTTTTTCCTGTAATTGTAACTATTTTGGTGTTTCCAAGCATATATATTTCAAACGACATTGAGCAGCTGCCACGGTATGAAAAAGTGTTTCAAACAGAACATAGATAATTCAACATTTCTTTTATAGGAGATGTTACAAGTTATCATTCTTATTTTGCATGTAGTGATTGAACACTGTCACAAATCCTGGACAAAAATTTAAATATGATTATGAAGTTAGGGACCTTATAACTCTTGCCTAGGCCTGTGGTTTTCAATAATTTTGCTGGTTTATGCTGCTATGCATCAAGCTGCTAGACTTCTGCGGGGTGAAAAAACTTGTTTGGGCCAAACCACTTAGTTAAAAATTTTTTTTATAAAAACACAAAATGTGGGCATTCCGAATTTCGGCCATGTGGCAGTTCAGCTTGTCCAAATTTTGTTAACAAAGAAAGATTTGGAAGACAAATCAGACGATTCAAAGGGGAGCTTAAATGGGCCAATCAGGGAGCTGTAAAATATACACAAATTGGTTTACAGGTCAAGTGAGAATAAGTAACCAATAGAGGGAAAAGAGTAATAAATCTATCGTTATTTATTCTTTATTAAATATATAAATACATCTGTATATCAATTTTTTTCCCTCATCCTCCCATTTAGTGGCTATCTCCTAGTCATCAATCATCCTTTTTCCCATCAGGGTTTCTCTTTTTTCTGGTGCCACAGGTGGAATTCTGAATCAGGAATCAAAACATACATGCACATCCATTGCATGTTGAGTTTTGTTCATATTTCGGCTTGGAGTTTGGGTAATCCAATCAGCCCAAATTTGGATAAATTGCAGTTTTGGAATGAACAATTTTTCAAGTCTACAAGCTATCTCAAAGTGCGCCTTTAACAAATTGACTCCACAGTGTAAAAGGTTCAGTGCAATGCTTAAAATGGGTCTTTAATTCAGTTTCTATACTTGTTTTGATTATCTATCTATCTATCTATCTATCTATCTATCTAATTGTGTGTCTATACTACTTTACATGCTAAATCTGCTTTTCTAAATTTCTTATTTTCTAGTCATTTTCATAATCTTTTATTTTTATAATTTAAACGGAATATGTTCTATGTATCAACTTGTAACCACAATTTGATATCTGCACCACTCTTTGTGGCCCATAAAATAGTAAAACTCTGTTATCCCTTTGTTTCTCAATAAAATACTATTTTGTAATATTAAAAATAAAATAGTTTGGCCCTAAAGGGATTAATTTATTTAAAATAAACCCTTGTAATAAAAATAATATATTTAATGGTGGCACCCTAATTTCGTCTTGTATATTAAATACTAAAATATGACTATTCAATTATTCTAAATTCTTACTGTTGCTTCACATTTACACGCACATGACTGCTTCCTTTGAGCTATACATTCATAAGAAATCTACATCTATTAACATGTGTATTACTCTCACCTGTACCTATTAACATGTATACATGTCAGTTGTACTTGTTAGTTTAAATATGTTTCTTCTGTGGCAGTTGTACAAATGCATACATACATTCCTCCTGTATCAATAGTTAATATACATACATTCCTCCTGTATCAATAGTTAATATACATGCATTTCTCCTTTATCAATAGTTAATATACATGCATTCCTCCTGTATCAATAGTTAATATACATGCATTCCTCATGTATCAGTAGTTAATATGTATACATTGCTCCTGTATCAATAGTTAATATGTATACATTCCTCCTGTATCAATAGTTAATATGTATACATTCCTCCTGTATCGGTAGTTAATATGTATACATTCCTCCTGTACCTGTTAATATAATATATATACATTGCTCCTGTATCGGTAGTTAATATGTATACATTCCTCCTGTATCAATAGTTAATATGTATACATTCCTCCTGTATCGGTAGTTAATATGTATACATTCCTCCTGTACCTGTTAATATAATATATATACATTCCTCCTGTATCGGTAGTTAATATGTATACATTCCTCCTGTATCAGTAGTTAATATGTATACATTCCTCCTGTACCTGTTAATATAATATATATACATTGCTCCTGTATCAGTAGTTAATATGTATACATTCCTCCTGTATCGGTAGTTAATATGTATACATTCCTCCTGTACCTGTTAATATAATATATATACATTGCTCCTGTATCGGTAGTTAATATGTATACATTCCTCCTGTATCAGTAGTTAATATGTATACATTCCTCCTGTACCTGTTAATATAATATATATACATTGCTCCTGTATCGGTAGTTAATATGTATACATTCCTCCTGTATCAGTAGTTAATATAATATATATACATTCCTCCTGTATCAGTAGTTAATATAATATATATACATTGCTCCTGTATCAGTAGTTAATATAATATATATACATTCCTCCTGTATCAGTAGTTAATATAATATATATACATTGCTCCTGTATCTGTAGTTAATATGTATACATTGCTCCTGTGTCTGTTAATATAATATATGTACATACATTGCTCCTGTATCTGTAGTTAATATGTATACATTGCTCCTGTGTCTGTTAATATAATATATGTACATACATTGCTCCTGTATCTGTAGTTAATATGTATACATTGCTCCTGTGTCTGTTAATATAATATATGTACATACATTGCTCCTGTATCTGTAGTTAATATGTATACATTGCTCCTGTGTCTGTTAATATAATATATGTACATACATTGCTCCTGTATCTGTAGTTAATATGTATACATTGCTCCTGTGTCTGTTAATATAATATATGTACATACATTGCTCCTGTATCTGTAGTTAATATGTATACATTGCTCCTGTGTCTGTTAATATAATATATGTACATACATTGCTCCTGTATCTGTAGTTAATATGTATACATTGCTCCTGTGTCTGTTAATATAATATATGTACATACATTGCTCCTGTATCAGTAGTTAATATGTATACATTGCTCCTGTGTCTGTTAATATAATATATATACATACATTGCTCCTGTATCGGTAGTTAATATACACACATTGCTCCTGTATCAGTAGTTAATATACACACATTGCTCCTGTATCGGTAGTTAATATACACACATTGCTCCTGTCCTGTAGCTGTTAACATGTATAAATCGTGGTTAGGAGGATGCTCTCTCCAGCTCTCCTCCTCCCCCCTACCCTCACCCCAACACAGAATAGCTCAAAGAATGTCACAGTCCAAACCTACCAGGAGCAGCACACAGGCTCGCACAGGTCCAGCTGCTGGGAAGATGTGCTCTTCTCTCTGTCTGCCCTGAGCTCTGAATCAGGAGGGCTGTCCGGGGTCAGCACTCTGGGTGGCTGTGAGAAGCAATGTGGCTCCTGGCTTTGTTGCTAGTTGTAGGGAATCCAGCTCAGTGTGCACACTCACAATGCATGCAGTGTCACCATGCAGTATCCAAGCTCCGGCTTGTGGTAAAGTTTGCTGCTGGGTGGAAGAACGAGACGCCCACTAACCAAAATCTGCTCACTAACTCCCCTCCTCGTCTTTTTTCCCTCTCCGCCTCTATTTTCTATAACTTTGTATTGGATTAAACTCCACTCCCTCTGGTTTAGAAATATGAAGTATTCTACTCTCAGTGTAAATAAATAAAGTTATGACAGCATTGGGCTGAGCTAAACAACATACCAAGCATTGCTGGATGAGTCAATGGCTCAGTTTGTTACACTATTTCATTCAGCTCTTAGTGGACACGACTTGTTGCACTGACTGTGTTACTGTGTTACACACTTAAACAATTTGTTTTATGTGGCTTGAGTCATTTCCTTCCCTATCATATCCATTTCCATCTCGGTTCAGTTTGAGCAATAATCTGTCATTAATAGGGGAAGAATGTCACTGATCTGCTTAACCATTTCTTTACCAGCCAGGTCTGAAAAGACACTGATTGGCATTGTAAGATTTCTACCGATAAATAGAGAGCTGTGGTATATTAATTATTATTTTATTATTTATATAGCGCCATCATATTCCGTAGCACTGTACAATGGGTTAATGACCCTCATTTTTTTTTTTATTGATGACTGGAGTCGGAGATGCAGCTGGTTTGAAATAGGGTACAACATCTCATATCATAACATTTCCCACTAAACCATCTTGGTTTCAGTTTGTTTCTTTTATATTTATTACCCAATGGTACATACTGAGTAACGTACCTTCCTAATACATGTTTGAAGATATTCTATTTATCCTCAGTGTTTTGTTTTTTTTCCCTAAAGAGTTGATGTCAGTCAACATGTTGTAAAAGGTGCACTTATCTTATTGAAATTAGCCTTTTTTTGAAATATGTTTTAGTATACCCCACATGCTTTTTTGAGTTTATTTCAAAAGACACCAAATTGGGATACCCATTCCCCAAGTGCTCCCCTACTTGAATGTAGGTCAAAAGATCAGCATTTCACTCCACCTAACTGCTTTTAACTTGTACTATGCTGTTTTGCATTCTTTTTGCTTTCCTATACAAAGCATATATTGATCTCTTGATGATACTCAATACTGGTGGTTACACTATATTTGTCCTACTCAGTGTGGTCAGCTAGCCTAGCAAAGTAATTTCATTTTTACATCTTGTATATATGACACACTTGTTTGACTTACACCTGTCAAAGCTACACAATCAGACAACCTAGCTTGCATCTTACATGTTTTCCTCTTTGTCCCTCCTCTGATTATATATCCTACTTAAGCATAGAAAATCCTCAGACATACCTTATTAACCATAAAATTGTGCTGTTTCTTGCATGCCATAACAATGTTTACCCTGATCTACTTATTAGCTTGTACCTGCTGTTGTGGCAGCACACGCATGTTTGTAATTCTAAGCACTGCAAAAACAATAAAATAAAAAAAATAAAAAAAGATCAGCATTGTTTTTTATAACCAGGTGCTTGTGCTAGTTGGGACATGCAGGTATCATTTAACACATTCAAAAACCTGATTCCCCTTGCTCAACTACTAGTCCATCTATCCCAATTTATGTCATGGCAAATACAATATCCCGTAATTAACGTGTTACCCAGATTTGCCACTTTCCCAATTTGCTCTAATAGCTGGTCTCCCTCATCAATATTAACACTAGGTGGTTTATAACATTTCCTAACCAATAATAATTTTCCCTTCTTTTGCCCCAAACAGATATCTAACCATAACGCTTCCACATATTCCTCCTCACATTCCCCTTCCTAGTATTTGGGTTTAACTCATTGTTGACATACAAACATACCCCGCCACCTTTCTAGTTTTTTCTATAATTCTTAAATAGTGTAACCAAATAAGTTAGCTGCCCAGTCATGTGTCTCATCCCACCATGTTTTTGTTATGAATAAAATAAGAAATAAAGATCCTAAACGTACCAGGAGATAGCTTGCAGAAAATGCATATGAATACTTGCTGGATCTAAAATAAATTTTAAAAGGTTCAAGTGAGAAAATACATAAATGAAATACCATATAAAACACCAATATAAAAGCAATAATCAAACACTCAATGAGGGATGTCCAGGAAAAGTGTTGCCCCTACTGGGAATTGGGTAACATCAACTAAATGGGGAAAAGTACAACAAAGGCAAATAAAAACAAATAAAGCAATGAGATATGGAAATAAGGATGGACAGCTACTAAAATGTCACATCTAGATATAGATCAAAAGTCTTGAAGTTCAAAATAGAGATATCATGAAGATAAAATCCATATAAAATCACAATAGTGGAATCAGTACTGAAGATATCTATATGCAACAATGTTTCAACTAACTGGATGTTATGACATGTTATGAAGTAATAAGAGTTGCAGATTATCCAAAACTATACTCTGAAATATACTCTGAAATATAGAGTGTAAGATATATATCAAGGTATCGATAGCCGCAATAAAAATGTTGTAGTAGGTGGTGTATAATCACTTTTAGATCACAGCGACCGATCTAAAGTGTCTAGATCCTCACTGTGCTCTGAAAGAAAAAATTGACAAGCCATAGTGCTCTCCATAAAAACATAACAGTTTAATGTTAGAAGAGTAAAAGCACTCACATGTTAGCAGATTAAAAGCACTCACACGTTTTTGTTATGCCTATTATTTTATATTGCTTTATGTATGCTATAGTGTCCCCCATTTTGTTATTTAGGATCCTTGCGTACTTTAATATTGTCATTAGTCACTTGTACTTTATGTGAATTTCTATTTCTATTACATACCTCCTCTTTCCTGATATTGCCTCTTCCCCATCTCCACCCTCTTTGTGCTGAGCAAAATCCCATTTCATCTATGTGCTATCTCCATTTTGTAGTTTTCTTCGTCCTTCCCCCTCTACCACTAGCTTAAAATTTCCTCCACCCCTATACCATTCCGATTCCCCAGCTCATAATTCATTGGTGAAGACAATTCCTCTTATTTTCTCTCTGGGACAGTCCTCAGTTGTTCTGATGTCTAAGGGTAGAGAGGAACTAGCTGTACTTCCTGAACTGGTGGGCACTAACCCTCCTTCTTGATTGAATTCATCCCAAGGCATGAAGTTGTATGAGGAACTAAATGGACTTCTTCAGTTTAGAAGCAATTTATCACGACTCTAAAGGTTGTACCCACGTGCTAAATCAGCCCATTGCTCTGAAGAGCTAAAAAAAAAAAAAAAAAAGTTTCCTAGAGTATGACTTTAGCCATGCATTAAACTCCCTAGTCTCCCGCTGATTTTCTACTGTAGTGAGCAGCACCGTTAATATTTCTGAAAACACTACCTTGGAGGTCCTTTTCCTCTTCCTAAATCCCTGAACTCATTATTTAGGACCACAAATTACATCTGAATGTGTCATTGTTGCCAATATGGACCATGACAGGTTGGTCATCCCCAGCTCCTCCCAATAATCCATCCACTCTGTCAGCAATATGCTGGACCCGAGCACCCGAGAGACAGAGAATTTTCCAGTTGAGATGATCAGAGTGGCAGATTACACTATCTACTCTCTTAATAATAGAATCCTCTACCACCACAACTCGTCTGGTGTTTCTTACATTCTCAGTCCCACCCATACCAGAGGGGCTGTTCGAACATGCAACATATTATGACTAAAACATGTGCAGCTGTTTAGGAATTGCACTGAAACATTGGCTTACTTTATAGTGCCTACTGTTTTAAATCAGATGATTTGTGTACATAAACCATTCTATTAGCAAACATACATGTAGCAACATACGCGAGGACGTTAGAATGCTAGCCAGCAATTGAGAAAGTGTTGTTTGTGAGATAAAACAATTCTGGTTACTAAGAAATCAACATAGGCGGGATATTTGTTTCACACTGAGGACGCCAGAGGTAGTTTTGAGTGCATGACAACACCAAATCACTAATGTAACAGACCCCACCGGTGGTACTCAATGCTGAACGTACCCTTTGTAAGCTGTGTATGTAGTTTATTTTGCTATGCATTGCTAAGACATAATTGCCTTAAAAAAAAAAATCTAAATCCTGCAAGTCACAGCCTTCCAATAAACTTTTTTAAAAATACCTGTAAAGCCTATTATTCCATCTTTGTCTGTTTGTTTGTCAATCATGCATCCATGGAGTAAGCACATTTTAGAGTGGCCTTTTATTGTGGCCAGCCTAAGGCACACCTCTGCAATAATCATGCTGTCTAATCAGCATCTTGATGTGCCACACTTGTGAGGTGGATGGATTATCTCGGCAAAGGAGTAGTGCTCACTAACACAGATTTAGACAGATTTGTGAACAATATTTGAGAGAAATAGGCATTTTGTGTACATAGAAAAAGTCAGCTCATGAAAAATGGGGGCAAAAACAAAAGTGTTGCGTTTATAATTTTGTTCAGTGTATATATGTATGTATAACAAAAAGCACGGTTCTGCACCCACTCTTCAGCTATACTTGCCAAGGTGCTCCTCCAGCCTTTTAGCAATACATACACTCGAAAAATGTCACTCACTGGTATTCTTAATTTGCAAACTTTATTCACCAATGTTCAGTAACTTTACAGTATCATCAACGTTTCAGTCCTCATCCAGACTTTCATCAGCATGCTCTATATTTTTATCAGGAAGCCCTATATTTAACCCTGTATCTTTCCAAGATACCATAAAACAGTAAAATGTATCACGATTGTAAAATCTTTATTTCTTCTGTCTTTTTCCAGTTGATTTATATATCCGTCTTTTGTATATATAGTCTTGGGACAAAGGCTTGCACATTAATATACGTCTATATTAATGAAAAGTAGTAATACGCAATCTGATTTACGGTTTCTTCAGGTTTATTGATTGAGTAACGGATACATAATAAAACAACAAAGGATGTTACATGATCATGGATGTTCAACAGCAGATGGTAATTGCTGGACTCCTGAAGGAAGAATTACATCTTTACATAGCTGTACAGAAAGAAGAGCCGAGAGAGAGAGAGACCTCGTGTCCCCTTGTTCAGTTACTATTTGGATATGCCCATACTAATGTCAGAGTACAACTCTAGCCATATAAGGACAAGACCACCCACATTGCAGAATTCTCATACAAAGAAAGCCTTGTGGCTTATTGATACCATCTGTTACTTATGTCAATCCAGACATCCATAAATAATCAATAGAAACGCGAAATATGCAATATTCTACAACGATGATGATATCATGTGTGATATCAGCAGTGAAAGTGCAGTTTGTGTGTGGAAAAATGCAAAAACAAATATGAACATTAAACTTGGCATGCTGGGGGGTAATTCTCATACCTGGGCTGCCATACACAGTCTCAAAGGCAACCTAACTAATCTGTCAAATTTCAATGTATAAAAACTGAAATGGCCAAGTTTTATATTTGACCCTGTAACTCTTCAAAACACAATAAAACCTGAACATGCGGGGTACTGTTGAACTCGTGAGACATCGCTTAACACAAATATGTGTATTTTTATGCAGCAAAAGCTAACAGCATTATGGCATTCACAGTTAAAATGTCACGCAGAACTAAGAAAACACATTTTATAAATTTCTCACACTCTTTAGATTTTATTTATTATGTTTTATATGTAAATATTAGCTGTGAAATGAAAGCCCTGTTTCTCTTGAACAAAATGGTATCTAATAATTGTGGGTACGCTTAATATGAAAGAGGTAAATTATAAATTGAACAGACACACAACGCAAATTCCAGGTTTTGTTTTGGTGAGTACAAATTGTTACATCATTATGGGGTTACTAATGTTTTGGATAGAGAATTATATTTTATATTCAAAGTAATATGCATTAAAACAGAATAATGCTAGTTACTATTAAGTTTTGTTTCCATCAGTTTAAAAGATTTTAGCGAGGCATATGAAAAAAGTAAAAATGTCACTATCTGAAGCTGTACATCCTTGCGTGCAAAACGCCAGAGCTTTCAGTTCATACATGACTAATTTAAAACTAATTTTCCTATTTTTTGCACACAACCAAGGGAAATACTGCAAGGGAGAGATAAGAATTTAGAAAATGTAAAAAGCATGCTAGCTCAGCTTTTCAGAGGCCTAACGGAATTAAACCACAAATACTTCTTTCCATATTTTTCTGAAAAGGCCTGGCGTCTATTTCTTTTAAGTTTTTTAGAAAAAGATCATGGGAGACACACTTGTTTTCATTAAACGTATCTTTACTAACCTAATGTATACACAGACTGCCCACCGTAACTATATATATTTATTGGAAAGAAAATATAGGATTCAGTATTACTGCCAAATGCAATATCTGTTACCGCAATTATTAGTTTAGCTGCCAAAAGAGATTGTATGCACAATCACGCCGTTTGCCACCGTATGTTACCACTGCATGGGATCCTGGAAGTGCCAGTGTTAAATAGCATATGGGGGCAGCAAGAAGCTATCTTAGGTATATATTGCCTCAAGAACTCTTTCAAAGGGACAAGCTGATTTGATAGGTTTATTTATTAACATCAAGCTTGATCTTTTTTAAATTTGCTTATTGACTCCGTGTGTTATTATATTTTGTTAACCTCTTCCAGGGGATGAAAATATGGGAGTGGAGGAAATGTGGAAATCACAAAGGACACAGCAATTCACTTTGCATTATAGCAGAACTGGGGTAACAAGCCATTGGGCCCAAGGCATTCATTGTTTTAGTAGATGTGAATGATTGCATAATATATAAACAGCCCAATGTAGAACTGATAGTAAAAAAAACAAGCAATTTGTGTTTCCCGTAATTATGTAGACTTTCACATACAGTCTAGGTTTTATGTGTTATGAGCAAAGTCCTCATCAATCGATTCCTTTGCAGTTACCATAGAGCAGCGTTTCCCAATTGGTGTTCAGGGTTCCGCGGAACACTAATTGTAGTTCCGCCAAAAATTTTGAAAACAAAATGGCCGCGGGTGGCGAGTGAGCAGTGATCTCCAATGTTGATACTCTGTCAGAGGGTTCCACGGGAAAAAATAATTGGGTACCCCTGCCATAGAGAATGATAAAGCAACCCAGTGGCAAGTATGGGGAGAACATTACAGACATTTTATTATGCTGTGACATTGTGTCCTCTGAGTAATTAGCAACATTTTGAATTTCATGGATTGTAATTTTTGCTCCGAGATTGTAGTTTCAGTGCGTCAGTGGGAGGCGGAAATGTTTGTTCTTGATTTCTTATTAAGAAGACCCGCCTTTTCATAACTTGTCTTTCTAGGCTTGTAAGTGGTCACCTCATCCCTGGTGTTCAGCAGATGTTTGATGCGGTGTTCAAACGTCACAGATATTTTGAGCAGCCTTTATGTAACCATGCATGTTCTTTAATAAAGCTGAGGGCCAGAGGAAACATGATCTAGGCCTACAACAATACAGAGTAAGCATGACCATAATGGAGCTGCTTGAGATTTGTACAAAAGCAAAACTTAAAGCTCATTTATGCTATCTGAGACTGTGATTAAAGCAGACTCTGTGAGCAAACTTGATGTGTGACACCCAAAATGCAAACCAGCAAGGGATATACGCCATGCTACAAGCATACAATAATAACCAAAATAGTGGAACGGCACATACCCTGGAGGTGCCCAGTAACTTAGTGTCCCCCATACACCAGGCAAAGTCACAATGCCTAAGCATTTTGTTTTACTTTAGTCTTGTGAGCAGTGGTGTACCTAGGTTATTTGACTCCTAAGAGGGGATAAAATGTTTGTGTAGCGCACCATCCCACATTGTGTGTCTCTGCACCATATTTTGCCTCCTTGTGAGTGCCCCCTAACCCCTCTTGCTTGATTGTGTTTCTCTCCTAACCCTCTTAAAGCTTTTAGTCTCTTTTCACCCCTTACCTTTGTGTGCCTCTTAACTCCCCTCCTTACTCCTCGTGTCTCTCAATTCCACTTTACCTCTTGTGGGTATTTTTAAATTCCCTCTTACCCTATTATGTATCTCAACCACGCTTTACCGTTGTGTGTCTTTTAATCCCCCTTACCCCTTGTGTACCTCTCAAAACTCTTTTCATGCTTTGTGTATATCTTAAACCCTCTAAGCCTTTGAGTGTTGGTTAACCCACTATATCTTTTCCTTGCGTGTCTCTTAACCCCCACCCCACGGCCACTCTAGAATTGCAGTCCAGGTAGAGGAACATAGATTATCTGCCACAGTCAACCCACTTATGCTACAGTCGAGGTGGATGGTCCCCACCAGCCCCTATTAATATGCTACTGGTTGCAGGTAATCTAGCACTGCCCTAATTAGCCCAAAGTCAGTCAAAGGTGAGTCCTCACTATCCTGCAGTGTTCTGGTGTAGTTGCACTGGCTGTACCGCCAATATTTTTGCGTGTACTGTTATAAGACATAGATTATCTGGTAAGCAATCCTGAGCTGTAGGAGATTGCTTTTTGCATCAGTGCCTCAAGCTCTGATTGTTTAGAGGCACTTAGCCTGCAAAAACTGTCATGGAATTCAAAAGACCTCCTTACTCAGCTCTGCATCCCCTCGCTGCTTCAAAGGAGTGTATGGTCTGCACCTCTTTTGAGTGCAGATTACTTTAAGAGCTTCCTTATAGTCCTTATGCTTCTCCAATGACTCCAGCATCCTGAGTCACGATCTTGTGTGTGAATATCTTTAACAGGGTTATTTACTAAAACATAAATTCAAAGTGAATTTCACGTGCAAAGAAAGGGTGAGAGTCTCTCAGGACCCCCTCCCATAAAGCTCATCAAGCAGTCCCAAGGGAAATGTGTAAATAAAAGTAATCTAGAATCTTAACGAGGTGCATTGAGATTCTGACCATTGTAAGGAAAGGTAAAGAGGATGATTCATTCGTCATCTTGGGTAATTCAATGAGGTTGAATATGACCTTTAAGCACAATGAACTTATGGACACAGATTTCTTTTTACAGGAATGGAAAAAATGAAATGACAAAGTTCATTATCCAAATATTATTAAACAAAAACGCATAGAACCCAAGGCATGGTGTACATAAAGGAACATGAACTATATCCCGGCTTTAGTTGCAAAACGCTTAACGTTTTCATTTACATTTGCTTTTTTTGTTTTGTTTTGTTTTTATTGAAAATGTAGAAAAGACCAATACATTGTGCAAAGAACATATACTCACAGATTTAGATTTATATAAATGTAGATGGAAATATTGTCGTATACAAAATCCTTTCCTATATGGAGATTACTAAGGTGATAATCTATTGATAAGTTGTTAATTGTTATTGGCAGGTGGGAGGGGTTTCTGGATGGCGGTATTGCTTTAACTATTACTTTCTGTATAGGTTATATACTGCGACAGATGCTCTGACATTTTTCACATGATCAATTTAAGGTTTTTGGTTTAGTCTTACCAGATATCTCTGCATTGTGTAATTTTACCAGCTAATCTGTAAAAACCCCTCTTCCATTCGACACTGGTAGCCGACTGGAGTAACTATTTCTGAAGGGGCTTTCCATTTTCTGGCAATAGTTAGACATGTATGTTCTATTCTGCATTTATGAAACAGAAATAACTGTGGTGATAAGACAATTTCCTGCATGCACATTGCCACCAAGATGTTGGTGATTCTTCTCTTCTGCGAGAACCTTGCGCTCCCACCACGTGTACAATCTGCCATCAGATTTCGAACGTCTCCAAAAGATATTTGGATAATTATGTTGAAATTTCTTGATTCTTTTAGGAATTAAGTAACACCTATGCATAATCTTAGACATTTTTTTTGCAGGCTTAAACTAGTAGAAGGCTTTTTAACCTGCATGAAAACCACTCCCCACATATTAATTGAAAAGATTTCCAAAAATCGCTTTCCCATTTATTTATAGACTGAGGTTTATCTACTTCTTTGAAGCTATACATAAAATGTATAGTCCTAGAAATAGGTTTTTGGTTTTTTAAAATGCATTTTTCACGTTTCCCAAATTCAGAATATTTTTCAATTCCCATTTTAGTGATTAAATGTTTGATTCTAATAGAACTGTAAAGTTCGTTTTCAGGTAATTCAAACAAAGTTAGTAAACTAGAGAACGATAACATCATGCCAAAGGGAGCAATTTGAGATATATTGTGAATAGTACATTCTCTCCATTTAGCCAGATTGATATCTTAAATGTAAAACTGAAGAATTACTGTGATGGTAAAAGGAAGTAGTTAGTTAGAAATGTTATGTTTTTTTCTTAAATTGTCTCAGGGCTATTATTATATCTCTGACTATTGGGTTAGGGGTCAAAAAGGTATTCTACTGATCTGAGTCTACCCAGGCCAGGTTGAAGAGAGGTATTTTCAGGAAATGAGTAAACATGATGTTATCATGTAACTCTTTTATATTGGGAATATTTATTCTACAATTCTACGTTCTTCTGGTTTATGTACCATACGGTACTCTAGGTAACCTATTCCCCCCCAAAAAGTTCATAATTGCTTTCCAGAACTGGACGCTAAGAGTTATTGATTTAAACAGATACATTAATTTTAGTAAAATAAATGCATTGATTGTATTTATTCCTTACCATGAGATTTGCAGACCCTTCCACTTGTAAAAACATTTTTTTTTTAAATTCTTTATTTTTGTTGTGGTATTAATCATACATCAGAAGGTGAAATAATTATGCAATCAATATCCAATTTAATAGTAAATAAGTAAGAGTAACACGCACGGGTATTGACAAATAATAGATAACATGCGATAAATTAACTTGTGTGAGACTGAACGAAAGTAATAGAGTATAAAATAAAGCGTCCCTCTGGGGCCAGGGTGAGGGTGAGTGTACTAACGAGATACACACTCGGTGCTATAATGTGCACTTGCTCGGTAAGCACTGCTTCTGGGCAACTCCAGACAGGGAGATTGGCTGCCACTTCCGCCTAATGCGCACTAGACCGCATTTGCCAAAGTGGGGTCAGTGAGCTCCCAAGTAATCACCAATCGCTACACAGCATGTCATATAGGTTGGGGAGCAGTCTCCACACTGGATTCGTCTCTAAGAATGCTCAATGAAGGTGCAGATTGTGTATTTTATCAGGATTATGGAGGAGCCAGCTCAAGGCGTATCTCTCCATCATCACAGTCAGGCCCCATCCCATACCCATTTTTATTTTTTAATATATTTGTTTTTCTTTTTATATTTCAATTTGTTTTTTTTTTTTAAATATTTGATATAACTTGAGAGGTGTTTAAATTTTGAGTTATTTTATTTATATTTTCCTGTTTGAACAAAGAGATATAAAGATTTATTTTTTTCATTAAAATTTGCCTGATTGGTTACGTTGCCTTTGAAACCGTAAGGTAGCCCAGGATTGAGAATTATTACTATGATGGCATACCATTTGCAAAAGTAGACAGGCCAAGGTATTGCAAATGGCCACAACATCTGGCCAAAATTAGCGTTCAATGTAGTTTTTTGCCTTTTTCACACAAAAACAAATATGAATGCTAACTTTGGCCAGTGTTTGTGACTAAGTGGCTACTAGAAAAGACTGGTCATAACCCATTTGTAATACCTTGGGTTGTCTACTTTTGCAAATGGTATGCCATCATGGGGGTAATTTTCCTGGGCTACCATACGGTCTCATAGGCAACATAACCAGTTTGGCTTTGTGTATAAACTGAAAAATGTAATGTGCTATATTTGACCCTGTAATTTTCCAAAACCCCATAAAACCTGTACGTTGGTGGTACAGTTTTACCCGTGAGACATTGCTAAATACAAATATTTGTACTTTATTGCAGTAACAGCTAATTGTGATATTCACAGTTACGTCATGTAGAACTAAAAAAAAAAAAAAAAAAAAAAAATTCTTAATTTCTAATTTTTAAAAATATATTATTCATATTATGTTTAATATACAAATATTTGATGTGACTTTAGACCAGGGCCATCGTACTAGCATAATAGCAATGCACTTGGGCCTTGCCTATGCAACCACAGGAATAAAAAAAATAAATTATGGATAACATTTGGCTTATATATATTGGTACCTCCAACTAATACAATACATACACAGACAGACAGACTGCTGAATACACACACAGGCTGCTGAATACACGCACACACACACACACACACACACACACAGACTGCTTAATACGCACACACAAACTGCTGAATACATACACGCACACAGACTGAATACATACACACACACAATGCTGAATACACACAAATACTGGCTGCTGAACACACATTCACGTACTGCTGAACACACACACAGACAAACTGCTGAACACACACACACACAAACAGACTGCTGAACACACAGACAGACTGCTGAATACACACAGACAGACTGATAATGAATACACACACACAGAGACTGCTGAACACACAGACAGACTGATGCTGAATACACACACAGACAGACTGATGCTGAATACACACACAGAGACTGCTGAATGCACACACAGAGACTGCAGAATACACACAGACAGACTGCAGAATACACACAGACAGCTGAATACTCTCCCAGACTGTTGAATACATACAAACTACTGAACACACACACACACGACTCACAGACTGCTGAATACACACACACACAGACTGCAATATGGGGTGCAGTGAGTGTGTGTAGAGCATTAGTGTGTGTAGAGATTCAGTGTGTTGGGGTTGCAGTGTGTGTAGGGGTTCGGTGTGTGGGTGTGCAGTGTATGTGTGGTTGGGGTGCTGTGTATGTGGGGGGGGTGCTGTGTGTGGAAGGGGTGCTGTGTGTGTGTGTGCTATGTGTGGAGGGGGTGCTGTGGGGGTGCTGTGTAGGGGTTCTGTGTGGGTGCTGTGTGTGTGGAGGGCATGCTGTGTGTGTGCGTGAAGGGTCTTCTGTGTGTATGTGGAGGGATGCTGTGTGTGTAAGAAGTGCTGTGTGTGTGTAAAGGGGGTGCTATGTGTAGAGGGGGTGCTGTGTGTGTAGGTGGTGCTGTGTATGGGGTGGTGTGCTGTGTGTGGGGGGGTTCAGTGTGTAGGGTTCCGTGTGTGCTGTGGGGGTGTGGAGAGGGTGCTACGTGTATGTGTAGAGAGGGTGCTGTGCGTGCGGGGGTGGTGTGTATTGTGTGCTGTGTGTGTTTGTGTGTGTGTGGGGGGGGTTCAGTGTGTGTAAGGGTGCAGTGTGTGTGTATGTAGTGGTTCTGTGTTGGGGGTGCAGTGTATGTAGGGGTGCTGTGTGTGGGGACGGTGCTGTGTGTGGAGGGGGTGCTGTGTGGTTTCCTTTGACATTTTTAATATTTCCCACTTTCCCTTCTATCTTCTACCCCCATTTTTTTTCTTTCCTTTCTGTTTTTCCCTCTTCCCTTCTTATTTCTATTTGCCCTCCCTCTCTTCCTTCCTTCCGAAAAAACCCCCAGAGTATCAGACCCTTTCCTTATTTTATGCTTTTCTGCTCTACGCCTATTTTCATTGACATTAACTCCTTTCCTCCACGAGATCTCTTATAAATCTTTATTATGAACGAATGTTTGTGTAGTGAATAATGTATGTAATAATTGGTGGAAACAGGTGAGTAATAATATACTTTCTCTATTTCCTTTACCCATTAACCCATAACCCTTATGTCAGTAATCGATAAATTCCATTATTAAATAAATCTAATTGTAATATTTCTTCCAAGTCAAATATTTGAGTTTCTAGGTATTGGATTTTAGATTTTAAGTGGAGATTTTCTGATTGTTTTTCTAAGAAATCATTCTGGATTTTTTTTTACCAGTAAATCAAATTGTTTGAACAGTTTTTCATCTAGGCTGGCCACTTAATTTGTCAAATCAGTATTGTATGATCTTTTTTAATTCTTCTATAAAAGTTTTCAATCATGGCTGATAAGGAATCTTGGGAAAATGAAAGGGTTTGTGCTCCCTACAGACTCACACCAAGCTCCTTTGGTGTATTTTTAGAGAATTCTGAGGTTTAGATGAGCAAATATATATTTATGGATTTATTTTTATCAGATCCAAGAGTTTTATCTTGCTTAGGTGCTATGTTGGGGTGGGGGAAGATTCCAGGTCAAGTTTAGATAAGTCATCAGTTTAAGAAGTGTTCTAAAATAGATTCATTTATTTTTTTCCTTTTTTTCTAACTCTCGCTCCTTTTTTATCCTTTTTCTTTCGTCCTCCCTTTTTTCCTTCATGTATATTATCTATTTATATTTAATGCGGTTTCCTTAATTAAGTACCTGAATTGTCTCCCAGACAGTACTGTCTACTATCAACAATATTCCTGCAAGACAGTAAGATCCATCGGTATCCTACCCCTGGAAAAATTTCAGCTTTGGAATTAGGCTTGGGTTATCCCCAAAAGCAGGAAAACAAACAAACAACAAACAAACAACACAAATTAATGCAAGTCACTGCCTCCAGCAAAAACATGTTCTTACTTCTTTAACTTAGGTCAACATTTGATTTAACCAACTTAAACTAATTGTTCCAAGGTGTTTCTGTATAAATCTTAAAGTGACACAATGAAAACATTTTTTTTTTCAACTCAACTTTTAATTTCGGTAAGTAATATCTACAGGCAAGTCACAAGTACAGAGTTTTCTGATTAATTAATAGCATCTTATTTAGGTATTTACCTTATATATATCCCTTAATAAATTTACAATAAATGTCCAATTATCTTGGGGGAGAATTACAGACTTTCCAAATTCAAGATTTTAACACGTTCAGAACAGTTTCTGTGTTATAATCTGTTCTAAATAAATTACTATTTTTGGAAATTATACATCTAATTATTATGCTCTTTTGGAAATCTCACAGCCCTTTGATTAAGCTTGATTTTTTAAGTTATGGAGTGCCTGGGACTTAATCTGTGCGCGTGGTATCCATATATTTAGTTTGTAGGTACCCTTTAGGTTTTTGCATGCTTGCATTACTCTTCATAGTGACACCGACTCTAAAGATACATTTAGTACACATGGTAATACGGATGCAATATGATCTACAACGAGAATCGTCTTAATGGATGGGAAAAAAAAAAGACCCAAACAAGATTGCAGGAAAATACATGCATCTATTCTCTGGGGATATCTAATAAACTGTTAAAAAAACATTTTCTTTAAAAATTCAATTGAGTGTACCTTTAACTCTAGTAGATGCACTAACATGACTGTTTAGAGCGTTGGTTACATTACTGGGAAGCTCAGGTAAGACCACCAGACCAGTAAATGTTCCTGGGCAAAACACCTATATTTCATTTATGTATCTAGAAATTATTTTACCAGGAAGGATACATTGAGATTTCTCTTGTTTTCGAATATATGTGCCTACTGCTAATCCTCATAGATTGTGAGCTTGTTAGAGTAGAACCTTCTTCACCCTTCATTTTGTTATATATCACCTTTCTATAATTGTAAAGCGCTGTGGAATGTGTTGGCCCTATATAAATAATAATAACACCATTATACATATAATGCTAAAACGTAATGTAATTGCACTCTGTTATGCTTATCTTGCACATTAGATGGCGCTGCTATTTAAGGAACGCAAGTAAACACTGAATTAGCCTGAAACTGCACAATTGTCTCAAATTCTCTAGTGGTGGTTATACGACTATAAGTGTTTTGTGCATCTGGAATAAAATATGAACCGAAGCCAAAGCCCCATCCTTTTCCCACCAGTCTGGATGGTCAGTATTCATTTTTGTGCATGATATTTCTTATATAACTTTATTTTAAATAATACATACAAAGTATTTGGATTTTTTTTCCATACGTAGAGTTTGATGGATCTGAGGGACATATTTAGTATGATTAAGTAAGAAATTATATTTTCACAGTTGTTTGTTAGGTTGAAGGTTTTGTCAGATTTCACTCCTTCCACTTCCTCCTTATTAGAGGTGGAAGAAAACAGGAATTTATATTTCTATAACATAGTAATGGTCCATAATCCATCAAGGGAGGTTATACTATGATCCCAAAACCACTGGCTGTATCATTTATAAAGATGGACCAGGGGATTCGGCTTTATCTATATTTTTAATATGTGGCTAGTGGGCTTTCCTTACCCCATGACACCAATTAACGATTATTCATCAGCCTTGTACATGGCTTGGGTAAACAATGGTACCAATCACTGAGCTCTCTATTTTTTCCTGCTCAACCTCCTTATAGTAGAGCGGATTATCCATAAGGTGGCAAAGTTGGCTGCCTAGGGCCTGGGCTAAGATAGGGGCAGAGTGTCTTGGCCTGGAGCTCCTGAGGTGTATGTGTGGGATTCCTTTCAAAAGATCCAGCTTTCAGATCCAGAGGGGAAAAGCACCCAGGGCATGTTCCTCCCCTAAAGCCAACTGGATCAGGTGTACAAAATGGAAATGCCCTGTTCCACCTGTGATCTGATGTTGCCTGTAACCCATAACACCTTTAACAACTGACCGGGCGAGCTGAATAAGGGATGGTTTAGATGCCCATGTTTGCAATGGTGGATCTGTGTTTCTTCATGAGTGAGTGAGTGTGTGACTGTGAACATGTGAAGATTAGTGTATTTCTAAATGTATGTCTTTGTGTAAGTTCAGTGTCTGCATGTGTGTATGTCCTTATCTGTGAAAGTGTTTCTGTATGTGTGTTGGGTAAAAGGAAAGGGAAATACATTTACAGGGATGTTTGAATTGCAAGGTAAAGAGTGAGTGAGTTATTCTATTTTGGGAATTGGGGATTAATGGAGTAACAATGTGCAAATAATTGGCAGGGGAATTATATTTTAAAATGCTGTCCTAATATGTTCTCCGATGATTTGCAGGGTTTATGGATTTATCTCAGATAAATGTATCACTGCCTCCTCCACACACAAACACACAACACTCAGTATCCCCCACACACATACAACACTTAGCCACCATACACAACCCTAGCAGAAAGTGCCCAGGACTCTATCAAGGGAGTCCCAATCTAGAATATTACCTAGGGCCCTGGGCAATCGTAATCTGGCTCTCCCTTATAGCTGCAGTTTGGGTGGAGATAAGAGGACCCACTGGCACTCTGTGCATTACATATCTGTTTGATTTTATAAGTTTTTTATAAGGGATGTAGTGTGTGCAAGGAATGTATTGTATGTGTAGGGGGTTCAGCGTGTGTTTGTGCTGGGGATGCAGTGTGTGTGTGTGTGTGTGTATATATATATATATATATATATATATATATAAGTTTAATCTCTTCTACCTCTGTTTCTGGGATGGGTAGGGCTACATAACTTCTGTTACTGATGGTCCAGTGTAAAGACCCTCGGTCTCTCCATACTGATGGTCCAGTGTAAAGACCCTCGGTCTCTCCATCCTGATGGTCCAGTGTAGAGAACCTCGGTCTCTCCATCCTGATGGTCCAGTGTAGAGAGCCTCGGTCTCTCCATCCTGATGGTCCAGTGTAGAGACCCTCGGTCTCTCCATCGGCCAGAGGCAGACCTTGTGTAAAAGCTTTTGCAAGCTCCCAGTTCATAGTATCAGAGCTTTGCTGTGATAACCCTCAGCAACTAACTAAACTGCCCGAAGCTTGTGTTAAAGGACCACTCTAGGCACCCAGACCACTTCAGCTTAATGAAGTGGTCTGGGTGCCAGGTCCAGCTAGGGTTAACCCATTTTTTTATAAACATAGCAGTTTCAGAGAAACTGCTATGTTTATGAATGGGTTAAGCCTTCCCCCTAATCCTCTAGTGGCTGTCTCATTGACAGCCACTAGAAGCGCTTGTGCTTCTCACTGTGATTTTCACAGTGAGAGCACGCAGTTAGGAAAGCATTGTAAATGCTTTCCTATGGACGGGCTGAATGCCGCGCAGCTCTTGCCGCGCTGCGCATTCAGCCCAGGAGGAGGATCGGAGGAGGAGAGGAGGCAGAGCAGCTGGAAAAAGGTAAGTTTTAACCCCTTTCCAGAGCCGGGCGGGAGGGGGTCCCTGAGGGTGGGGGCACCCTCAGGGCACTATAGTGCCAGGAAAACAAGTATGTTTTCCTGGCACTATAGTGGTCCTTTAATCATATACCAGGAGAGGACCATGCTGAGGGAGCTTTATGGACTCCCCCTCCCCCTTATAGTGGTTGCAACAGGTTGGTAAAGGAAATGGTTGAGCTCCCCACTGGTCCATAAAGGCACACCTCTGCATGGGGTGCATTTTAAAGTAGTGCTGGCCTGGAGCTATAGCACCCCACATTCATAGAAACATAGAATTTTTAAGGTAAGAACCCATCAGCCCATCTAGTCTGCCCAATATTCTAATACTGTCATTAGTCCCTGGCCTTATCTTATATCTAGGATAGCCTTATACCTAACACATGCATGCTTAAACTCCCTCACTGTGTTAACCTCTACCACTTCAGTTGGAAGGCTATCGCATGCATACACTACCCTCTCAGTAAAGTAATACTTCCTGATTTTATATATATATATATATATATATATATATATATACAGGGAGTGCAGAATTATTAGGCAAATGAGTATTTTGACCACATCATCCTCTTTATGCATGTTGTCTTACTCCAAGCTGTATAGGCTGGAAAGCCTACTACCAATTAAGCATATTAGGTGATGTGCATCTCTGTAATGAGAAGGGGTGTGGTCTAATGACATCAACACCCTATATCAGGTGTGCATAATTATTAGGCAACTTCCTTTCCTTTGGCAAAATGGGTCAAAAGAAGGACTTGACAGGCTCAGAAAAGTCAAAAATAGTGAGATATCTTGCAGAGGGATGCAGCACTCTTAAAATTGCAAAGCTTCTGAAGCGTGATCATCGAACAATCAAGCGTTTCATTCAAAATAGTCAACAGGGTCGCAAGAAGCGTGTGGAAAAACCAAGGCGCAAAATAACTGCCCATGAACTGAGAAAAGTCAAGCGTGCAGCTGCCACGATGCCACTTGCCACCAGTTTGGCCATATTTCAGAGCTGCAACATCACTGGAGTGCCCAAAAGCACAAGGTGTGCAATACTCAGAGACATGGCCAAGGTAAGAAAGGCTGAAAGATGACCACCACTGAACAAGACACACAAGCTGAAACGTCAAGACTGGGCCAAGAAATATCTCAAGACTGATTTTTCTAAGGTTTTATGGACTGATGAAATGAGAGTGAGTCTTGATGGGCCAGATGGATGGGCCCGTGGCTGGATTGGTAAAGGGCAGAGAGCTCCAGTCCGACTCAGACGCCAGCAAGGTGGAGGTGGAGTACTGGTTTGGGCTGGTATCATCAAAAATGAGCTTGTGGGGCCTTTTCGGGTTGAGGATGGAGTCAAGCTCAACTCCCAGTCCTACTGCCAGTTCCTGGAAGACACCTTCTTCAAGCAGTGGTACAGGAAGAAGTCTGCATCCTTCAAGAAAAACATGATTTTCATGCAGGACAATGCTCCATCACACGCGTCCAAGTACTCCACAGCGTGGCTGGCAAGAAAGGGTATAAAAGAAGAAAATCTAATGACATGGCCTCCTTGTTCACCTGATCTGAACCCCATTGAGAACCTGTGGTCCATCATCAAATGTGAGATTTACAAGGAGGGAAAACAGTACACCTCTCTGAACAGTGTCTGGGAGGCTGTGGTTGCTGCTGCACGCAATGTTGATGGTGAACAGATCAAAACACTGACAGAATCCATGGATGGCAGGCTTTTGAGTGTCCTTGCAAAGAAAGGTGGCTATATTGGTCACTGATTTGTTTTTGTTTTGTTTTTGAATGTCAGAAATGTATATTTGTGAATGTTGAGATGTTATATTGGTTTCACTGGTAATAATAAATAATTGAAATGGGTATATATTTGTTTTTTGTTAAGTTGCCTAATAATTATGCACAGTAATAGTCACCTGCACACACAGATATCCCCCTAACATAGCTATAACTAAAAACAAACTAAAAACTACTTCCAAAAATATTCAGCTTTGATATTAATGAGTTTTTTGGGTTCATTGAGAACATGGTTGTTGTTCAATAATAAAATTAATCCTCAAAAATACAACTTGCCTAATAATTCTGCACTCCCTGTATATATATATATATATATATATACTATAATCTGTGTTTTATTGAGGTCAGGTTCAGCACAGAATACATAAACAGGTTACCAAGATAAGTCATAGCATTGCATTGCGACTTTCAAACAAAAGTTATGACCTCATTTTTTCTTTTTTGCAAGAGTTAATTAAACAGATAATATCATGACATGTAAGAATAAAATAAAGTAACACAGGGATACTAAGCCTGTAGGTGTTACACAAGAGACTATGATATCCCATGCTGGGCCATATGTTTGTGTCATAACAAGTAGAAAGGGGGGGTATCAACACAGTGACTACTAACTAGAGAGAGCTTGTAAGGTGGTGCTGGTCAGTATAACTATGATTCCTATTCTTCAAAATTCTTAGCAGAACCCATACAAAGCATGTGAAAATGCTGCACCTAGTTTAAGTAAGTAGCGACAGATACAAGCTAAACCGCCATGTCAGGTGTATAAAAGGAGCCTGAGCATGTAAACTATGCAGGTTTGACACTTTGACATGGGGATTATAATAAAATATAACTTGGTCAAACGAGTGTGAGTCAATACAAAAACATAAGATGATAAGACATTGCAAGGTATAGTATCTGACTGTGCTGGGATATGCTCAAGGAAAGGTAACCACCAGATAGGTTAGTAGCTAAGCACAATTTGTTAGGTGTATGAAGAGGCATATGAGTACAGAAAGAGTCACATATGGTAGCTTGAGACAGTGTCGGATCCAGAGCCTGATCTCGGGATGGGCACTTGTAGATTATTTAAATAAATAATCCTGGCACAATAACCACTACAGCTCAGTGCAGTAGTTTATGGTTCCAGTAGTGCCAGGATCCCACCCCAGAGTAAGTAGTCATACCGTTTAAGAACAGTTTGACAACTTACCTGGGGTCTGCTGGGATATAGGGCATAGGAGCAGTGGTGTGTGTTAGGGGTGAAGTGTGTGTGAAAGGTGCAGTGTGTGTGTGAGCGGTGAAGTGTGTGTGTGAGTGCGTGAGGGCGGAAGTGTATGTCAGGGTTGCAGTGTGTGTTAGGGGGCAGTGTATGTGTGGGGCAGTGTGTGTGTGTGAGGGTGGCAGAGTATGTATGGGGGCACTGCATGTGAGTTTGGGGCACTGTTTGTGTGGGGCAGTGTGTGTATGGGGGGTACTGTATGTATGGAGGGGTTGTGTGTGTTTGGGGCAATGTGTGTATGGGGGGGGAAGCAGTGTGTGTAGGGCACTGTATGTGTCTGTGTGTGTATGGGTGTGCAGTGTTTGTGGGGCAGTGTGTGTATGGGTGTGCAGTGTGTGTATGGGGAGCAGGGTGTGTATGGGTGTGCAGTGTGTGTGGGGGCAGTGTGTGTGGGGGCAGTGTGTGTATGGGGAGCAGTGTGTGTATGGGGAGCAGTGTGTGTGTATGGGGGCAGTGTATGGGGGGCAGTGTATGTGTGTATAGGGGGTAGTGTATGTGTGTATGGGGGGGAGGAGGGTAGGGAGGCTTTTTAATAAAAAAAAAAATGTATTTAATAAAATAAATATATTGATGTCCCCCCTCCCTTCTTACCTTTATTGAGGAGGAGGGGGGACATTTCCCCGTCCCTGGTGGTCCCAGTGGGAATACCTGGTGGTTCCAGTGTGGAGTGAAGTCTAGCCCACGCTCCAGGGCTAGAGTTCACTCTTGCGAGATTTGGAGCGTTGCCGTAGTAACCACAGCAACGCTCTGTGCTCGCGAGAGCAGGACCTTGAGGAGCTGCAGACTTAGCTCCCGGGTCCTCTCTCCCTCCCCTGCCTGCTGTCAGCAATGTCCCTGCGGACTGGGGAGGGAGTCCGCAGGCACATAGCAGGGCTGGCGCTTGGACAATGCCAGCCCTGCATTAGCCAGCAGGGGAGAATCTCGGGGGGGGGGGGGCAATTGCCCCGTTGCCCCCCCTGGATCCGCCAATGGCTTGAGAGCAGTATTGTGAGGGAGAAGAAGCACTGACAGAGCTAGTGTCCCCTCGCATATAGTCGACTCAACCTATGCCCGTGGCTGTCAGGTCCAGATTGATTTGTAGAGGAGCGTGAGTCTTCAGGCTTGTCCCTCTGGCTCCTTGAGTCGGATTGAACTGGTATACCATGCATGGGGTAGACAGCATAGTCAGGGTCTCTGTGGATATCATATCCCGTTGCTGCCTGCCCTCTCTATTTCCACCCGCTCTCTCGCTGTTTCCACTCCTCTCATAAATGCTTGTGCCGAGTGTGGCCTGCTGGTGGCATAGATGTACTGTCTTGGCAGGGGGCGTCCGTGGGGAAGCTCTGCTGGTAGGCTTTGCATCTGAGTCAGTCCGCCTGGGTCGCCGTCTCGTCCGGCGCCCAGGTGTGACTCTATTCTATTTTGGAAGGGTCATGGACCTCTGGGTTGCAGGAGATGAATGATGGCTTGAGGCTGCGCTGCACTGCCTCTCCCTGATCTTTTGCCAAAAGGCCTCAAAGAGTAAGTTCAGCTTCGTGAGGGTCAACTCTGTCGCCTCACACAATGGAGCAGCGGTGTCGTCTGCCATTTTGGTTTGACCACGTGGGAGCCGATTGTGCAGAGGTTGCCCAGGGGAATTTCAAAGGTGAGTGGTGGGGTCCGGGATAACCCCCACCGGACCACAGGGGTTGTGGGGTACAAGGCTCTGGTAGCACTCTCGGTATGCCTGGCCAGGTCTAGTTTGGAGGATCGTCTGCCTCCTCCACCAGGCCCGTCGGCTGACGCAAGCCAGTGCCAGATCTCGGTGTGCCAATTGCTTATAGAGATGCCAGGAGTCTCCGGTTGTAGATTATAAGCCTGAAGGGGCTACAAAACAGTGAATTTGGCCTTTAACATGAGTATTGGTCAGGAGCTGATGTGAATTGCATCCGCTCGGCTTGGCGGTCAGGCCCCGTCCTCCTTCTGGTATTATTTTTAAACCTTTGCCACTCTAACTTAAGACTATGTCCTCTTGCTGAGGTAGTTTTTCTTCTTTAGAATAAACTCTCCTCCTTTACTGTATTGATTCCCTTTATGTATTTAAATGTTTCTATTGTATCCCCCATGTCTCGTCTTTCTCACGAGCTATGCATGTAAAGATCTTTTAACCTTTCTTGGTAAGTTTAATCCTGCAATTCATGAACCAGTTTAATAACCTTCTTTAAGCTCTCTAAAGTATTAAGATCCTTCTTTGCTCACTTTGCCTTGACATCAGCAACATCTCAATGACGAGGCCAAAATAAGTCCAAATTGATTGTCTGAGGTAGCTTGGCTCTCCCCAAGTTAAAAGGGTAATCCAGATGTGGACCCCCATGCTCACTGTACCTAGAGGGGTATCAGCTACACCTCACTTTTGATGACAAGTTGATGGAAATTAAACCTTCCATTGACATATTGCATCCAACTCTTCAAGACTTGAAAATGTAGAACAACATCCAATCACCTCTCAAACTGCTTGATAAGATTGGTGACCTGAAAATCAGAAGTAGGCTCAACAATTTGCGCTTTGCTGACCTGCCAGAAGCCATGAAACCAGCTGTATTAATCCCAACACTACAGTTGTGGCAACCTACTGCTCTTCATCTTCCTTATGATATTGATAACCCCCTACATATTGAACGAGCACACCAAATTGGCCCAGAACTCTAAGAACGCAGACCCTGTCCAGTGATTATCTGACTACTTAACCGGTTAATTTACCCCTTTTGAGAGGGGGGACCTTTCCAGTTTAATATGCCCTAATGGGCACTGTGGAGAAGGACCCCCTCTCAGTTTGTAGTCAAACTTGCAATTTTTTTTTTACTTACCTGGAATCCAATGCCAGGCTAAGCGCTGACCTTCCACGCTCCCTCCTGACATCACTGGGTTATATTGCTTGCTCAGAGTGCATGCACGTGCTCTGGCCCAGTGAAAGGAGGGTCAGGGGTGGAGGAGGGAGGGTTTTACGAAAAAAAACAAAAACAATATGGAACTGGAAGTGGGAGGAAGTGCATAGTGGGTGGGAGGGGATATCTAGCTTCCCTATAGGTGTATATCATGCCCCTGCATTCTCATTGCTCAGTTCGCTGTCATTAAGGGGTTAAATTACTTTGTTTATGCTGCTCTAGTCACACCTCTCTGCAAGTGACTTAAACAGCTCTCCTAGACACTTCCTGTAAAAAGATATCTAATGTTGAAACTTCCTTTATTGCACAGTCTGTTTAATTTAAACTTTTGTATCTCCTGCTCTGTTAACAGCCTTCTAGGCCCCGCAGGAGCCTCGGTGTGTGATTAAAGTTCAATTTACAGAGCAGAAGATAAACACATTTGAGTTATTTGCCCCACTACAAATATACACACTGCCAGGTAGGACTTTTCCTTTGTTCCCATTAGCATCTAAATGTGTCATGGCTCAATATAACCATCATGGTTCTGGCACCCCAGTCGTAAGGTAACATGGAACAACTGACACTATTTTATTGGCATTCATTAATATTTATCAGTTGTATCATTTACATTAATTGAAGCTAGGTAGCTGTTCATCTACAATATGGTTAATTGGTGTTTGCTTACTCAGAGGAGTCATCTGACTGCTCAGGTATCTTTCATTTGATGTGCTAAGGGTTTATTCACTGAATGTTGAATTGGGTTGCATTGAATAGTACATTTGAAAACATTAAGTCCAAAAATTCTTCAGCTCTGCTATGTGCCTAACCTTGCTATTTAGACATACAGATTTTGCAATTTGGCAATCAATTCATCATAACTCCCAAAGTATGAGAGGTAAAATTGGAAATATAGGGGCAAGGTCTATAGTGAAGGCATCCCCGTGATACAATTAATGTCACTAGTGAAGCTGGCTAATTAGGAGGCTTACCATCATGGTTCACATCTTTGTTGGGTTGACAGTCAGTACTACATTTTCTAACTCTTCCACTTACTGTTACACCTGACAGGTATTGGAATGGTCATGAGAGTGAAAATTGGAGTAGTTGTTCATTGACTACTGAACAAGGAATTACAGATGGTTTGTAAAATGACCCAAGTTTGAGTAGGTTGCAAGTTCAGACTTCACACTTACATTCATATGCATAAACATGGGCACATAAACAGACACACACATTCATATACATATTCAAACCAGCACATACACATTTTAACATATACACATAGACATGGATATACGCACATGGTCAGATATACACAAACAAGATTTTTTCAAAGCCGCTGACCTGGTTTAACAATGTATCAGGAAGATGTCACTTTTTAAATGATCTTTTTATACATAAGTGTCCACTTACTTGGAAGACTCCCACGCTTAGTCAAATCCCTGTTGCTGGTGTTTCAATTCCTGAAATCCGTCAAATATAAGATTTAAAGTATGTACACTGCACTCAGGTATATGCATTAAGAATAAAAGAAGCATTCGTTGCTGCGTCCGTTTAATAGGAATAGTGCAGACATGACATAAATTCACCAGAGTATAAAGATAATAACATTTCAAAGACTTAAAATATTGTCGCATGTGATAGAAGGGAGGAAAGAACAAAAAACCTAAGATGCTAAAGTGATCCAGAACGTGTTCACATCTATATTGACATGTTATCAACCAATGTTCATATAAGATATGTGGTAAAGTATGGATTACATTTTCCTCATTGAGATGATTTGACAGAATGTTAAACTAGTAGATAGTGTTCAAAAACTGCCCACTTGCAGCAATTATACAAAGACGAGTGGCTAAAAATCCCCTAAAGTGATGTGAAAGATTGATCTCCATTTACAAGAAGCACTGCAATTTTTGGATAAAGCAGGGGGGCAATTACTTTTTCACACTGGCACAGTTAGTGATTAAGGTATGGGTGTCAAATTTGTTTATTCTAAGGGCCAAATTGTTATGGAAATTGATATGGAGGGCCAAGTGCATACAATTTATATATAAAAACACACACACACACAAATGTAATTGATTACTTTCTTACAACAGTAGAAACATTGTATTTATGGATAGTGTTTGCATTTGAATGCAGTTGTGTGTTTGTAAGTCCTGTTGCCACTTGAATGCATGGCTGTGTTTGAGTGTATTGCGTGCATTTGACTGCAGAGTTGTGTTTATAGTGATGGCATTTGAATTCAGGGCTGTGTTTGAATGCAGGGTGTTTTTGTGTGTTGTGTTTATATATGTAAAGGTGGAGCCTGGAGTTGTGGGAGGGGCCCGTGCTGATATGAATACTCACCCTCTGCCCTATACTCCTCCCAGCCTTTTGTTATGTTTTTGAGTGCGACATCACTTCTGGGTATTCTCCAGCGTGCAAACAGACTGGCTGGACTTTATTTCCAACTGGAAATAAACTGGCTGGACATTATTTCCGTTCTGCAGTATGCTCATTCAGATTGGGCTGCTCTTGTGTAGAACAAACATATTCTGTTTGGCAAGAGCACACTTGGCTCAAAGGGGAGGGAATGTTACTCATTTTTGCATCGTACTTATATCCGATATTATCCATTTATGTACTTTAAGAATAGCTCCTTATATGCGCTCCCTTGGGGAGAACTTTTGGATTATAGTGACTTTTAATCTACGTGGGTTTGGTCTAGTTATTCCATCTGATTGCCACTTGAGTTATGGTATTCTGTTATTTTATGTTATGCTAAGATTGGTGGGATAGATCCTGACTACATTAAGTCAGAAGGAACATAGAAACTCCTGGTTTATTCTTATTTTCACGTTGGTTGGTTTACCTAGGTAATATGTATTTTCACACAGATCCTGTTTCATCATAGTTATTTTGTTGCTTTCTGTTGAAATAGGTTATAGGCTGCTGCTATCAAATTTACCACTCAAGTACAATTTATGTTCTGCTGATTATAACAGGGTGTTACATCGTGGATATTAGTCTCCAACGCTAAGGGATCCACGGTCAATTAAATATTGTTGTATAAATAATCACGTTAGCAGCAACGTCAGAAGGGTGTTAACTAATTAAAGGAACACCAGGTGGTTTCACAATACTCGTAACGGACTTAGGTTGCATGGACCTACATACCAATATTCTTGTAGTAAATACTAGTAGTCACTTTTACCTTCGTAAACAAGCCATATCATTCTGTCATGTACTCAGGATCAAAGATACATGCATCTTATAGTATTCATGTTGCATATTTTATAGACTAGCATCAGCGTACGGACACATATAGATTTACCACGACTATTAACCTGACTGAAGATTCTAAAAAAATCATTCTTGTCAAACCAGGTAGGCATCATTCTTTTGACTATGTACGGTCCAAAGACTCAGTGCCTTAGTTATATTTTCCCTTCCACGTACTTTAGGGGCGCAAATTATCAGGGAACCTTCTAGACTTTGCTTACGCACTCAAGCTACACGTCTTACAGTTCCCCGACATCATGTATACAAACCTGAGAAACCTACATGTTTTCCCTTTTCTCAGTCCCCTAGGAAGTAAGTTACTGGCTGTTCAGGGCAATAGGAGCCATATTTTGTTTATATAGGCCTCTATGCCTTATATTAGTGGTCCCGCAAATCCCTCGGTCCAACGCATAGCTAGCAACCTCGTATGTTGCATAGAGAGGGACTCACCTGTCACGGCCAATTCTATTTTTCTTCTACTACTCACGTAAAGGCCAACACCCCACCACTACGTTCTGTGGTATAGCCCTCGGCCCAACGCATAGTTAGAGCCTCTCAAGCTGCTTGGCACTAGTAGGGCCTCACCTATCACCAATGAAGCTAATTTCTTCGCTGCTTGGCACTAGTCAGCAGCCAGTACCTACATAGAAACATTCTAAATCTCGATTTTCCTTTGTTGTATGTCTCAAGCTCCAGAAGGTGGAGACGAACTTTCACTCCCTCACTCCCCAACTAAGTCTGGTTCACCTTCCAGAGGACGAGAATCTGTCAGTCCATCATCAATTAGATCATGGACTATTCCGCGCATACAGGCCGAACTACGAAGGAGGAGCATTCCATTCCCGGCTACTGCCAGGAAGGCGGAATTGTTCAGATTAATGTATACGAACACCGATAACACCGGAGCTGGGGAAGGGTCTAGTGGCACCAGGAACATGCCTGACTTACAAATCATGATGGACACTCTTCTCTCCTCCATGGGCCAGATCAGGGATAGGATTGATAGATTGGAGGCGGACCATACAACAACTGACTCACCTTTGACCAACGCCATGTCCCTAGCAGCCGCTACGGCAATCTTACAGGGTAAGATCTGACTCAATTTTCACAGTTAAATACACTAATGATCACACCTGCCCACATGGTGCCCCTTCAGCTACGTAAAGATATCCTGGAGAGTAAGGATGTAAATCTTATATCACTCCTCATTGCTTCCCGGGATATAGTGAAGAACAAGACCTATGCTTATGGGGATCTATCAGTAGTCATCAAGACCAGGGATCCCAGGCTCAATAAAAAACTGACCATTCCAGAGTTTGTATTGGCATTTGGGATTTACAGAGATGTAGTATGTACGAATTCTCCTCAGAGAAGAGAAGAATTGGATACATACATGCACAAGCTGGTTGACTTGGGGCACAAGTATGGCGGATATGCTTTCTATGATTACAATAGGTCTTTTTCAGCTAAGGCGGCAGCAACTCATCACAGTTTAATACAGTGATTAATTGGAGTAGGCTGGATACAGAGTTGTTTTGCAGGCATTTCGCCGGCCTCAGGACACCAGCTTGTGCCTTGTGTTCATCTATCTCCCACAGTACCAACCTTTGTCCCGCTGACACCTCGGTTGCAGTGCAACAAAACTCTGGGGCGTCTGTAAGATCAGAGAGAGTGCTAAAGGATAAGCTTGACAGGCCCATTGTTTTTCTCAGGAAATCCCAGATATGTAACAATTTCAATGCTGGGGGCTGCGGGTTTAGTGCTTGTAGGCTGTTACATGTGTGTACTCAATGTTTCCATGCTCACTCCAAAACCATGTGCCCTAATAAACTAAATGCTAAACAGTATTTCACATCTGTTGATATTTTCCAGTTGTCTCAACTATTAGCATCTCACCCTTCATCACAGTTCACTAACTTCTTGGTCACAGGGTTTTCAGAAGGCTTTCACACGGGTATTGTAGCATTACCATTCGGTATTACCGAAAGTAAAAATTTACTATCTGCTGTAAACGACCCAAGTACAGTTGATTCACTGTTAACACAGGAACTGAATCAAGGGTTTGTCATAGACCCCTTTTCCACACCCCCATTCTCTAGTTGGCATACAAACCTGATCGGTATTGTAACGGGGAAACACTCTTCAAAGAAGAGACTGATCATAGATCTTTCTGCAACTCACTCCTCCACCATTCCCAGTTTAAATTCATTAATCCCTTCGGAACAATTCTCATTGCAGTACACCACGATAGATGACACAGTACAAACCATCATAGAGGCAGGGATAGGAGCATGGTTAAGCAAATCAGATATTATTAACGCCTTTAAACTGCTTCTTATTTACCCGTCGCTGTGGCATCTGCATGGTATTAAATGGAGAAACCAGTACTATTTTTTCAACAGGCTGACGTTTGGGTCTAAAAGTAGCCTGAGGATATTCGAAACCTTCGCGGAGGCCTTATGCTGGTTACTCTTAAATTCATGTAGATGCCCATCAGTACTACACTACCTGGATGATTTTCTCTTCATAGACAGTAATCATAACCCACCTTCAAGTCTTCAGGCCGCCAAACAGCTGTTTGGGAGGTTGGGGGTCCCTATTTCCCTCTCCAAAACTATAAGTTCAGATACTATGGTCAATTTTCTGGCTATTGAACTGGACTCGATGGCCATGGAGGCCAGCTTGCCGCATGACAAAATTCAACGTATCCTAACAGACATTGGTAACTACCTGCGACAAGGTTGTTGTAGTCATTGTTGTGGTCGTTGAATTTTGCCATGAGAGTCATCCCGCAGGGCAGGTCTTTTATTTCTAGGCTTTTATGTCTATTACCTAACCTGCCCTGCGAGAACAGCATAGTTTCTCTGGATACCCATGCCACAGCTGATTTACAAATGTGGCAGGATTTCTTATTCCAGTGGAATGGGAAGTCCATGTTCATACCTCCACAATTCCCCAATACTGTGGACGGATATCTGTGGTGACCAATCGTTCTGGGGCAGTTGGCCGCCTGAGACCAGAACATTGGAGGCTTTTGGTCATATGTCAGCATTGCTAGAAATATACCCAATCGTGGCTGCAGCAGCAACTTGGGGACACTCCTGGGTGGGACACACGGTCCATTGTTACTCAGATAACCAAGCAACATGCTACACTATTAACAAAGGCCGGTCCCCCTCTCTAGTCATTATGAGTTTCATGAGGAGATTAACTTGACTCACGGCAACTCATCAGTTCTATTTGTATTGCACACATGTACCAGGTATTCAGAACGTAGCAGCTGACCGTTTGTCACGATTTCGGTTTCAGGAATTTCACCTACTCCATCCCTATGACTCCTTGATAGCAACTATGGTCCCCCAGTTTCAAGACATCCTATTGGATTGAGTCAACTCCTGGAGCATGGCAGATTACTATCAAAGAGAGCTCTGTCTGAAAACAGATGCAAAAGAGCACTTAATGTTTTTGTAAAATTCACAAGGGACTTCCAGGTGGCAGACGTATTCGCTATGGAATCTTTGGTAGCATTTGCCTCTTTTTGCCACTTGAATTTACATCTGTCTTACAATACAATAAAACTCTACCTCACGGGCCTACAACACCACATGTTAACCTTATTTCCAAGCACACAGACCTTCCTATCCTCCTACCAAATTAAGACACTATTAAAAGGAATTCAGAGGAGCAGTACTACACCGGCACCAACAAAGACTGCCTATTACAGGGAATGTGTTTAGATCACTATCAGACCTATTGGATAACTCTCCTTTCGAACCCAAAACAAATCAGACTTTAAAAGTAGCTATATATTTAGCTTTTTATGGGAGTTTACCACAATCCTTACTACCGACACTAGATCCTGTCTTAACGTTGGGCAGCTAAATAAGCAGGGAGACCATTTCCTCCTCTCACTGTTACATACAAAAACTTCGCAAAAACTTCGCAACCAGGGCAAACCGTCTCAATACTGTATTATTCCACCTTTAATAAATGGTGTCCCGTTAAGACTTTCGATACCTATCTGTCTAAATTACAAGCACCTACAAATCTCCCGTTACTCACCTTACAAGGCATCATCCTCACGACTAGCAAATTTATGCTATTTATTAGAATCGTGTTGATGAGGCTAGGCCTTAACCCCTCACACTACTCAGGGCATTCTTTCCATATTGGAGCAGCTTCAGCAGCATCACACCGGAACATACCCATTCATATTATCAAGTCTCTGGGGCGCTGGAAGTCTACAGCGTACTGTAGATACATACCATAACCTGAGAGAGAAATCAGACAAGCTTTCAGACATTTGGCATTATGATGTTATGTTGTATTAAGTTATTGTTGATGGAATAAATCTTTTGGCATAGATCTTTTGCCCACTTTATTTACAGGTCTGCCAATACGTTGGTTTTGGCACACCTCAACCTAATTAATCATACTCCTACTGGTATGAGAAGGTATCAATTACACTTCCGGCTGTTATTGTCCTGACCACAAATATATATATACACACACACACTGTTACACATATATACACAGAAACACACACAAATACACAATCTCAATTTTGTTGCTGTCGGATCCTAGCAGCCCTTCATAGTACAGCATGCAGGTCGTTGTGATAGAGCAGATGTCAGTCTATGCTTCTTTGGAATATCAATGAGTCCCCCACCAGTCCCTTGATTCCATGACCTAACACAGCACCCCATTGCCCCTCACTCCTACCTGCAGATGCTGCATAGCTGCCTCCACTCTTGCTTTGCAGTCTGTGAGGTAGGAGGAAGTGAATTGCTGCTGACCTAATTTGGGGGCTCTGTGGGCCATGTATTTGACTTACCTGCTCTAAACGGTTAGACCCCTTCAGTGGTCATGATGATTGGAGTCTGTACGTGTAGCGTTTCATACTGAAACACTGCAAACAGTGGTGTATTTTGGATTTGTGCTGCCCTAGGCAGGACTGTGCTCAGGCACTCCCCCCCCCTATTTAAATTTTCCCCTTCCTGTCAAGGCTGCACCTTTTACTGATGCATTCACTGACAAACACTCATTAAAAGATACAGTCATTGGCCCACATACTATTTAACCATCACACACTTTCACAGACAGACACACACACTATCATATACACACTCACTGATTTGACACACTCTGACAGACACACACTCACTGACAAATGCATACACTCATTGACGACACACACTCTCATATACACTGACAAACAATGACATATACAAACACTCACTGATTTGACACACTCTGACCGGCCCACACTATTACTCACACACTCACAGACAGACACAGACTCACACACTCACAGACAGACAGAGACTCACACACTCACATACACACACACACACACACACATTTCCCCCAATACTCACAAATTATAATTTTTTTAAAATTTTAGTTTAAATCCACCCAGCCTCCCTGGGAGAGCTAGAGTGGATTACTTACCTGCGGTCCAGTGGGGCTGCTGCGCGGGGCGGGTAGGGGGCGGACAGGCAGTGTAGGCGGCGAGGGAGCTCTAGTATTCCTGCTCAGCTCCCTCGCGTGCCGCTTAGTGATGCTGGGAGCTGGAGTGACGTCATATTCCGGCCCCATTAAGTGGCACGGACGCGCAAGGGAGCTGAACAGGAAGAGCTCAGGTGAGTATGCTCCCTCTCTGCCCGCCACGATAGAAGCTGCCGCCTGCCTCGGGGGGGCTCAGAAGTGGCCAGTCAGCCAGCTCTTGAGCCCCCAGGACACGAGGCAAAAAAGGGATCTGCCTGGGTGTTTGGGGCAACTTTTTTTGCCAGCCCCTGCAAAGTGCCGCCCAAGGCAAATGCCTTGTTTGCCTCATGTAAGATACATTGCTGACTGCAAATACAGAGATTTATGGGCTACCTGCCCAAAATGTACCATCAAAATACAGATTAGGGAACAGTGCACACACACAAAAAAACAAAACAGTTTACATTTCACTTAACCCCTTAAGGACACAGGACTACCCTATATTTGTGTTCAGTAACTTAGATGTGGGCTTAACACAATATGGCCATATGGTGTAACTGAATCCCCTTATTTGTTTACTAAGATAGGTGATTTTAAGTAGCTTTTTAACATTTAGAGCTGCATTTTTATTTGTGTGCGCATTTCCCTAATCTGTATATTGTATATAATTTGGTCTTTACAGCTGCACCAATGCTTAGAAATACATGTTCCGGATGTGCCCTCAATTCCCCATTTTTCTCTTTAGAGGTGTAACTCCAACAGCAACATCAGCCAGCCTAGAACACGATTTCAGGGTCTGGTTAACGTTAATTCTGTGTAGATCTGCAGAAGCCGATGCAGTTCAACCGCCATTACAGGAGGCTCGGCGGACGAGCTAAAAGGGCAATATGGTGCAAAACACTGCGCAACTGCAACAGGCTATATTGGTTTTGATGGTTGGACTAACCCTTTAATTAAATAATTAATATAATAAAGAAATAAAATATAACCTTGGTTCTCTGTCTTATATGACACATGGTATGAAGCTGTGAATCCATTCTGTAGAATAAACGTGCAAAACTAGAGGAAATCAGGAATGGGGTAAAACCTGTTTTTGTGAAATTGTTTATACGAAAAGATCTATGATTGCTGCATGCAGATGAGAAAAACAGCTTTATATTTAGAAAAAAAAGGAAAACTAACTTTTTCAAAGCTGTAAGGAATGCAATCGACAATAAAGCCACAAGATTTATTTAATTTAGTTTTTTTTTATTAAAGCTTATATATAAAAATAAAGTTACATTAAAATGTGATTTTATCATTAAGAAATAACTGATAAATACAAAAATAAATATTTAAATTTGTTGCTACGTAATTTTTTTGTACCAGCTGAAAATATATAAATATAAATGCAAATTGAATATTGAATCAAAACAAAAGTCTGATACATGTTGTGCACTTTCTTCTGTTTCAAGACAATAACAACGTAAACTTAATAAATTGATTATTACGGAACCCAAATTGGCAAGATCTGATCAAATCAGTGCATTTTTCAGCCAAAAAAGATTCTCGGGTTTGGCTAACTTTGCATTTTGCCCTCAAATGTTCACTCCTGTGGTCAGTAAATAACCATGCTTACGTTTTCAAATAAATACATTTTGCAAAGAAAACGCTTACAAAAATACATCTTTGCAAAGTTAATGTTGTAACATTTTAAATAGCAGGTTAATCTACAAACCCAATCCCTTCTTGAGCTCAATGTTTTAAGAATGGAGTAATAAAACCTGTAAATCCTATGTACCAAACCTTTAAACCTTTAAAACCTGACCTCACCCTACACTTTACAATTATTTGAAATATTGCACCTTTAACACTGACAGTATCCTACTTTTAAGCATAAGGCTTGCAGTGAATTCTGGCGTGTTGTAGTGAAACGGGTGTTGGCGACACGCTGAAACCCCTGTACCTAAGGAGTGTAAATGAAAGGAGAGAGGTGTGCCTTTCTCATTGGTTGAGATCATCAAATGTGATGATCTCAGCCAACCCAGTGCATCCCATGGGAAGGGTAGTGCATATGTGCGACAAAACATCATGCGGGGTCAATTAAGTGGTCTCTATGAGATCATTTCATCGAATAACCGAGTTTGACTCTAGGATGGGTATGGAAGTTCCTCTAGTGGCTGTCAGAAAGATTACCACTAGAGGTTTCTACAAAATGGCAATGCGTTACATAGAAGGGTTAAAAATAACAGGACCACTGCACCCAGACCACTTCATTGAGTGGTCCTTTACGTACATTCACGTTTATTCTTTTAAGAGAACCATGCCACCCACTTCCTGTTTGTGCAGTTGGTATGTTAACCCGCTGAACTATCACACGGTCAAATAAAGTTGATGTGAAAAATGAAAAAAAGTGTAGCGTTTTCTGCATACTTTACTAATACTTAGATTGAGAACTCCTATTTCTGTGGGATTTTCAGTTCAGTACTTACATTATGTTGGAATCTTTACATTTACATTTACATTTTTAATACATTTGAGCTTATAATTTGTACTACAATGTTGGACACAGTTTAACTCTCCTTTAGGGGTTTATTAGGGTTTCACTGTACTGACTTAAAAAGTATTATGCAAAATATAAGCAAAAATAACTAAGCGAGGAATTTAGCATGAGGAACTGATTTAGGGCTCGTTGTTGCCATAATACTGACTCGCTCTGTAGAGTTTCAATACTGAACAGCAGTGACAACTGCAAAATTCAGACAGAAGTATCTGAGCTGGAAAACTTCCCCACCTTAACTAAGCTGAAGATTTCTTCAAACTCAACTTTTGGTCTGAATTCTGAAAATCTGTAGTTTAGTCACACACATATAAACACACTGGTTAGTGGAAACAAATACAAAATGCATAATTATGCAATAGTTATCGAACAGAACTGTGTTTGCAAAGACATACGGCACATTACTGAGATAAAAATAACAAGTAACACATTTTCCACTGAATGTATGACATTTCTGAAATTTTTGCTATTCCTCTCTTACCTTGCTAATGTATAAAGGAAAATGACCTCAGAAAGAGGCTAATACTACTGGTATATTCACTAAACTGTGAATTGTAAGGCAATCAAACAGGATTATTTACTTAAGTAAGAATAATCAGGAATTCACAGTGAGTTCAAAGTAAATTTCAAACTTAAAGAAACACTCAAAGCACAAAAACTACTACAATGTTACAGAATGTTGTAGTGGTTATGGTGCCAGGAGTGCTCTGGAGTCCCCTTAATCTAAGTAGCCAAACCGTTTAGTAATTGTTTTGATATGGTCCTCAGGCACTACTCCACACCTCCTCACTGCAGGAAGGAGAGTAGACTTATCCTGCTTAGGAGCTCCCATTAGTTCTCCCTGCAGTCCAAGATCTGCTCATTGGCTGAGATTGTCAGCTGATCGTCCTCAGTAAATGAGCTAAGACCTGCACTGAAGCTTCCAGCAGACACATGTCAAGCTGTGCATGGGGGACCCTTGGTGAGAAATCAAACAGTTCCGAAATAGTTTGAATACTTAGTTTGGAGTGGTGCCATGACACTCCAGGGACCGCAACTACTACAGCATCTTGTAGTGGTTAAGGTGCTTGAAATGTTCCTTTAAGGTCAAAGCAGCGATAGTGCAATGTTAAACTATATGATGTGGTTGGGAATTCTAAACATCTTCCTTGACCAGATGACATTCTAGATATGCAGCACTGGCCCTTAAACTAAGTGCACTGGCAGCTTCCCATTCACTTCTGTGAGGAAAGGGACCGCCAACATGCGCAGCCTTAGAGACACCAGGACCCCACTGAAGCTCAGGTAAGATACTGTACTAGCATAGGAAGGAAGACAAGCGAGGCTAGAAGAAACTCACATTTCAATATTTGTGTCTGGCAGAATGCGTATGTCTGTCAGGGTACGTGTGTGTTTTGTGCATTTGGTTGCACATTGCTCTGAAAGTGTTTATCAATGTCCTTTGGACAGTGTGTATTGGTATCTGTGTGTATAGTGTAAAGGTTTGTGTATCTGTCTGTGAGTATTCTTGTGTGTGTTTCGTTCTGCCTGCTAGTTTCATATAAACAGGATCCTATTTATCATTTGAAACCACAAATGCAGATTAATGATTTGCACAATAATGCATAAAAAAAAAAAAATTCAGTTGCATTATTATCGAGTGAGACAGGCTGCCCTCCCCTCCCATACTGAAAAGCTGTCCCAACACCTTCATTGTTCTGCATTTGCAATCAATACTATCTTGGCTATTGATGGCTTAAATGACCAGTTTCATGTCGCAAAGCCAATGCCTGGGGTTTACCCATAGTATTTAAATCTGTGGCACTTTTCTTTGTTTTAAATGTTGCTTCCCCTGGAGCTATTTCACCTTGCACACACATTTAACAAAAGGGAGATTAGTCCTACTGAATTCTGAAAATCCAAGCCTGTTTTTCTTCCTGAGACGCATTTCCGGAAGATTTTTTCAAATACCTTATCTTCAGAACAGACACTTATGAAGTCAGTATGCCACTTCATCCTGTGTGTCGCAGTAGAATTATACATTTTCTGTGGTAGGCATCATTGACATCTGATCCTAATTCACCTTAATCCCCCCCCCCCAATCAGCTCCTACAGATAGAACTTATTGCACATTCAGAGTTGATAGCTGCAACAAGCTCACAACAAACCATGAGCACTTAATTTATTTTGGTAGGATTTAACTGGTATTAATGTCTTTTCTGCGATGAGTCAATCAGCCTGCTATAAAATCTCCAGGCTTACAATTTTAAAGACCAACTGCATGTACATTTTTTATTTGTAATTACAGTTGATCTCTCTTCTGGTGAGATGGAGATTTCTTATTGCTAGGAGAGGATCGTTTGACAGCTGCAGGGCTTGTTTCTCTAGAGCGTGGAGATCTGTGAGTTTTATCCAGACACTGGTGACCTTCTTGTCGTTGAATCCTTCTAACACCAGAGGATTCAGAGTCACTCGACTGACTTCTTGTACCTGAAGATAGTTCTTGGTGGGCTTTCTCTGTCTTGTATTGCAACAGTTTTTTTGCAGTAAGAGGGGAGGATTGTGAAGATGGAACATCACTGGACTGAGATGATTCAGATTTGTGTATAATTTTTTTCCCGTGCATATTGTTTAAATTATCTGTTTTGTTTTGAGTTCTTGGACTCTTTTGAGGAATATCAGGGCTCCTATGGCGATGCCTTTGGGGAGATGATGCAGCTGGCTTTCTGGTGCCTGGAGGAGAATCTGAAGATATAATGTCTTGAGAATGTCGAACTCTATGGTCCTGTTTAATTTGCTGTGTCCTAGTGGGAGATGCTGTCTTTTTAGTACCAGAAGATGGAACTGAAATACCTGGACCTGGTGAATTCTGAGATTTATTAAAATGATCTCTTCTGTTTTGCGTGCTGTGCACCTGTGAGGATGCTTGCGTCCTTGAACTGGTAGTTGTTAAGTCTGTGCTAGGGTATTGTATATGTGATATTTTGTGAGTTTTTTCTTCAGCCATAACTCTTTCATTTGATGCAGCCCTCCTTTTATTTCTAGGAGAGGAATCTGGAGAATGTAGCTCTCGTGAAGTATGGGATTCACCAGACGCACTCCCATGGGTTTTATATTTCTGAGGTTGTAAATGTTTCCTCTGAATATTGGGAGAAGGATTTGGGGCAGCAACAGCCTCTTGACTTGTGCCTAAAAGTGGTTGGTCACGCTTTTGTTGAATAGCAGCTTTTCTTTCAATAGGTGGGGAAACAGAGTTTTTTTGCACTGCTGGCACATGTTTTCGAATCAAATTTGGAGATGATGGTGATGAACTGTCAGTAAAGGAAACTGAGTCAGGAGTACACTGGTGGATTTTATCCCGTTGAGGTGACCTGTTTTTTCTTGGGTGATATAAGTCCTTGTCTTGATTAGACGCTTGAGGTTTCCTTTCCTTTTGTGGTAATGCCTGTGTTGCGGTACTGTTATCTGTTATATATGGTCTGTTTTGTACATTGCCATATTTTTTATCCTCTCTTTTTTCTTCATTTTTTCCCACTGCTGCTGTTGGAGAAACAGCTGTTATACAGATACGTTCTATTTTGCCATCAGCCTGATCCTGTATTTGGTCCATGGGCAATGGCACAGAGCTTTTGTTTTGTGGAGATGAGCCTTCAGGCCTGGTGCTCTGGATTGCAGCATGTGCAACTGATACAACATTTTGCTTTTCCTTGGCCTCAGAGCTATCAGATGAGGGATACTCATCAAATGGTACCTCTATGTGATGTGTTTTTTTGTTTCCCCTGCTTTCAGTCTTTGGGCTAACAGGTGGTTTAATCTGTTTTTTATCCTGATTAGAGTGTTGTTCTGAATGTAATTCTCCATTACCTTGAGTATGATCTCGAACTTGTAAGTCCTTAGTATCAACCTCCACATTTTGCAGTTGTTCCCCAGATTCGACTTGTGATTCCCCTTTAGCAGGAATACTGATACTTGATTCTTCATCTAAATCAATCTGGTATCTTTCACCCTGAATATTTGTTAATGTCTGAGGTGTTTGTCCAGCTGATGTGTCTCCTGATTCTAAGCCATAAGAACCATGAGGAAATTCAGGATCAACCTGGTCATCTTGATTCTGAGCTTTGTTTGTTTCTGCTGCAGAATTGTCTGTCGGATCAAGCACTTTACACGTTTTTCCTGGCACATCTTTGAAACCTGCAGGCAAATCATTGTGGATTCTGTAGCTTGTTATAGTAGGAATGGGGATCTGGCCACTAATATTTGGGTTTCCAACTGTGGTTGGAGGTGGTCTACCTGGTCTCCTTGTGGGAATCCTGAATGACAGAGGCTGCATTCCAGGGTATTTCCTCTGTACAGACAGGCAGGAAAACACCAAAAATAATATAGTCCCAAAGTATAATACAGCTCCAGCACCCAATATAGAGAGTCCAATTGTCCCAAAAGGGTTTAAGTACCCCACAGCCAACATGGCTGCTGACCCCATAAATAGAAAACAGGAAAGTGTGCAGATAGAGCATAAGAGTATGCGTGGAGGCTTCCTACCTCTGGCATTTCTTCTTACTGCAGGTAGATTTCGAGGTGCCATCAAATGTCCAGCCCGTTTTCTCACAGCCAGCTGATTTTTGCCAAATAGCTCTGCGTGTAATGAACTTAACATACTGACTGTGTCCTGCCACCACCCACATCACAGCAGGCAGCCGGCCCTTCCCATCTACAAATACTTCACAATCAAATAACTGGAAAAACTGGATCTAGGTATAGCTTGTCAATTGCTGAGGGATTAATGTATTACTTTCATGCTCTAAAATAAACTCTTTAAACACATGAAAGATGAATACAAGAAAAGATATACACAAATGATTGACAGATATGCAACAAAAGCAGGAAAATGATATACCACATAGGGTAAAAAAAAATAAAATAAAAAAAAAAAGGTTTTATTTTTGAATTTGTAAGATGTGGTGGTGCTACCTCATTATGAGAAAGTTTGCATAGATAATGACATTATCTAAAATCTTGCCGGGGGAATTTCTGTCAAAACTATAGGCAGGGCCGGACTGGGGAAAAAATTAGGCCCGGGCATTTTTCAATTAGAGCGGCCCCCCAAAAAGGGGGCGGGGCCAGAGAAAGTGAGCATGTTGGTTCAATGCGCAGAGCCCCGCTGAAGAGCTCTAGCATTAGAAAAAGGCCCTGTATTTGTTCTGCGCAGCGCAAGCAAATGTAATAACATGCTTGCGCTGTGTTTGCTTTTAAATTGTCTCTGGTGTCTCCACAAGTGGGATACCAGAGGACAAAAGGGCCAGGAAAGTGTATGGTGCATGTGTTTGGCGCATGCTTGTGGGATTGCCTGTGTGTAGAGTGTGGTGTGGTATTGTGTAAATAGGTCAATTTTGTGGTGTAATATGTGTGGCTAGGGGCTGTAGAGAGTGCGTGTATAGGGGCATAGTGTTATAGGGGATGTAGCGAGTGTGTGCATACGGGCAGTAGTGTGTGTGTATAGGTGATGTAGTGTGTGTCACTTATACACACACACTACTGTGTGTAGAGAGGGTGTATTTAGATAATGTTGTATGTGTTTGCTTACAAGGAATGTAGTGTGTGTGTAGGTGGTGCAGAGTGTGTGTGTAAGAGATCTGGTGTGTAAAGGACCCAGAGTGTGTATAGAAGATTGTGTGTGTGTGTGTAGAGGATTAAGAGTGCATATAGGGTAAGGGATCTAGCGTGTATCTGGAGCGTAATGTGTGTAGTGGTGCAGTGTGAGGGGTGCTGTAGTGTGTGTGTGTGTGTGTGTGTATATATATATATATATATATATATATATATATAATCTCAAAAAAACAGGATGCTTGGCACTCTCCTTTAAGTAATAAGAAAGAACTAATAGCCTGGGTGCTATATCCCAAACGTCAGAAATATACAAAAATCAAAACTGAGGATGCACTCACAGGACTTGGTTAAAGTAAAAAAAGGGACTTTTAATTATTCCATGTGAATGGAAAATTGATTTTTCTGTACATTTCACATGGAATAATTAAAAGTCCCTTTTTTTCACTTTAACCAAGTCCTGTGAGTGCATCCTCAGTTTTGATTTTTGTATATATATATATAAAATATATTTGGACGTATTGTATGTGTGAGGTGCGCAGCGTGTTTGTGTAAGAGGGGTGCTGTGTGTGAGGGTGTTTTTATCTGCCGTCACATTCTGGGTTTCTAATTTTATTTGTCTGTTAACTCACTGAGGGTTTTTTTTATATAATATATGTGCTGTATATGTGTGGGAGTGAGGGTGCTGTCTGTCTGGGGGTGTGCTGTGTGTGTGTCTGTGGGGTGCTGTGTGTGTCTGTGGGGTGCTGTGTGTGTGTCTGTGGGGTGCTGTGTGTGTGTGTCTGTGGGGTGCTGTGTGTGTCTGTGGGGAGCTGTGTGTGTCTGTGGGGAGCTGTGTGTCTGGGTGATGTGTGTGTCTGTGGGGGGCTGTGTGTGTTCCTGGGGGGCTGTATGTGTCTGTGGGGGCTGTTAGGGAAATTATTTTAAAAATATTTTTTTTTTATTTTATTAATAATTATAATATTATAATAATTAATAATTAAAAAAAAAAAGTTATGTCCCCCCCCTCCCTTCTTACCTTTAGCCTGGGAGGGGGAGGGAGCCGTTCTGCCTGGGAGGGGGAGCCTTGAGGGGACCATGCTGCCTTCCCTGGTGGTCCAGTGGTGAGAGTGAACTCTAACCTGCAGGTTAGAGTTCACTCTCGCGAGATCTGAGCGTTGCCGCGGCCGCGGCAACGCTCAGAATCCCGCGAGAGGACCGGGCGGAGCTGCTTGTTAGAGCTCCGCCGGGTCCTCTCTCCTCCCTCCCTCACCCAGCCGGCGGCCGCATTTCCCTGCCTCTGGGACGGTGAGGGAGATCTGTGATCTCCCCACCGGCCCATGGAGGCACTATGCAGGGCCGGCACTCGGATAGCGCTGGCCCTGCAGGGGCCGGCCGGGGAGATCCTGTGATCTCCCTGCCGGCCTCGGCCCCATGGCCATCGCGGCCCACCGGGCATTTGCCCGGTATGCCCGATGGCCAGTCCGGGCCTGACTATAGGTGAATAAAACTCTCTTTATTTTGAACTAGAGATGTGCACGGGAACATAATTTTTGCTTTTGTTTCAATATGTTAATTTTCATATTTCACTTCATCAGAAATTCCCAAAAATATCAATGTGGCAGAAAATTAAATTGCCAGAAATTCTGAGGCCCATTATTCCCAATGGGAAATAAATGGAGATGGCAGTCGCACAATACCAGTTTAGAGAGTTATCTGCTAAACTGTGGACAGATCAAAATTAAGTTGTTTAGTAGAGAGCTCCCTCACTTGGTATTCTTAAATATGGCATTCCACGTAAGGTTAGAAAATTAAGAATCTATCTAAACAGCTGAAAGATCAAAATTAAGAAAATAAGTTTAGTCGATTCGGAAAGCCGAATGCTTTTAAATGGCCAAAATGACCAAATTTGATTTGGAATAAAACGAATTGCACATGTCTACTTGAAACCTTGTCAATTAGGGTATAGAATTAAGCTCAATATAATATGATGACATGCACTACAACCACTAGCATAAGATAATATAATTTAAAGGGACACTCCAGTGCCAGGGAAACAATCTGTTTTCCTGGTACTTCAGGTCCCCTCTCCCTCCCACCACCCATCCCCGGTTGCTGAAGGGGTGCAAACCCCTTCAGTCACTTACCTGAGACCCCCGCCGATGTCCCTCGGCGGTGGTTTCGGGTCGCAGCCGCTCCTCCCCTTCCTTACATCAGCCAGTGGGTGAGACTGATCCCGATCGCGAGACTTATAAAAAACTGCAATAATTACACTTGCAGGGTTAAGAGTAGTGGGAGTTGGCACCCAGACCACTCCAATGGGCAGAAGTGGTCTGGGTGCCTGGAGTGTCCCTTTAAGAGAGAGAATTTGCAACTTTCATTTCTCTACTGTTATAATATGTTGTGTATTATGTATACATTTACTTTATGCATTTATTGATTGGTTATAGCCTGAACCTCTTTTATACTACTTTATGAAAAATGAAACAAACTTGCAATGTGGATATTGCCACTAACTTTAGGTTGTGTAAGAAATATAAATAACATTTAATAATTTTATTTAAAATAAAGATACTAACCTATATGTCTGTAGTGTATCGCCTGGTTTGGTAAACCTAATTTAACAACCAAATAAACTAGAAACACATGAAAGACAAACTTCTCTTTTTCTATCGGATTACAAAGAACAGCATATATGTGGCAGTATATAACTGGTTTCCTGCTCATTATGATTTCATTTAAAAAATAAATAAAAATGATATATATATTAAATATAGACACATTTTTTGCTTGGGTTGTTTGGGAAGAGGCAAAAAAAAAAACCCATCAACCCAACAAAAACAAAAACCCTTTGTTTAAAGGAATACTATAGTGTTAGGAATTAACAAAGTTGTATTCCTAACACTACAGTCTCCCTATGCCCATGCATTGTTGCAATCAATGGGTTATTTTTGCTGAGCATGAATTACAAAAACACCTATGAAGTCACTGGGGAGCATATGACCATAGGGAGAACAGGCCACAATTCATCTGTGTGCCACTATCCATCAAGTGCCAGATTCCAATAAGTGCCCTGAATCCTAGGAGTTTACCAAGAGAACTAACTCAGCATTTTCAATTCTTCCACACACCTGGACTAATGTAAAATAATCTGGCATCCCTCTACTCTCATCCACAGGTAATCTCTGGCTCTGATCTCAGTTAACCCCTGCAACACTGACTCACCCCTGCACCCCACGTACTAGGTAATCTCTGGCTCTGATCTCAGTTAACCCCTGCAACACTGACTGTCTCACCCCTGCACCCCACGTACTAGGTCATCTCTGGCGCTGATCTCAGTTAACCCCTGCAACACTGACTGTCTCACCCGTTCACCCAACGTATTAGGTCATCTGTGGCTCTGATCTCAGTTAACCCCTGCAACACTGACTGCAGAGGACCGCTAAGGGGTTGGGGAGAAAGGAGGAGAGGGAGGACCACTAAGGGGGTGGAGGAAAGGGAGAACCACTAAGGGGGGGAGAGGGGACTGGAGGGGGAAGAGGTAGGACCACTAAGGGGTTGGGGATGGAGGACCACTAAGAGAGGCGGAGAGGGAGGACCACTTAGGGGTGGAAGAGGTGGTAATGAGAGGCCACTAAGGAAGGAGAGGGGGAGTGAGAGGACAACCAAGGGGGGACTGTAGAGGGACACGGGGGCTAAGGGAGAGCACTAAGGGAGGGGAGAGCACTAAAAAACACAAACTGCATCCCCTATACACACAATTCATCCCTTACACAAATTGGTATCCCTACACACTACATTCCATAAGAACACACACAAATCACATCCTCTACAATAACACATAACACATCCCCAACACACATACACTCCACTCCCTGTGAGGGACCTCATGGGTGGGCTATGTAGGTGGATTTAAGGGTGGGCCTTGTAGGCATACTCAGGGTAAGGCCCTGGAGGCCCAGACCATGTGCTGTGTAAGGGGCACCAAAAAAATGGAGCTGCTTCCTGTTCGTTAATTGTTGTTTGCACTGTTACAAACAGCCTCCAGATAGCCTCTTCTACACCAGACTTGTGGAGCCAGACTGCAGCCTGAGCTGATCATCATCCTCTTGTCCTCATCTGGTGGTAAGTAGGCAATCCAATATAGTATTAGTGGTACTAATCTCTAATTTACCTTACATTAAAGGGCCACTATAGTCACCAGAAGCACTACAGCTTAATGTAGTGGTTCTAGTGTCTATAGCCTGTGCCTGCAGGCTTTTTAATGTAAACACACTGCCTTTTCAGATAAAAGACACTTTTTGCAGAACTGGCGTTAGCCCATATGGCAGGCAATATGGGTGGGGCATTGTCATGTCACGTGGTGGGCAGGACATATAGGGGGGCGGCAATTTTTTGCTTGCCTAGGGCTGCAAAAATCCTTGCACCAGCCCTGCCACTGTCCATCAAGTGCCAACTTCCAATAAGTGCCCTGAATCCTAGGAGTTTACCAAGGGAGTTCACCAAGGAGGACACAAGGAGGAGAACAGCAGACAGTGCTTCAATCAACATTCTCATTATTATCCACACACTGTTGTGCTTGCTGCATTTATGTTTGTGTTCTGTACCTAGCCATATGTGTAGTGTAAGTACTACTTCCTCACCATAAATGCATTATTGTAACCTACTTAATGTTTGTTTTCATCGCCTCCCTTCCTGTACATGGCTTCAAATTTGAGCGTGTTTATATTCTTTGTAACACTATTCACACTATTGTCATGTTCCTACCACTACCCTCTTAAGCAACACTCACCACAAACTGAAAACCAAATTCTTATACATCATGGCCTGCTTTGTTGCGGTAATTTATCTGCTGAGTGCTTGTGGAGAGTGTTGAAATCAAGCCCTCCAACCCCCACCCCACAAAAGTATAAAACCCTACAATTACAATACTACCAAACAAAGATTATGTCCGAATTCCTATTACTCATGTTACTTGCTATTGCAAATGATGTAGAGTCTAACCCTGGTCCCTCAACAGATTCCATTCCTAGCCTTCCAGCTAAAAAAGGCCTCTCCTTTGTGCTCTGTAATATCCGCAGCTTACTACCAAAAATCGATGCACTGCAAGCATGGTGTTTACATTACAAGCCCAAAATCCTTGTGCTCTCTGAATCGTGGCTAACAGCAAAAATACCTGACTCTGCCATAGTAATACATGGGTATTCATGCCATAGAAATGGCAGACCAAAAACAGGAGGTGGCATAGTCATCTATGTTGACAATTCCATAAAGTTCACCCCCTTACAAAACGTTAGTTCTCCTGCCACCTTTGATTTCCTTTCTGTCAGAATTGAGATACCATGCAGTAACTCAATCATTGTTGCAGGAATCTACCGCCCACCTAGCTCCCCAGTGCATTCCCTTTCTTACATAGCCTATCTCAAAACCCAAAAAGTGAACTGTTGGTCTTTGGAGATTTTAATATTGATTGGCTGAATCCTAAAAATAATAGTTCTTGCTCGCTGTTTAAGACTTTGCAGCTAATGCAATTAATTTCCTTCCCAACTCGCATTAACATTAAAAGCCTTAACCATACCCTGCTAGATTGGATTCTCTCCACTTCTCCTGATAGAATCCAGGAGGCCGGTGTTCTCCCTAACAGTTTCACTGATCACTGTTTAGTGTACTGCGTGCGCAAAATAAAGGCTATTAAATCCTCTCCCAAGGTTAAAGTCACCATGTCTTTCAAAAAAATGTAATCTTGAATCCTTTCTTTTTTTTCAATTTGACAATTTGTATTGTTTTGTGGTTCAGCCCCTGTTGGGGGTCGAACTAAAAGTTAAACAGGGTACAGAAAGGAAGCAGGGTGGGGGGGAAAACAGTTGTACAATTGGCAGTTAACATATGCGGCTGTGTTGAATCTTTTCTAAATGACATTAAGAACCTCCCATGGCACAAATTAAACCTAATCGCACATCTAGACTGTGCAGTTGAATTATTTCAGTGTGAACTCCTACAAGCTTGGAATTTGCATGCCCCGCTGCGTAAGGTGAGAGTAAAAGGGGCACATATGAATTGAATCACAGCTGACCTTATTCAAATGTTTTTGGGACTCATTGTGGTCAAAGTTCAAACGTACTGGCTCTATGAACGATCACTGTGCATATAGACAATGGCGAAATATATGCACTAAACATACAAGATTGGCCAAGGCCCAATATTTCTGTGAAAATCTGAACAATAACATCTCAAACCCTAGAAACGTTTGGAAAGTCATAAATAACTTACAAACTCCCAAAATCCACTCCCAACTCTCCACTGTCAAAGTGGACAACCACATCCTGCAACTTCCCTTAGATGTAGCACATGCCTTTAACAATTATTTTGTCAGATGCTCCACCATCCTGATTGCCAAGCTAGTAAATGGCACACATCCTGAAACTACAAATGTGGATCAGGCCCCACTATTTTTGCAAAAACCCAATAGAGACAAATTCAATTTTAGACCTGTACTTATTAGTGTCATTAAGAAACACCTTAATAATATAAAAATGAAAAACCAATCTGGGCCTGATCAAATTCCAGCAATGCTGTTAAAGCTCAGGGCGCCGGCAATTGCTAAACCTGTCACAACCCTAATTAACGAATACTTGGTGTCTGGATACATACCCAAACTTTAGAAGACTGCAAGAGTAGTGCCTATCCATAAAAGTGGTGACGCTACTTTGGTTTCAAACTATTGTACAATAAACAGTGATAATTTGTTTTTAAGGGTTTATATGGGGTGTTACATAGCTAAGGATTTAGGAAATAGCTTTAATTTAATTTTTTGGGGTTAAATTTTATATGTATATTTTCTGAAGAGGTGTCCCTTTAAGAATAAGAGACCCTTTCACTTTTAAGTGATGACATTTTCAAGCTAAGAGTCCCTTAAGTCTTGATAACTGGTATACTATTTCATTATATATATATATATATACTTTTTGATTTGATTTTGTTTTAGCTTAGATTTTTATTTAATATATTCATAATTTTTTTATGATTCAGATAATTATTAATACTACACAGTAACTGCTGCCATTATTTAGTGTATGAAATGAATGAAAATAATTTAAACCACAGATGGTTAATATTCTTTTCCTTAGCAGAAATTGGGGACTAAAATTGGCTTCCCTGTAATATATACATTGTGGCTGAGATTATAACGTTGGGTTGCTATGGAGACAGCATCACTGGAACGCATATTGGAACGCAAATAAGTTCGTGACGGCACTTCCGGTTTTGTGACGTCACGTCCGGTTTCTACGATGATGATGATGACTTCCGGTTTCCGGCAAAAAAGGGCGCTTGTTTTTGATTTGAAGGATGAGAAACAGCTGATGGAGGGGGTTCTCTCCTCCAATCAAAAAAGGAGAAGGATCTACACCCACTAAATCCACCAATGGACTCAAGGGATTAGCCCTATTTAAGGTCACAGGGAGGGGGGTTGTTTTTAGGATATGTTTATTTTATACTTTGTATTTATACATGTGATTATTTTATTGCGGTCTCTGAGGAAGTTCATAACGAACGAAACGCGTAGGACTATTTTTCTGCATCCATATCCTATGCTAAATTGGTGACTGCTTATTTTTATACTTTTATTGAATACATTTTTTCCAATTTTCTAAACCCTGACCTGTGGATGTCTTTTGGTGGGACACGAAATTGGAGGTGAACAGAAGCATTGTTTGGCCCCCCATTACACCGAGGGAGACACTCTGAGAGCTTTTATACCTACATCTATCTAGTGAGTGCAACCGATAACTGCGCACAGAATATTGTATTTTGTAACAATATTACACTATGTTATGTCTTATGTTCTCTCTGTAGATTTACACAGCTATTCCCGAATTGCTTTTGTTGTGGTTTCCAGTATTACCAACAATCTAACTATCTGACCCCTGATCAATCAGGTTTTTGCCAGAATCACTCCACTATAACTGCCCTATTAAAACTTTGCAATGACATCCAAACTGGCATGGAACAAGGAGACCTAACTGGAGCTATTTTCCTTGATTTTGCAAAGGCCTTTGACACAGTAGACCATAACATTCTACTGCACAAACTAAAAAACTCAGGTATTGGTGATCGTCCACTAAAATGGCTTTGATCATATGTATTGGATCGCTCACAATATGTGTCCATTTCTGACAGCGACTCCCTCCCTCTCCAAGTCACATGTGGTGTTCCCCAAAGTTCCATTCTCAGCCCCCTACTATCCACATTATGTAGAAATGATCTGCCTAATGTCTGCAAATCCTCAAATGTAAGCAGACGACACAGTAATCTATGCAAGCAAATCCGATCTACCGCAACTTGAGGCTGTGCTCCAAGGCCAGTTCACAGAGGTAGAAAAGTAGATCGCAGAAAACAAACTCTTCCTAAACACTGACAAAACTGTCACAATGATCTTTGGAACAGTACCTAAATTATACAAATTACAAAACTCCCATCTTTGCATCAAAACAGTCCACACTTTCAAATACTTGAGTATGATGTTAGACCCCAATCTATCTTTTGGCCTCCACATAGAAAAACTTGCATCTAAACGTTATCCAAAACTTGGTGCCCTGTACTGAAACAAATCCTGCCTAAGCCCTACAGTAAATGAAAATATTGTACAGCAAATGCTGATGCCAATCATTGATTATGGGGATGCAGTATATGCACCTGCACCGCAAACCCACCTTAATAAACGTAATACATTGTATAACTCGTTCTGCCGATTTGTGCTACAATGTAATCACAGGACCCACCATTGTGACATGCTAAAAGAACTAAACTGGCTGTCGCTGCAATCCTTCATCTTTCCAGCCTTGTGTTTAAGAGCTTTTCTGGGAAGCTCCCAGCCTACCTGAGTAGAATGCTCTCTCCGGCTGTTCCCACCTCCTATAGCCTATATCCAGTGTCAGCACTTTATTAAGTCTACCTCAATACAAAAAGAAAGCAGCTCGATCCTCCTTTTCCTACAGAGCATCACAATTATGGAACGATCTCCTGCACACTTTCAAATCTTCCCCAAGCCATAAGTCCTTTAAGAGATCCCTCTCCACATATCTCAAAACAGAATGCATCTGTCATAGTTGATGATATATTTCCTACCTGTTCTATGTTAGATTTTGTATATATTGTGTATTAATATTGCTTTTGTACTTTATTGTACCCTATTGTATTAATGCAATGTTTTGTGGACACAGGACATACTTGAAAACGAGAGAAAACTCAATGTATCCTTCCTGGTAAAATATTTTATAAATAAGTAAACAGCATAATTAGGCACAGTGATATCAAACATTTGAAAACATAGGTATGGCATGAGAAACAATAGCACAATTTTTAGTAGAAATGTAATTAGCACACATGTCTGAGCGAGAAAGATGTAGCTAGCCAACAGAACATATCTAGACATGAGCTTGTCAGATAGTGTGAAGAAATACCACTGGGTTTTGGATCGTTCGAATGCAGCTATACCTTGTCATATAAGCTTAGAGCACAATAAAAAAATAGCAACATTAAGCATAATAAAACCAATAACTAAAGCAAATAACTAAAGAACTCAGGTTATGTAGATTGATGGCTCATTATTAGTCAACCCATTCCCAAATCTGGGGAGCTCAAAATTTGGAAGTGGTGGGTTTGGGAGGCAACGATAATCCAAGAGCGATGTGGAGCATCCCTTCAGCCCCAGGCCGGATTATAGGCCAGCATCAGCGAGCCACAGACTTGGAGGCTCAATTATGCACTGGTAGTGGTCAGTCCTTTGTCCATATAGACGATGCTTTGAGCAAGCCACAAGGGCTTTGTGGGTGGATGTGTGTAAGAAGTATGATTGCCCAAAGGAAGTTCCCTCACCACTTGGCCCTCGTTCCCCTGATTCTTCTGAGGTGTAGTAGCCAACTGAGGTGTCTCCAAAGAGGCCCAGAAGCGATCAAAGAGTTCATCTAGCCACTTCAAGAATTTGGTAGCTGGGTGTGGGAATTCCATATCTGGTTGCATATGCCCAGAATCGTTAAACAATAGTTCAGTCGCCATCATGTTGAATAATGCTGAGATTTTATCTCAACAGGTACTGCCTTACCATTGGTTCGAATTGCATGCCAGTTGAGCTAGCTGTTTTAATATATTAAATAAAAGTGATGTGCTTATTGGCTTCATTTAGAAGACATTGTGGAAGGAGCATTTTAAGGGTTGGGTGTTACCTCCAATACAAACAGCAGCGTGCATAAAGAGAGACGGTTTTTGGGCTCTGGTAAACGTGAGTTGAACTTACTTGTGTATCTACTTACCAAATTATTTGATAATACCTCACTATTTTCTATGATTTTTTTTTTATTATATCTAGGTAAAAGATATGATAAGAGCCTGACACATTTATCAAATTGAAGAGGGGAGTAGTTACCCTGAATAAACCGACACTTTCGTCTTAGAGACAATTGTGAACTATATTAAATGTGAGTTAGCACACCAGAATACTTATGAATAATATTTTTGTGACATTATATTGCCTAGACTATTTGTACTACTTTTTTTTTTACTTTTTTTCAGGTATTTCTGCTTATAAAGAAGAGCTTATACATGGGTAATCTATTCATTTATTCATGACCATAGTGTGTTTTGCACGTAATTTGTGAGCACACTCTCCCTCCCTCCGGCGACTTGTGGCCGCGTGCCCACAGAGGGGGCTCGGCGTGCCACCTGTGGCACGTGTGCCATAGGTTCGCCATCACTGTTGTAAGAACAGAAGAGTTTTTTTTTCTATACTGTGCACTAAAATACAGATGAACCACTCTCAAACCTGTTTGGTAAGCATCAAGATATCCAGGCAAACCTTTTGACTGTATGTGAGGGTGTTTAAGAGGAAGGAAAAATAAATAAGCATTCTGTATTTTTCTCGTTTTGTTATTTTAATTCAGATCCAATCAGCAGAAGAGCTCCCATTGTATAATATGTAAATATGGACCTAAAACAGCTTTCTAATGTTTTTATGAATTCCTTTTGAAACTTGCTGACATTACATAGAAGTCATCTAGTCTGCCCAATTTTCTAAATACTTTCATTAGTCCCTGGCCTTATCTTATTGCTAGGATAGTCTTATGCCTATCCCACACGTGCTTAAACTCCTTTACTGTGTTAACCTCTAACACTTCAGCTGGACTCTTCAGACCTTCATATTATCTTATGACCCTTTCTTCTTGTGCCATTTGCTTAGTACCACCTCCTAGCTGGAGTGGAACTCACCGTGGTATAAATTAGTTTCTCAGTTTTTCTAGATTGTAAAGTTGTTGGTGATCCTGGGCAAAGTACATTCTAGTACTTAGGGAAGCAATCTCTGACACAGCAGATGTTGTGGACTATGTCTCACATGGACGATTGGGCGTCGGTAACGAGGGAGAATGGAGGAATATCCGCCAGGAAATTATGTTTGGGCAACACATAAAGGATAAATCTCACTCAGTTAAATGAGGAATATATTGTTTTACAGAAGCAATTTGAAATTGAGCAACTACTCTTACATTATGCAAGTTCAGTTGCTCCACTTCCCTTTGTGAAATAATATATGCCTTTTTTTTAACTGGGAGGCCTGCAAATTGGAGAGATCCTCGGGTGTTCCTCACACTTAGGAACACCCAGTGGAGCATATCTGATCAGGGACACGGTCGGGTTCCAGGGCTCTTTAACAGCACAACCGGCCCTTGTAAGATCAGCAGTGCTAGGAGGAAGTGAGTTCAGGTCATTTGCTCTCAGCTACAGAGTGAGCCGAGTGGGGAGGCAGAGAAGGCAAAAATAGGAGGAGGAGAGGTGACAGAGCCTGGGCCACCAGCTTCAGCCATATCTTACTGGACCCCAGGGAAGCCAACCTCCTACACCCAACAGTATGCAAACTGGGGATGGCTAAAAGTATGTCAATTACAACTCGTGGGTGTGTATGTTTAACTGTGTCAATGTCCATGTGTAATTGTCACCCATTGTCAGTGGCTCTGTTCTACTAGTGACCTTCTCCTGTCCGCTGTTCATACCCATACTGCTAACTTGCACTTTCAGGAATTGTCACAGGCGTTCAGCTCATTAGGAACAGTCTGCCTTCTCTCTTCAGACTCTTCAAAAGAAATCCTTCAAAACCCATCTCTTTAGACTAGCCTGTGGCCTTCAGAGTGACTGTTACTTCAAGTTGTCTATCACTATCACTTTTTTTTTTTTTAGAGGGCCACACTCAACTCAACTTCCATTTCATAGAAACGTAGGTTTATTTTGAAAATTACAGTATTAAAAAAAAACAGCATCTCCCTATACTAAATCCCAGTCCTCCCCCTAAATACCTGTCCATCCCCCATATACTAAATTCCAGCACCCCCCTCTAGCCAACAAGCAGACTCCACTCACATTGCTGCTGCCAGTATGTAACTCTGGAGTCCAGCCTCTGGTGTATCCCAAATGGCGCTGTCCGCACCCTGTGCCAAATCTGATCCTACTGCTACTTCTTGAAACCATGTGAAGGTGGAACACGTTGATGTCACCTCGGAATGTGCACCTCCAGGTACTCCACTGTCCAGTCGCAGCCAATGCAACACTGACACACACTGACAGACACACTCACAGACAGACACAAACAGACACACACACACACACACACACACCCCTACACATTCTTGCACACACATGCTTTACTTTATTGCTCCACACCCTTTGGAGCTGATGTGGGGCATCTCCCTGGGGTCCTTCTATCTACTCCTCACTGCTCCCTCGCGCAGTTTAGTGGTGCCGGAATATGACATCATATTCCGGCGCCTGGCTTCACGACAGATGGCGCGCGAGGGAGCAGTGAGGAGCAGGAACACTGAGCTCCCTCACTGGCCCTACTCCCCGTCGGGTAAGTTTTAGCAGAGTAGGCACCTGCAATGTGGGGAAATCAGGTGCCTACTCTGCTATAACACTGAGCATGTACTCGCGGCTTGCTGGGCCGCAAAGATGTCCCTTGTGGGCCACATGCGGCCTGTGGGCCGTGAGTTTGACATGCTTGCTTTAGATTATGTTACCGTTAGTGTATCAATAATAGACAGTTCCCTAATTTTTTATCTTTAAATATTTAAAATTGGACAATTTACATTTTACTGAATAAGTTTTCATCTGGTTCCTACAAACATGACATTTGCCATAATGCTTTTACAACCATAATGCTGACAAAGCATCAGGGGGGATGTAATCCATATCTGAGTGCCAAAAGTTGCCTACGCTTTTCTGCTGTCTTATACCAGAGGAAATATGATTTGCCCTGCTTGACATTAACAATTGACAAACAGTACAGGTTTGTCAATAAAAATGTGATGCATATGACTCATTATATCAGATAAGGGTGAGTGTTAAAGACATCATCGCCTCTCAACCAGGAACTGATACTGAACCTAAAATCACTCTGACACATACATGGCAACATTTGCTAACCTGATTCCTGGAATTGACATGCTTGGACTTTTTTAGAAATGTTGCCTTGTGCCTGTATTGCTTTGGATATGTTTTGTCTGATGGATAATATAATCTTGTTTGTTCAAGCAATGACTTACTAATCAGGTCATCTAGGCACACCTGTCTTTGTTATCTTTTTAGTTTGTGTGTTTAACCCCTTAAGGACGGAGCCAAATGTACACGTTGTGAACAAAACAAAATGTAAACAAAACCTGGCATTTGCGCTACATGTCTGTCCAACCGTAATTCACCTCTTTCATAGTAAATGCACCCACCCTTATTATATATCATTTTATTCAGGGGAAACAGGGCTTTCATTTAATATCAAATATTTAGCTATGAAACTATTTAATATGAAAAAAATGGGAGAAAATACGATCTTTTTAGATTTTTGTTAGTTCTACATGACATTTTAACGGTCAATGTCATAATACTGTTTGCTTTTACTGCAATAAAATACACATATTTGTATTCAGTAAAGTCTCACGTGTAAGACAGTACCCCCTATGTACAGGTTTTATGGCGTTTTGGGAAGTTACAGGGTCAAATATAGCACGTTACATTTGAAATTGAAATTCGCCAGATTGGTTACGTTGCCTTTGAGACTGTATAGTAGCCCAGGAATGAAATTTACACCCATAATGGCATACCATTTGCAATAGTAGACAACCCAAGGTATTGCAAATGGGGTATGTCCAGTCTTTTTTAGTAGCCATTTGGTCACAAACACTGGCCAAAGTTAGCGTTAGTATTTGTTTGTGTGTGAAAAATGCAAAAAATGCCAATTTTGGCCAGTGTTTGTGACTAAGTGGCTACTAAAAAAGACTGGACATACCCTGTTTGCAATACCTTGGGTTGTCTACTATTGCAAATGGTATGCCATCATAGGGGTAATTTTCATTCTTGGGCTACCATAGGTCTCAAAGGCAATGTAACCAATCTGGCGAATTTTAATGTGAAAAAAATGAAACGCAAGCCTTATATTTGACACTGTAACTTTTGAAAACACCATAAAACCTGTACATGAGGGGTACTGTTGTACTCGGGAGACTTCGCTGAACACAAATATTTGTGTTTCAAAACAGTAAAAAGTATCACAGCAATAATATTGTCCGTGTAATGCTGTTTGTGCGTGAAAAATGCAAAAAAGTCACTTTTACTGGCGATATCATTGTAATACATGTTACTGTTTTGAAACACTAATATTTGTGTTCAGCGAAGTCTCCCGAGTAGAACAGTACCCCCCATGTACAGGTTTTATGGTGTCTTGGAAAGTTATAGGATTAAATATAGTGCTAGCAAATTAAATTCCCTTTACTTTCGGCATGGGTTGTCAGGCAGGTCCTGCTAATTGTAATTAATTCATATACCTAATTATGTAAATATATCACATAAATATATATGTCGAATTAATATATGTATGTGTATATATAAGTATATATCTATATAATTTTTTTTAAATATAGGTATATATATATATAGTGATATATATGTATATATATTTATGTATATAGATATATATTATTTCGTTCTACGTGTATTTTGATATATATATATTTCACAATACAGTTAGAACGAAATAACACATCTATATATTTTTTAATTATTTATTTTTAATTTTTTTTTATTTTATTTTTTACATTTTTTTTATATTATATATATATATATATATAAGAATAATTATATATATATTTAATCAGTCTATGTGTAATAGTAAAATACACCTAGACGGTGTACGTGTGTGTATGTATATGTGTATATATATACTTAGATCATATATATATATATATATATATATAAAATATATATATATATGATCTAAGTATATATTATTATTTTTTTTACACTATTTATTTATTTTATTTTTATTTTCAGCCAGCCAGCTACCCCCGGCCATGTGATTGTGGGGTCCTCGCAAGGACCCCACTCTCACACGACCGGGGGCTTCGAGGAGGACGGACGTGCCGCGGGGGGCTCCCTGGGAGTCCCCCCCACCGCGATCACCGGCGTGGGATCGCCGGCGACCGGGTAAGTACCGAAAGACCGGAGGGCGTACTATTACGCCCGGCGGCGTTTAGAGCCGCTTAGAATAGGGCGTAATAGTACGCCCTCCGGTCTTAAGGGGTTAAATATTTCTGTTTATAGTATGGAAAACCAAATAGGCTAAATCACATGATTCCATGTTGGTACAATTGAGCCTTAATTCAATGCAAAAGAAGACCATGTACAAGAAAATAGATTTTACAATCAGATTTTCAAAATACTCTTTTAGAGGCTACATTTAAATATTCCTTGTTGGTTCAGAGTTAGGTGGCACCTTTAAATGGAAGGAAAATACAAGCCAACCAATCACAGTGTGACGAAGGCTCTTCAAAGCAGCCTAAACCTATAAATCCCCTTAATGGGATACTCCAGGCACCAAAACAACTTCATCTAAATGAAGTGTTATGGTGCCAGGAGGCCCTGAGAGGCATTTTTACTTAAAGGGGTTAAACCAATCTCGAACGGTTTAACCCCAAAGTTGTCTCTAGCGGTGATGTTTACTCCTCCCGTGACGGCATCCGGCTTCTAAAAAGGTAGTTTAGTGAATGGGGAGTCACTAATTGGCTGAAAGCATCAGCAAAACCTCTTTCAGCCAATCAGCAGAATTTCTCTGCCATGGGTACTCGGTGCTTGCTGAATCTGAAAATGTAGAAGCCTGATGTAGCCTGAAGAGGAGTGGACATCAAAAGGTTTAACTTAAATTATTCTTTTAGACTTTTTAATAAAATGTGGTATTATTGCAGCTCTTTTCTAAAACATAAAAAGGAACAGGTTGGTAGCATATATGCTTAGTGGGAATTGGGTTAGGTTTGTAGAAAAGCATTCCCAGTCCAGATTAAGACTAGATGTGTTAATGCTCCTAGATTGTAAACTTGTTTGAGCATGACTTCCTTCACCTTTTGTGTCTATCAACATTTTTCATTAGTCAATTACTTGTTGTCAGTGGCGTAGCTAGAGCTTTTGCCGCCCGGGACTGCCCCTGAGTTTGCCGCCTCTATCTAGACCCACGTCATGTCCGGTGCAGTCGCGACCGTCTGTGGCTGCACCAGACATACCTCTTAAATACTCAACGCCTCTAGCCCAACACCGTTTACAACCTTTTCAAGCTTTTGTTAAGATATACTCTCAATGAATATATGCATGGAACAATTCATGCATTTAATTAATTGGGGCATATCTACTAAACAGTGATTTTGTGGGGGTCAGTTTGCCCATTTGGGCAGAGTGTTCCTTTAAATAATTATTATTACTGAAGTGCTTCAGTATATTTAAGTGCAGATTGACGTCAGGCATGGGTGCTACAGATTGGCTAGAGTGGTCAGTTGACGCTCTAAGCCAATCGCTAGTTCCCGGTTCATAAAAATGTTTTACTTTTTTATGAATGACAGCTCTAGCCAATCAGCAACACCCCTACCCAGCGGTACTCTGTGCTTCCTGACACTCAGTAAATAAAAGTGAAAACATTAACACTGATATTTTTTTATTTTTTTAACCTGGGGAGATGAAACGGTCCAAAGTTTCCCTGCCAGGCCCAGGTACCAAAGCCTTATAATGTGGAGTCCAGAATAAAGTGGAGGGATCACTTCACTTGTCCTTCATGCTCCAATCTCCTTTTCTTCTCCTTCATTTGACAAAGTCTTCTTTTTCTTCTGACACGGTCTTCTCTCCTGCTTGGCTCTTTCTGCTCCTTTACCTTTCTGCTACTTTCTCTTTCTGATCCCTTTCTGCTCCTTCTCCTACTTTACCTTTGTGCTCCTTGCTACCCTTTTCTGCTCCTTCTCCTACTTTCTGATTCCTTCTGCTCCTTTACCTTTGTGCTCCTTCTGTCCCTCTCTGCTCTTTACAGACCCTTCCTTCTCCTTGCAGACCCTTCCTGCTCCTTGCTGCCCCTTCCTGCTCCTTCTCCTACTTTACGTTTGTGCTCCTTCTGCCCCTTCCAGCTAATTGCTGACCCTTTCTGCTCCTTGATGTCCCTTCTCCTACTTCACCTTTGTGCTCATTCTGTCCCTTCCTGCTCCTCGCTGCCCTTTTCAGCTCCTTGCTGACCCTTTCTGCTCCTTCTACTTTACCTTCCAGCTCTTTGCTGAACCTTCCTTCTCCTTGCAGACCCTTCCTGCTCCTTGCTGCCCATTCCTGCCCCTTGCTGACCCTTCCTGCTCATTTCTGTTCCTTTGTGCTCCTTTTCCGACTTTACCTGTTGTGCTCCTGGCTGTCCATTTCTGTTCCTTAATGTCCCTTCCTTCTCATTTCTATTCCTTCTCCTTTCTGCTCCTTCTCTTACTTTACCTTCCTGCTCCTTGCTGACCCTTCCTGTATGCTGTCTCCCCCATCCCTCACCTGATCTATCCCATCACTTACCTGATCTGTAGGCTGGTCACCCATCCCTCACTTCCCTGATCTATAGGCTGCCCCCCATGCCTCACTTCCCTGATCTATAGGCTGCCCCCCATGCCTCACTTCCCTGATCTATAGGCTGCCCCCATGCCTCACTTCCCTGATCTATAGGGTGCCCCCCCATGCCTCACTTCCCTGATCTATAGGCTGACCCCCAAGCCTCACTTCCTTGATCTATAGGCTCACCCCCAAGCCTCACTTCCCTGATCTATAGGCTCACCCCCAAGCCTCACTTCCCTGATCTATAAGCTACCCCCATGCCTCACTTCCCTGATCTATAGGCTGCCACCATGCCTCACTTCCTTGATCTATAGGCTGCCCCCCCCATACCTCACTTCCCTGATCTATACAAAAAACACAAAGAAGTGTGCAGCGCAAAGAATAAATAAGACACTCTTATAGGAGTATATCACATCCCTTAATACAAGCAATGCAATATACAATATATTGATGTGAAGTGATGAAGCAATACAAATATATACACCCAATGGAAATATTATCATGGATATTCCTAAATAATGAGACAAAAGAAAAAGACTCTCAAAGGGCAATATTGCAGTAATTGCTTATATGGAGTCTAATAATTTTATGTGGTCCAACTCACATTTCTCTGAGCCTGTTATAATGAACTGGCTCAGGTAATACAGCTTTGCGTAATATGGTGGTGCAGCTTTAAATTGTGCAATAGGTCCACATGTATTCGGAGCTTGATCCTCAAAGGTAAAAAGCATAGGAAGGGCAACACCAGTTAAGGTAAAATAGTAAACAGTTATTTGAAGAAAAAATATAAAATCTTGCATTCAGGCTACTGGAGTGACATATAGTAGTTTAAGAACACAACACGTTTCAACAATACAAGTTCGTCTTCCTCAGGTGCATAAAAAAATCTAACATACCGGCATCCTATTGACCAATTCCACGGTGATTAGTCTTTTGACGAGCAAATCTCGGCACTCGCAAGATCGCGGAACGTCACTTTTGGGTTCTTTCTATGCATTCCAGCGGCCATTTTTATTACGTTCATACATTCCACTTCATTCTGTCATCTGTGTATTGTACTTATAATTCAAGCAGTCTTATTTCCATCAGACAATAGTCGTTTGTATAATTAAAGAGACAGTAATTGCATACATCAGAATACAAATAAGAGAGGATTCATATGATACAATAGTCTATACAGGAAGTATAAAATATATAAACTAAATAAAATATAAGTATAAAAAAGGGGAAACATAAGAACAGGAGGGATATATAAAAACATTCTATATGGAAACATAAAAAATTATATGTAATTGTACATGTCAAAATCTATGTTCAATCCATTTGGAGAGAGGGTCTCTAAATCAAAGATCCACTTAATTTCTACTTTGTTAATGATCTTTAAGTGGTCACCCCCCTTTAAGGTTTTTTTATCTTCTGGATTCCCATAAAGTGCAGGCATTTACCATCACCATTGTGTGTTTCATTGATGTGAATAGATACAGAATGATTTTGTACTTTGTTCTCCATATTTCTAAGGTGCTCGCTTATTCTAATCTTTAATGGCCTTGTGGTTCTTCCTACGTACTGTAGTCCTCAGTCACATGTTAGAAGATAAATCACATTGTTAGAATGACAAGAGATGAAAGCCCTTCACCTTATATTCCTTTTTGGTACACTCGAATAAAAATTCTCTGTCTTTTTGGTGATAATTTTATTTGTTTTGCAGGCCTTACAGTTACCACAATTATAAAATCCTTTAAGGTCTTTCCCATATATATATATATATATATCTTTATTTTATTGCAACTGTTCTAGGGATATAGCTCTTAGTTAAATATTTTTAAAATTATTGGCCCCTCTGTATACCACCTTTGGTTTATCTCCCATGTACACATGTAGATCCTTGTTTTGTCTCAAGATATGCCAATGTTTCTTGAGGATCTTACGAAAAATGTGGCTCTGGGAGGTAAAATCACAAATAAAGGGGATATTTTCATCCTGACTATTTCTAATCTCCTCTTTATAAATTAAAATGTAATCCCTTGGTTTCACGTGTACTTCTTTAAATTGTTTTTCCACATTGTCTCTCTTATACCCCCTATTGATAAAATTGATTTATTTTTTTTAGAAGAGTTGACTGGTCCATAAATATTTCTTCCTCTGTACAGTTTCTTTTTAGTCTTATAAATTGTCCCTTAGAGATATTAGATAACCATGATTTAAAATGACAGCTATCATTATCTATGTAACTATTAATATCAACCGTTTTAAAAAAGGTACTAGTTTTAATACAATTATTCTCAAATCTAAAAAATGTACTTCCTTTAAAGCTGCACCACCATATTACGCAAAGCTGTATTACCTGAGCCAGTTCATTATAACAGGCTCAGAGAAATGTGAGTTGGACAACATAAAATTATTAGACTCCATATAAGAGATTACTGCACTATTGCCCTGTGAGAGTCTTTTTTCTCATTATTTAGGACAACTCTTCTAAAAAATCCATTTTATCAAAAGGGGTATAAGAGCGACAATGTGGAAAAACTATTTAAAGAAGCACACATGAAGCCAAGGGAAGACCTTTTAATTTATAAAGAGAAGATTAGAAATAGTGAACAGAAAGGTCACAGGCTCGAGGAGAGTTCGGGCCGCGAATGGGAGTCAAGGTTGCCAGGTTCAGGCCGCATTCGCATAAAAAGAGCCAGTAGCACCACGAATGGCTTGGAGGAGACTGGCTGGAACAGCCACAGCGGGCTCTTCAGCAGACAATGGAGGCGCTGGGAGTGCTGTTGGTCAGGACGGAGAGGCGGTTCCAGCTGGGGACACATGTGGTGAGTCGTCCCCCATCCCAAGGGGTCACAAGTACAGGGGAAGCAAGCAGGCAGTCATAAAACGGGCGCCAGGCATCCAGACAATGGCTTGGTCCCCTAAGGAAAGCAGGCGTCAATGGGCTTTCCTAGCAAGTCCCGGGAGCACAGTTTGTCCATGGGGTCATCTCGCAGGTTGGCATTCAGTTCGCCTAGCGTGAGTAGAGGTGGTCCTAGCAAAGAGCCCAGTGAGGGGGACCCGAGTTGGGACACGGGTAAGCGGACTTCCACACCCATTAGATCCCCATCACGGTGGGCACAGAGTGCCGCACGCAGGCATGCCACGGCAGGCCCCCTGAGGGTGCTGGGCAACAGGGGTTGCACTATAGATCCCTCAGTGACCATAGGGCGCAGGCGGGCCACCATGGCGAGGATCCCACAGGGCGGCTACCCAGGAGCATAATTTGGGATCCCCTGTTAGGGCTACTGGCCGCAGGCACAGCGCATCAGGCTCATTTAGCGGGAGTTCTCGGGGGGACTACAAGACACAGCTGATCGGAAGCGGGCATGGCCACGGGAAAAGGGTGGCCAGACGCAGGGAGGATAAGTCTGCCCCTGGGTCACAGCGAGAGAGTAGGGCGGCCAGGTATCAGTTGGACAGCCTACCCAGACTTTCTTCTTGTTCTAGGTCACCAAGACAGTCGCTCGCAGTACGGGTGAGTCCTCGGGATGTGGAGCTAGGGCTGGGGGCGCTGCCGTGCCCGGGCCAGGACTAAGGCAGGCGGTAAACTGCCTCACGGCTTTCAGCAGCCAGTGGTTCCAGTGGTGAGTTGTCTGCTGTTAAACCTTCGGGGGAACTTTTAAAGGGTCTCAAGTCTTTTCTGGATTCTTGGAGTGGGGGTTTGGGGGCCAGCGTTAGCTTTGGGCAGGTGTGTGCGCCTGGGAAATGGCGGGGCGTAGAAGGTGGCGGTTCCATGGACCAGTGGCAGCTCTGCATGGGGGTCGAGGGTTCCGTTAGCGATGGCCACAGGTGACTTAGGTGCGGAGAGGGTGGACTTGGTAGGGGACATTCTGGATGCAGCTAGGCAGAATGTTCACATCTCCTTTGCTGGGCCCTTAGGTTGTCACCTCAAACTGGAGGTGAAAGAGAGGATATGGAAAGGGGAATTTTTTTCTCTTCTTCCTCTAGATGAGTATTTAGACACGAGGGAGGAGGATAAAAAAGATGCCAAGAAGAGAAAAAGCACCGGTTTTGGAAAATTCCGAAGACATTTGGGAATTGATTGAGGGCGTTCTGCATTCTAGCGAGTGTGGTGGCGGAGAAATAATTGCAGTTGTTCTGCTACTTGGATGGGATTTGGGAGGCATAACGCACTTACAGAGGCCTGGTGTGGTGGCGGTAGGATGAACAGTTTCGGCAGCGGCTGTCGGTCAATCCGGGAATGAGGTGGGACCAGATGTGGATGAAGCTCATGATGGCGCAGAAGGCATCCCCCTTTCAGCCCGGCGCCGGTGCAGGATCGGCTTCCACATCGCCAGCCGTCAACAAAAAAGGGTTCTGCTGGTCGTATAATGAGGGGCTGTGTAAGTGGGGAGCAGCATGCCGTTTGAAACACGAGTGCTCCGGCTGTGGAGGTGCGCATGGGTACAACCGCTGTTTCAAGAAGGGTAAGTCCAGGCAGGGGCACCCATTGCTGCTGGGGTGGTTGCTGGGGTGGTTGCTGGTGAAAGTCGGTGCGATGTTGCCGTGGCTAAGCAGCTACAGTAACCAAGAGGATGCTGGGTTTTTGCAGGACTAGTTCTTGAATCTGAAGTCTGTGTGGGATTTCCCAGAGGTGGTGAGGGAAAAACTACTTAAGGAGGTGCAGTTAGGGAGGATGGTGGGGCCGTTCATGGAGCCGCCGTTGAGTGACTTGCGGATGTCGCCATTGGAGGTGGTGCCGAAGAAGGAGCCCGGTAAGTACAGGCTTATTCATCATTTATTGTACCCACATGGAGCTTCGGTGAATGATGATATTGACAAAGCCCTCTGCTTGGTGTCGTATGCATCATTCGACCAAGCGGTCGAGTTGGTTCGGCAGGTGGGAAGTGGGGCGTTGATGGCAAAGGCAGACGTGGAGCCAGCTTTTTGATTATTGCCCATCCACCCACCCCGACTGTCATCATTTGCTGGGCTGCTTTTTTGAGGTGCAGTATTTCGTCAACCTGTGTTTACCGATGGGGTGTTCAATCTCGTGTGCGTACTTCAAAAGTTCAGTACTTTTCTTATACGAGGCAGGCACTCGATTCATGGTCCATTACCTAGATGATTTCCTTTGCGTCGGGCCGGCGTGTTTGGCGGAGTGCCGTATAGGGTTGAGAACATTGGAATGGGTGGTGAATGTCTTTGGAATACAATACGGTTGGGCCGACTCCGTGCTTGTCCTTCTTGGGCTTGGAGATAGATTCTGTCCAAGGGGAATGTCGGTTACCAGAGGACAAGTTAGGGGCCTGCGGCTGGCGGTGGCAGAGATCCGGGAAGCTAAGAAGGTTACTTTACGGCTGCTTCAATCATTGGTGGGCCGGCTCAACTTTGCGTGCCGGGTGATCTTGGTGGGGAGGGTGTTCAACAGGTTCCTCTCCAGGGCCACCAGCGGGGTGGTATCACCACACCACTGCATTCGGTTGTCCGTGTAGCGGAGCAGTAGTATTATCCACGGTATCTCCGCTGGTAGACACAAACAAACAGGCACAAAGCAGGTAAAATCCAGGTAGCGTAGTTACAATCCCTTCCTCCCAAGAACTAGACGACATATAGCTTGGAGGTCAACTGAGGTTTAATGGCAGGTCACGGTATTTATGGGATTCCCCATGCAAGGGGTTTCCCTACTGACATTTCAGGGGTTGTACAGTAGGGGACTACATGGGGAACTGCCCAACACACACAATTTTCCCATCATACACTGCTGGACGAGAGGGATACTCCCACTGGAATATACTGTTAATGGGATTATCCCTCCGTGCAGCAGAACTCACTTTTTACATTAAAATACATAACTTTCACATTATTCATTAGTTTTACACGAACGGACGTTCGGTAGGTAGCTGGAGGCTGAGCGCATCGTTCGTGAGTTTAGCGCTTAGCTCCCAGTCTAACTAACCGAACGCCGTACGAAATACACATAATTTCAACATAGGTTTAAAAATACTGATTATCGTAAGGGGAATGAACTACCGAACGGCCTGGAAGTCCAGCGGTGTTCGTGCCGTCGAGTAGCCGTTTTTAGTTCCAGGAGCTCGACGACAAAACACCGCTGGGCTAACAAAAGAAACTAGATGGCCGACCGCCGCGTGGTCGGTATTCGAACGACGGCCACCTAGAAACACTCTTAATTACCGATTGCAACATTGTTGCAATCGGTTAATTGGTGCCACACGACCCCCTGTGTGTGGTCGTGCGTTCGGTAGGTTATTCGTTTCCAGAACAGGGTTTTAACTCCCCGTTCGTGAAACTTCATTAGAAATGCTGGGGTTTTCCTACCGCCAGCATACGCATGCCTTCATTCGCCTAAAATACAAATAGCATTGGTTTCTTACAATTTAGCAGCCATACATACATCTTTATACATAGTCTTTGGTGGCTAGTTTTGCCACAGTCCGCGTCCATGAAGGCCGATCTGGATGTGTGGTTTATCGCAAGGACTTTAATGGGCGGGTGTATTTCAGGGAGCCCGCGACGGCTTTCCTGGACTTGGAGTTATTCATAGATGCATCAGGGAGTATCGGGTTCGGGGCTTATTTCGCAGGGCATTAGTGTGCCGAGCCATGGCCAGATGAGTTGAAAGCCAGTCCCCGCTCATCCGCAATTTGGTGTTCTTTGAATTCTTGTGGGGGCAACAGCTGAAGGACAACAGCTGAGGGACAAGAAGGTTATCTTCTTTACCAACAACATGTTGGTGGTGGAGGTGGTTAATGGTTTGTCTGCTTCTTCTATCCCTGTTATTCGACTCCTTTGCTGCTTTGTTCTTTCTTGCATGCAGTTTAATGTTGTGTTCAGGGCACGACATGTGCCTGGGCTGTTGAACGGTTTTCAGAGGGAACGGTTTCGGGATGTGGCTTGGAGTGCTCAGTCGGAGGAAGTACCTTGTCCAGTGGACGTGTGGCAGCTCGGGACATCTTGCTCGGCGGACTCATAAGGGGGTCGTTGGCACCGTCCACATGGGTGGCCTACGTCAAGGTCTGGCAAGAATGGGATGCTGCAATGATGTATGGGGCAAAGAGTAGGGGAAAGGTAAATAAAGTCATGGCGACTTACGTTAATCGTTTGGGTGGAGTGGTTGCTAGGCATCGGGAGTTGGAAGCTCAGTTGGCAGGTTGTTACAGGCCAGATGGGGTGCATCTGTCAGACATGGGGTTGGATTTTTTGTTATTAGGGTTTCAGGAAGGTTGTCAGCGAGCGTTGTTTTTGGTGGGGGCGTTCAGGTAGCTCAAGGTGTCAAGCTCTGAGCTATGGCGGGGGATGGATAGAAAACCTGGGGTGTAGGTTGTTTGTCCTGAGGGAAAATAGTTTGGTTCGCTAAGAACAGTTTGGATGGGAAGAGTATTGGTAGGTTCGAACTCTTAGTTAGCTCTGAACCTGGTGTGTGTAGGGTGTATCTCAGTATACCCCTACATGGAAGAAAGCTGGTAACCATCCCCTCGGTAGCAATTGGTTATGTCATGCAATGGCAATGGCTATGTTTACATGTTTTACTTAGTGTGTTGTGGGTCATTGTCTGGCGTAGTATTGTTAAAGGAGTTGGGCGGATATGTTATGTTAATATGACAATGTCCTTAAATTATTGAAATGTTAATAAAGCTGTGATACTTTCCAGATAAAGGTGTCTGAGTATTTGTGGGAAGGGGGTTTGGGGTTTATCACGCATATGCTGGAAAGGCGACTATGCATATGTTCACTGAGCAATAACCTTGGGAATTTCTGTGAGCTTGTGATGGATGGAAATAAATGTATGTAAAATGTCTATTTGTTATATGCACCTCTGCTCATTCCTTACTCAAAATGGCCACTAGAGCACCCCCTCCCATTGACCAAAAACACTCGTGTAACAAGATGGCATCTCCATCCAGAGCTACACCCAAGATGATGATGACCTCAACACCCTGGAGGAAGTATATCAAGATTAAACACTTAACACTTAACCAATTAAAAGTCTACATTTCCACTCTGTGGAAACGGCACTGACCAAAGTATCCAATGATCTACTCGCTGCAAAATCTCGTGGTCACTACTCTATCCTAATTCTCCTTGATCTGTCTGCAGCTTTTGACACTGTTGATCATCAACAGCTTCTTCTCATCCTCCGCAATATCGGTCCACAAGATATTGCTCTCTCGTGGTGCTCCTCCTACCTCTCCCAGCGCTCTTTCAGTGTTTCTTTCTCTGGCTCTGCTTCTTTGCCCCAGCTCCTCTCTGTTGGTGTCCCCCAAGGTTCAGTCCTTGGTCCCCTACTGTTCTCCATCTTTACTGCCTCCCTTGGTAAACTCATTAGCTCCTTTGGCTTCCAATATCATTTCTATGCAGATGACACGCAAATCTACCTGTCCTCTCCTGATCTCTCCCCGTCCCTCTTGACTAATGTCTCTGATTGGATGGCTGCCCACTTCCTTAAACTAAACTTGACCAAAACTGAAATTCTGGTCTTTCCTCCCTCAAGTGTTGTTACTCCTGTGTCTGTCTCCCTTCAAGTCAACGGTGCTACCATCAGAACCACCACGCAGGCTCGCTGCCTAGGTGTTCTCTTTGACTCCGACCTCTCCTTCAAGCCTCATGTTCAATCTATCGCCAAATCCTGTCATTTCCATCTCAAAAACATTGCGTGCATCTACCCCTACTTAGCGTCAGATGCGACTAAGGTGTTGGACCATTCCACTGTCTTTTCTCGCCTTGACTACTGTAATCCGCTTCTCAGTGGTCTTACGTGCTCCCAACTTGCGCCGTTACAGTCCATAATGAATGCGGCGGCGAGGCTCATCTTCCTGTCCGCCCGCACCTCCTATGCCTCGCCCTTCTGTCAGTCCCTACATTGGCTTCCTATAAAATATAGAGCTCAATTTAAAATTCTGGTTCTTGCTTTCATATCTCTACATAATGCTGCTCCCACCTCTCTATCCTCCTTTATACACAAGTATGTCCCGTCTAGGCCCTTACGATCTGCTGAAGACTTACATCTATCTTCTGTCCGTACTCCTACCTCTGATGCCCGCTTTCAAGATTTCTCGAGGGCTGCACCGTTCCTGTGGAACTCGCTTCCCTCCTCCATTAGATACTCACCCAGTCTCCACTCCTTCAAAAAATCATTAAAAACCCACTTCTTCATAAAAGCTTATTCATTAAACTGTTAATAGCTCCTGACTGATTCCTCTTCTGCAACTGTCACAAGTCTAATACTATCCTTACCTTTTTGTGTCATTTTACCTCACTCCCTCTAGCATGTAAGATCATTGAGCAGGGCCCTCAACCCCTCTGTTCCTGTGTGTCCAACTTGTCTGGTTACAACTACATGTCTGTTCCTCCACCCATTGTAAAGCACTGCGGAATTTGACGGCGCTCTATAAATATCATAATAATAATAATTTAATATTTTCACACAATTCATTCTTTTGCCTTTTTAACCCCTTAAGGACACACGACCTGTCATGATTCCCTTTTATTCCAGAAGTTTGGTCCTTAAGGGGTTAAGGGGCTACGTCCACCCCTAAATAAACAATTGGAAGTTTTCATTCATCTGAACTTTGGTGTAAGTGTGATTTCTGCAGCGTGCACGCATCTCACCTTCAAAATCTGGACAGGGGCAGATACTCAAGCAGACACTTGGTCTGGTCCAAAACAAGCTCAGTTAGTGTTGCATTCATGGGCGTAAGAAACAGGGGGGATGCATCCCCCCAGCAAATCATGCGGGGGGGGACAGGTTATGGGGAAATCCCCCCCCAGCTCCGCCTGCCCCCCTCATGCTGCAGCCGCCCGAGCACTCTGAAGAGAGCCTCAGGCGGCTACAGCTTTGCCCGCCTGGGCGCAGCATGGGGAGAGGGGCTGAGAGGAGGGAAGCACTCAGCACTCCCTCCTGTCACTCCCTCTCTGCAGCGTGGCCGAGCTCTGTATCATGGTCCGCGGGTACAAGGAGCATCTGTCTCCCGTACCCGGCCGGACTAACAGGAAGTACACACTGAGTGTTCACTTCCTTTAAGTCCGGCCGGGTACAGGAAACAAAAGCTCCCTGTACCCGCGTACCATGATACAGAGCTTGGCCACACTACAACAGAGGTAGGGGGGGGAGGGGAGAAAGAGAGTGACAAGGGAGGGATGGAGGAAGGGGGAGGGGGAGAAAGAGTGACAAGCGAGGGAGGGAGGGGGAGAAAGTTGACAAGGGAAGGAGGGGAGAAAAGCCGAAAAAGAGTGACAAGGAGGGAGAAAGAGAGTGACGAGGAGGGAGGGAGAGAAAAGTGACAAAAGAGGGAGGAGGGAGGGAGGGGGGAGAAAGAGTGATGAAGGAGGAGGGAGGGAGAAAAGAGTAACGAGGGGCCCGGAGGGAGGGAGGGGGAGAAAGAGAGTACAGAGGTGAGGGAGGAGGGAGAAAAAGAGTGACAAGGGAGGGAGGGAGGGGGAGAGAGACAAGGGAGGGAGGGGGAGAGAGACAAGGGAGGGAGGGGGAGAGTGACAAGGGAGGGAGAGAAAGAGAGCACAATACTAAATGCACCCCGTACACACACTCAATGCACCCCTTACAGGCGCTCACACTGCATCCTGTACATACACAGAAACACACCTTGCAGCCCTTACACATACAAACACAGATTCACACAATGCATTCCTTACACACGTATCTGGACATCCCCTACACACTCCACCCCCTGTGAACAAATTCATTGGTGGAACATGAAGGTGGACCCTGGGACCCAGACCTTGAGCTGTGTAAAGGGCGCCCAAAAAATGGAGCTGCTTCCCGTTCTCCCAGAACATCACCACAGTTACAAACAGCCTCCAGAGAGCCTGTTCTACACCAGACCAGTGGAGCCAGACTGCAGCCAGAGCCCATCATCATCCTCATCTGGCTGTAAGTAGGCAATCTAGCATATTATCTAGCATATTATTCATGGCACTAATCTCTAATTTACCTCACATTAAAGAAACCCTATAGTCCCCAGAACCACTGCAGCTTAATGTAGTGGTTCTGGTGTCTATAGCCTGTCCCTGCAGGCCTTTTAATGTAAACACGGCGGCACTCCAGCACTGGCGTTAGTTAACATGGCAGATCATATGGGTGGGGCGGCAAACTTTACTTTTGCCTAGGTCGGCAAAAATCCTTGCACCGGCCCTGTCCGAGTGTCACATGACTACCCGGCGCTCAGTCTGACACTGCGCTTGCCAGACGTCCAGAGGTCCCCCTGCTATGTCAGGTAAAAGGGGGGACAAAGGTAGAAAAATAATTGGAAGGGTTTAGGGGGGCTACTAATATGGATGGGGGGAGGGGTAGGTAGAAAAATAATTGGAAAGGGTTAGGGGGGCTACTAATAAGGATAGGGGAGAGGGGCAGGTAGAAAAATAATTGGAAGGGTTTAGGGGGGCTACTAATATGGATGGGAGGAGGTGGGAGGCAGAAAAATTACTGGAAGGGGTTAGGGGAGTACTAATATGAATGGAAGGGGTAGGGTGGGTTCTAATATGCATGGAAGGGGCTAGGGGGTACTAATATGCATGGAAGGGGTAAGGGGGTACTAACATGCATGGAAGGGGTTAGGGGGGTACTAATATGCATGGAAGGGGTAGTGGGGTTAATATGCGTGGAAGGGGTAGGTGGGGTTGTTTTGTGCATGGAAGGGGTAGGGGTGGTTCTAATATTCATGGAAGGGGTAGGTGGGGTTCTAATATAAATGGAAGGGGTAGAGACGGGTAGTAAAATGTATGGAATGCATTTCTGACAGTGTCACTGAATGGCAGTTAGGAAATGTGGTCACCCTAAGTCAGGGGCAGTATTACACAATCTGTATATGTATAAAAAAAATATAAAAAGTAATCTGCAAAGTACAAAATGTTTTTGTCATATGTCGTGCTAAAAATTAAGCCAGGAATGTGCATATTTTTTTAAAATAATTTTTAGAATAATTATACAGACATTTTATTTCTTACATTTGTGATGATTCTTTTTTCCTCTCTATATTCAAGGGAAACTATAGTCACCAGAACCACAACAGCTAAACATAGTAGTTCTGGTGTCTATAGCATGTCTTTGCAGGCTTTTTAATGTAAGCACAGCCATTTCGTAAAAAGGCAGTATTTACATTACTGATGAGGAATACCTCTAGTGGACACTCAGATGGCCACTAGAGGTGCTTCCTAGTCGAGACATGAATGCCGCCCTATGAAGTATCTGCGCATGTGCGGCAAAGCTGCGCATGCACACCAGAGAGCAATGACGCTTCTGAATAGAAGCGTTTTATTGCTCCCTGCTCGCACCCTCCTATTTCGTCATTTTGACGAAATAGGGGGCGCGGAATCAGGAGGATGTAGTGACCCTTTAATGTTATTATTTAATCATTTATATAGCGACTGCAAATTCCGTAGCGCTGTACAATATAAACAACTCATAGTTTACGGAATAAGAATATACCCGGTGAGTAAAAATGCTATCCCCCCGAGATTTTTTGGGGTTCCTACGCAGATGGTTGCATTGTAATTAGCTGAAGCCTGGAGGCATATTATGCCAATCACTAATTTTAAAGAGGACCAGTGGGGAAAATTAGGGGAAAGCACATATTCCCCACTTCCTGTTATGTTCAGTAATTCTTCCAACAGTTCCGATACCAACCTTATTAATATATAATAGAGATTATTAACAGCCTGTAGAACAAGTTTGACTGAAATGTTATTCTAGGAAATGTACACTTTCTTATTACAACAGCTTTCGAAAAAGGTGCTGCCTTGTCACCATAAATCACACTCACACTAATTATATTGGGCAGACATGTTGAGATGTTTTGTAGTATGGTTGCTCTTTTGTTTTTATGATAATACTCTTTAGAAGCCTAGAAAATGATAATTTAGTGTTATAGTTACAGTTTATTAGATAGACTACAAGAGATGCAGACCAAGCTGAGTATTGCATACTCAAAAGAGCTGCCATTTTAAGTAATATCCTAGCCAGTAATAAAATATAAATAAATAAATAAAAACACCATATAAATGACCCCTCAGATATCCAAATCATGATTTGTTTTACTGCCCAGCCATAATGAGCCTTAGCATCACTTCCTCCTGCAAGTTTAAAATGTCTACATTAAAATTTTTCAGACCTGAAAGGGACAATTAAAGCACTATAATCACTACAAGTTATAGTTGTGGTCGTTAGGATGGTGCTAGCATGAAGTCCATGGACAAAAGCCAGAGGATTCCCTGGCACACTTAGCCCACTCCTTGTACTTGAAATGCAAATTGTAATTCATGATGCTGTGCATCTATCAGTGTTATTTCTAAAATCCAAATGGCCCCTCAAAACCATCCATATTGATGGAATTCGACAATGTCTGGATTGGGCAAATAAGGCCCTTAATGACCTGAATTCAGTCTGCATTTCAGCCGTACACCTCCTGACATTGAAATATGGACCATAATAATTAAATCGGAGCCCAGAAATTTCACCTCCAGGACAGTTTTTGTTTTTAAAAAGAAGAAAATCTGAACAAAAAGTAAAAAAAAACTCATGAGGGTTAATTATGTGTATAAATAAAATCCCTATGATGTCCAATAAAATCTCCATATTACTATAATGGAGGCATTGTACCTACATATTCCTGCACCTGTATGCTAAATGTACTTCATGCCCCTAACCTTGGGCATTTGGTTGGGGTTTCTTTAAATATTCAAGTGGAGAACCTAGTTTTCCCACTGTCCTCCACCTATGCGCAACGGATGGGGGGCCTTAATATTAATAGCTCTATTATTAGAGGGGGGGGGGGGGGGGGGGGGGGTTAGATAGGAACAGTAATTATTTTTAGGTTGTTGCTTAATATTATAATTAATTAGAGCCCCCACTTGTTGCTCATATGTGGGTGCCAGGAGGAATAATTGGTCGTCCCCTTTAATATTAGAGTAACCCCCACCCCATGCCCATATATAAACAGTAACCAAGTTTAAACATTTACCAGGCATGCCTCCAGGTGGGGCCATGTGGGGGCAAAATACCTCCATTATAGTTTTATGGGGTCTTATTGACCCCATTAACTTTTATTTTATTTAGACCTTGACACCCAGAAAAAGAGGGTTGAGTGAGATAAATGTTATATTCCAGTAATCTGGGGACTACAGTTTACCCTTCAAACTGTACAAAATAGCATTCTTTCTTAGCCATCACAAACTAAATTCCTCACCTCATATCACCTTGGTCAGGATGTTAAATTACCAGCTATGTAAACTATGTATTTTATTGGGTGTCATATGATTTTGCCATCTTGGCTAAACATACTTAGCATAACAATGTCATGTAATTTGCCCTATTTTTGATTAAATGACTCACATAACGAGGATGTATACCACAAGCTCTTTTTATCTGAAATGTGCTCACATGTGACTCATTAATTGGTGACATCATGTTGGCTACAGAACAAGTTTATTAACAGTATCTATTTAAATGCTTTACCCAGTATATTTGTAATTAGTACGTTTATTAACATTACCTATTCACGTGAGAGATTATATATATATATATATATATATATATATATATATATATATATATATATATATATGCTAATGTCCTTTAAACAGATATACCTAAAATATTTGGTACACGGGGAAATCTTTTGTTTTAAGCCATCCCATAAAATAAACACAGATTAATATGTCTTTGTAAACAAATTGTAAATAAAAATCATTTTCTGAAAAATGGTGCAAACATTAAAAAGGAGCAGAGTCACCGATATAATGTTTTTATTGCTGTAGTGGAACCAGTAAGGACATTCCATGGTGTCTGCCCCCCACCTTCAGTACTATAGACCTTTTTTTATGGGTGGGTGCTAAGAAGGACACTTGGTCCTCCCCCATTAATATTAGAGTAACCCCAATGCCCATATGTGCCCAGTCACTTATTTTAAACATTTGGCAGTCATGCCCCCAGGTAAGGCCATATGTAGGCAAAATACCTCCATTATGGTATTATGATGACTGATTGACCCCCATTGGATTTTAATTTTTATAGACCTTGACACCCAAAAAAAAGAGGGTTGAGTGAGATAAATGGTATATTACAGTAACCTGGGAACCACAGGTTACTAGTGTAGTAGAACCAGTAAGGGCATTCCATAGTGACTGCCCCCCACCTTCAGTACTTTAGACCACTTTTCAGAACACTTTTGATCCATGAAGCTCATAGCCCATAATTTACATTTGTAAGAGGTTTATGAATAAACAGTGGCTTGTGGTAAATAGGCAAATTGAACTTTCTAACTTGTCTAGCCGGTACGGTACCATTTGGATTTTTGTAAATAACTCCGGTGGACTCTTGAATTTTCCCTCTGCCTGATCTCTTCCTTAAAATTTTGGGGCTGTTAGTGGCAAGAGAGCAGAATGTACTGGGAGTCTGGAGAGGACTTATTGTGCAACCTTCATCCATTCTTAAGTAATTCTGGATAACCAGGCACCTTGCTTTTGAGAAAAGTAAAATATAATTTGCCACCTGCTATTCCATGCTAGATGCCATGAACATGTTTTAGAACAAATAAATAAATAATAACATAATAACAACAACTTTATACTTAGCAGTAGAACCGATAACCTCTTAAACACAGGACTGGTTCATTCATCAGATATTTAAACAAATAATCAAGTCAAGCATTAAAACTTAATAGTAAGTGTCCAAATGTAATTATTTCCATTATTAAGTACTAGATGTCAGCACACCTCTCCTTAAGTGTTCTTGTATTTCACTTGTCACCAGGAAACATTTTTTCTAAGGAAACATCTTGCAATTTTCCCTAATGTTACCTCAATAGCTATTTTTATAGTGAGGGGGGAAAAGTATTTGTTCCCCTACTGATTTTGACAAAGAAATGATCAGTCTATAATTTTAATGGTAGGTGTATTTTAACAGTCAGAGACCAAATAAAAAAAAAAAAAAAAAATCCAGAAAAACGCATGTCAAAAAAGTTATAAATTGATTTGCATGTCAATGAGTGAAAGAAGTATTCGATTCCCTATCAATCAGCACGATATCTGGCTCCCAGGTGTCTTTTATACAGGTAATGAGCTGAGATTAGGAGCACTCTTAAATGGAGTCCTAATCACAGCTAGTTACCTGTATAAAAGACACCTATCCACAGAAGCAATAAATCAATACGATTCCAAACTCTTCATCATGGCCAAGACCAAAGAGCTGTCCAAGGATGTCAGGGACAAGATTGTAGACCTACACCAGGCTGGAATGGGCTACAAGACCATCGCCAAACAGTTTGTGCGATTATTCGCAAATGGAAGAAACACAAAATAACTGTCAGTCTCCCTCCTTCTGGTGCTTCATCCTACCTCATGGAGTTTCAATGATCATGAGAGGGGTGAGGAATCAGTCCAGAACTACACAAGAGGATCTGGTTAATGATCTCAAGGCAGCTGGGACCATAGTCACCAAGAAAACCATTGGTAACACACTACGCCCTGAAGGACTGAAATCCTGCAGCGCCCGCAAGGTCCCCCTGCTCAAGAAAGCACATGTACAGGTCTGTCTGAAGTTTGCCAATGAACATCTGAATGATTCAGAGGAGAACTGGGTGAAAGTGTTGTGGTCAGATGAGACCAAAATAAAGCTCTTTGGCATCAACTCAACTCGCCATGTTAGGAGGAGGAGGAATGCCTATGACCCGAAGAACACCATCCCCACCTTCAAACATGGAGGTGGAAACATTATGCTTTGGGGGTGTTTTTCTACTAAGAGGACAGGACAACTGAAACGCATCAAAGGGACGATGGATGGGGTCATGTACCATTATATCTTGGGTGAGAACCTCCACCCGTCAGCCAGGGCATTGAAAATGGGTCGTGGATGGGTATTCCAGCATTACAATGACCCAAAACACATAGCCAAGGCAACAAAGGAGTGACTCAAGAAGAAGCACATTAACGTCCTGGAGTGGCCTAGCCAGTCTTCAGACCTTAATCCCATAGAAAATCTGTGGAGGGAGCTGAAGGTTTAAGTTGCCAAACGTCAGCCTTGAAACCTTAATGACTTGGAGAGGATCTGCAAAGAGGAGTGAGACAAAATCCCTACTGAGATGTGTACAAACCTGGTGGCCAACTACAAGAAACATCTGACCTCTGTGATTGCCAAAAAGGGTTTTGCCACCAAGTACTAAGTCGAAGGGGTCGAATACTTATTTCACTCATTGACATTCAAATCAATTTATAACTTTTTTGACATGTGGTTTTCTTGATTTTTTTTTTTGTTTTGTTTTGTTATTCTGTCTCTCACTGTTAAAATACACCTACCATTAAAATTTTAGACTGATCATTTCTTTGTCAGTGGGCAAATGTTCAAAATCAGCAGGGGATCAAATACTTTTTTCCCTATCTCTATGTCAATGGCCAGATTATGTTTCAGAATCCCATTTTATAAAGGATGTAATTCTCCCATTTATTCCTCTAGTGAATTGATAATAACACAAGGATCAAATGTATTTATTTGTTAGTTCACTGAAAGGGTAACAACCGTATGCTTTTAAGACACACTGGGGGTCATGTATAAAACTTGTCACATTCAGTTTGTGCTACTTTTATTTGAATGCGCCATTTTTCTATATATAAAACTCCAGCTTTATACATCGAGGAGTTTTTTCTGTCTTTTCTGTGATGTGACAAAATAATCTGTCTTTCTGACACTTTTGGATTTGTTGCTCCTTTTTGTCCCCTGAGGGTTTTACCATTGACATTACATTCAGAAAACAAGACAAATGTGCAATATTATTCAGGGGGGAATAAAAGCAAAAAAATACCTAATTCACAGGCGTATTATTCCTTAAAGAAAAATACCTTTTTCAAAAAATCTGCCACTGAGGAAGGGAGAGGGGAGGAACACTACTGTCATGAAGCCTGCAAACAGATAAACATGGTGCAGATTAACAAAAATATTGGTACAAACAAAAAAAGTGACAAAAATCTGTTGTGCTACTTTTTTTTATAAATCTCACACAGTGTCATTAAACGCACCAGCAAACTTGGGTAATGGCAACATACTGTAGATTAAAAAAAAAAAAAAAAAACCCTGTTTATTAGAATAAATGTATTAATTTTCAGGTTATTTTGCTATTTAACCATCTAAATAGGATTCCTGTGACGCACTGTATGACTACACATAATACGTATCTGTTAGTCCTCCCATTGTACAGCGCTTCGGGATTTGTTGACGCTTTATAAAAAATAATAAGGACTATGATTCAAAAGCTTTTTCATTGACTGAGGGGATTGTTACTATATTTATAGTGGTCCTGACTTTCTATAAGGATTAACTGTATTCCCCATTTTTCTCTTGCTCCCTGGACTTCAGCAGAAGCAGGTTTAATTCCCACCCTTCCATTTTTGTCTTTTTTATTTCCTCTGCTACTCTTATTTTTTTTTCTTTTGTTTCAGTGTTGTCACAGTTTGTGGGTTACTTTCTGGACAGTCCCTAAAATATTATGACGCTTGTGTGCATGGGATAGAGAGTTACTGTACAGCATATGCTGCAGGGACCATGCTCTGTGTCAGGTGAATCTGCCTGCTGGCCTTGAGTCTAGCAGCCAATGTTTATTATAAGATAATGAAGTGTTATGTTAAACTGGGTTATAATGTTTGACTAATAAAGCTGTTAAAGTGGCAAATAAAGCTGTGGCCAAACCATACCCCACACCCCACTACCTCGGTTTCTCTGTATAGTTATTTCCGGTGGGAGGATTGGCAGTTACGAGTCTCTGTCGTTGGGACTTTTGTGCATTCTAGAATGTAATTTTCTAAAAGTGCTGTCTTATCACTGGGTGACAGTTACATTATACATACAGTACTGGAACTAAATAAATAAATGAAATGCATGGTAAGACACCCAGAAAAAAATTGGAGGATTATAGCTGATGATATGAGAGGATAATTACAGCTCTCGTTAACATGGACAAATAATATTAAATAAAAGTTCATTTTTGCACCTGTTTTGTCTTTTCTGTTTCTTTATTTGTATTCCTCATACATTGTAAACTCATTTGAGCAGGCCTGCTTCACCGCTTGTCTCTAAATGTCAGGTACTTTCTATAATTGTAATATAACTGCGGTATATATTGACACTATATAAATACTAATCATATTGCCTAATAACAAATAGGTTTAATATCAGGTGAAGGTTATATAACTAAATTCAGAGGCCCATGTAAAAATGTTTGACCAGCTCATCCATTTGTCAATTAAAAAAATGACACTAATTGTCCACCATCGTGTTATTTTGGAGGCTGTGCATTTTCTACTAGAAGATCGTGGGATAAAACACAGCTGCACAACACACAGTGAATCGTAGTGTATTGTATTACAGCTAAATGAAAGTGTTTGAGTAGTAATAAAAAAATGACTCCTATAATGGCTCCCTTATACTCCTATATTTGCCTTTTATATGGATCAATTCTGAGTAGGTATACCAACCAAGCCTAGGAGGTTACAAGGTCACTGCTAAAAGCTTTACTCAGTAGCAGATTGTTTGATCCTGAATGGAAATATTTTTAAACAGGTTGGCCTTTGCAAACAGTATTGAGAGGTTGGTACATGATTAATGCACAGTATAATTTAAGGACATTATAAAAGTGAGAATACCAGCTTATTTGGAATGTGTGGTAAACACATTCCAAATAAGTCAGCAGACCAGTTTTAGGACAGGGATCATTAATCCTCAGTAATTACTTTAATTAAATTATAACTGGATTCTATGTTAAAATATGCAAATTAGGCACTCCATTATATTTAAAATGGAACTGTCACCATCTGGGTGACATCCCGTTGGGGGTCCGGTGGCTGGGAGAGGGCAGGCTGAGGTGATTTTAATTAACCTGAACCTGTTCCTCATGGGTGTTGTCATTATACTCTTGATATTCCAATTATTCCAATTTACTTTTTCCCAGTTCAGCAATTAATTGTCTTCTACTCTTTATTTCCGCCCTATCCCTCAGTATATAAATCTCACCTTACACCCACATCACTCATCCCCCATCCATTTTTACATGTGCCCCTCTCTGCTGCACTCATTTTTCTACTCTCTCACTCCTACCCACAATCAATCAATCTCATCCTAGACCCCATGCATACAAAACCCATTCACACTTCCTGTCACTTTCTCTCATCCTGCTTCTAGCAGATGGTGATGTCTCTCCCAATCCAGGGCCCTTCACCTTCTCTACACACAGTGAGAAAACCAGAAACCCCACAAACCTCATCACAATACCCTGCCCTTTACCCTCACTCAGGGCCGCCACCAGAAGTGTTGGGGCCCCGCCTCCAACCCCGCCCACAGAGTCCGCCTCCAAATCCCGCCCACAGGAATATACACACACACACACAGACACAAAACGACACAGATAAACACACACACAAAGATACTAACAGACACACATACTGAAACAGACATACACGCATATAGGCATACGTACTGACACACATACGGAGACATACACACAGGCATACATAGTGACAGATAGACACATACTAACATACATACAGACACACATGCATGAGGACATACACATACATACACACAGACATTCATACTAGCATACATACATTCATACAGACACTGACATCCATACATTCATGTATTCAGACATACTGACATACATACATTCATAATGACAGGGGTCCTCAAACTTTTTAAACAAGGGGCCAGTTCACGGTCCCTCAGACACTGTTGGGGGCCGGACAACAATATGAACAAATTCCAAGGCACACTGCGCGCACACACACACAAAATATATATATATATATATATATATATATATATATATCTCAGACAGACATATACATACATACATATTGAAATACATACAGATCCATACACACAGACAGAAATGCATACATACACATACTGACTTACACACACACAGACATACTGACATACATACATACACACATACATACAGACATTCTGACATACATACAGACACATACAACTAATTTTTCTTACTTTTTTTGCAGGTGGAAGGCTGTGGCTGATGGGAGTTGGCGTGGCTCAGGTGGCCTGGCTTTCTTCCCTCCCGCACAGAGGGAGCTGGGAGGAAGTGATGGCAACTTCCTCCCAGCAGTACTTTGCGGCTCCGATTTTTTTTTTAAAGGGGCCCTGTCGCGCTAATGCACAGCCGCAGCGCTGACCGGGCCCCTGAAGATACAGGGCCCATCGGATGGCCCTAAGTGCGTGGGTCACCCAATAGCCCCCATCAGCGTGCAGGCCCCGGTGCAACTGCATCGGCGGAAGTTCCGCCGCTACACGTGGTTATGGTTGTCACCCCCTGATGGTGGCCCTGCCCTCACTTACCAACATTCAGTGTGCACTCTGGAACGCCCGCTTCATCTGCAGTTATTTAAAATCAACAGCCATACACGACTTTTTCATCTCAAACTCACTCACACTACTTGCACTTACAGAGACCTGGCTGTCCCCCTCTGATAGCGCTACTCTTGCCTTTTTAGGTTTTGGTGGGCTACAATTCTCTCACACTCCCAGACTCAACTGTAAAGGAGGTGGTGTAGGCATCCTTCTCCTCCCTCAATGTACCTTTCAACCTGCCCTATCCTTTTCTTCTTTTGAAGTTCACACTGTCCGCCTATTTAAACCCACTCCTTTAAGAATTGCAATCATCTACTCCCCCCCTGTCCTAGCTCTGCAACCTCCTTCTACAATTCCACCCTCTCCTTTCAACTAGACATCATTGCACCTCCTACATTTAAACTCAGCAAGCGCCCCCAACAACAATCTTGGCACACCAAGATGACTCGATACTTTCAAAAATGCTCCAGAACTGTTGGAGAAAGTCTCACTGTGTGTCTGACTTTCTCCACTATAAATTCATGCTGCGCTCGTACAGCTTGGCTCTTTCCTCTGCAAAAGCAAATTACTTCAATGCCATCATAACCACAATCTCTGGCAAATAGAAAAAAACTACTATTTCACACATTTAACTCTTCTTCGCTCTATTGTTCCTCCTCCACCTACTAACTTGACCGCCTCAGACTTTGCAGCTCACTTCACTGACAAGATCTCTACAATCAGGGAAGAGATCTCTCATCTTTCTTCTTCCCCTTACAATACTTCCCCTAACCTCACTCCCTCTGCTATTCTATGTTAATTCGCACCCACTACAGAGGAAGAGGTTTCTGCTCTGCTCCAGTCCTCCTGCCCCACCACCTGCTCCCTAGATCCAATTCCCTCGCATCTCATCCGTACTCTGCCTTCTTCTCTTTCTCCACCTCTCACTAAAATTCTCAATCTCTGTCTCTCCTCTGGCATATTTACATGCAACTATAACCCCATTTCTAAAGAAGCCCAGCATTGACCCTAACTCCCCTCCTTCACGCCTCATGTTCAGTCTATCGCCAAATCCTGCCGCTTCTATCTCAAAATCATTGCTTGCTTCCGACCCTACTTAACGCCAGATGTGACTAAGGATCTGGTCCATTCCACTGTCCTTTCTCGCCTTGACTACTGTAATCCGCTTCTCAGTGGTCTTACATGCTCCCAACTTGCGCCATTATAGTCCATAATGAATGCGGCGGCAAGGCTCATCTTCCTGTCTGCCCGCATCTCCCACGCCTAACCCTTCTGTCATTCCCTACATTGGCTTACTGTAAGATATAGGGCTCAATTTAAAATTCTGGTTTTTGCTTTCAAATCTCTACATAATGCTGCTCCCATCTATCTATCCTCCCTAATACACAAGAATGTTCGGTCTAGGCCCTTACACTCTTCTGAAGACTTACGTTTATCTTCTGTCCGTACTCCTAGCTCTGATGCTCGCCTTTAAGACCTCGAGGGCTGCACCATTCCTGTGGACCTCACTTCCCTCCTCCGTTAGGTGCTCACCAAGTCTCCACTCCTTCAAAAAAATCATTAAAAACCCACTTCATAAAAGCGTATCAATTAAACTGTTAATAGCTCCCACCTGATTCCTCTCTTGCAACTGTCATTAGTCTATTATTATTATTATTGCGATTTATATAGCGCCAACAGATTCCGTAGCGCTTTACAATATTATTAGAGGGGGGATTAGACTATAAATAGGACAATTACAAGAAAACTTACAGAAACGAAGGGTTGAAGAGGGCCCTGCTCAAATAAGCTTACAATCTATAGGTTGTGTCACTTTACCCCACTCCCTCTAGTATGTAAGCTCATTGAGCAGGGCCCTCAACCCCTCTGTTCCTGTGTGTCCAACTTGTCTGGTTACAACTACATGTCTGTTCGTCCACCCATTTTAAAGCGCTGCGGAATTTGACGGCTACATAATAATCTTCTGACCAATCCTCTTCTGCTCCTAGTGCTTCCAGGAGCCAACATCCCTGCTGTACTCTCATGCATGCTTAACGTTGAGGCTGTGGGATTCTCCACCAACAGATCTAAGAAATCGAAAGATTTCCCTGCAGCCATCACTGATGACCGCTCCGCCTAGTGTCAAGCAGTGACAGATGTAGGAGAAATACTGAGATAAAATAGTCCCTACTTTGTCTCAGTATGTCTTTTGACTGATGTACACTTTCAATGAAATTCCAACACAGTCAGTCAATATGAGTAGATCAAAGATTTTCTCTGGTTGACAGTGTCACTTTATCCTCCTCACCCACTTTACACATAGATCCCTTCAGTTTAAGTATAATGGTCAGAAACCAGGACTGTTCAAGTGTTCTATTTCAGAGAAATCTTGTGATGAAGATCCCAACCTTTTTTACACCTTTATTAACCCACTTCTATATCAAAAACCCTTGGTATTGTTTCATACAATGTGCACGGCAACAATTTTTTTATTTGGTAACAAAAAAAATATATAATTAACAATTATAATTTGATAGACAGTTGCAGAAATGGTGCAGGGGTATAAATTAAGCTGCACTTATCTAACTTTGGTAAATCCAAACAAATGGATTTATTCATACATAGATTAACAGCCATTTGATTCGTTCAGCAGAGCTGAATGGGATTTGTGCACACATTTACTCTATAAACGTCTTACAAATATTTGTAAGGTTCAATCAAGATATAATTCATGACAACATGTATATGGACACCGGCAACATAATTTTCCAAAATTTGGTTTGAATATGGATTTGAAACCATCTCTGCTGCATTTAGTGTCCTCTATTCTGGCATAGCGTTTCACTAACAGGGAAAAATATATTTACTAAAATGTGAATTGTCAGGGATTTTAACATTTATTTTAGGCCACAACAGCCAATCAAAAAACAGGGTTGACTTGGAGGATTTTTTCAACTATATTGGCCTAAAATTTTAAATTTACTTGAAATTCTCAAAAATATACACTTTAGTATATAATCTTGTAAATGTTGGAGTTTGAGCAGGATATAGTTTTCATTCATTTATACGAGCACTGATGTAAGTCTTGAAAACAACGTCATGGCCACATAATTGCCAGGGGTAGATTGTAAGGGATTAAGGCAGTATAAATGGAAAGCATGGACCTTTGTGCTCTAATTGTGTTTATGTTCACACATTTAGAAATACTAATGAAACTGTTAATTAAATGACTTTATTGACACATAGTACTTGGCAAAAAAAAATAGGATCTCACCAATCATACAGGGCGTTGCTTCATTATCAAAGCAGTCAAATGTGGTTTGTTTGAACAACCCAATGTTTGTTTTTTTCTAATTCACAATATGGTTTGTATGCCTGATTATCCTGACAGAGCCAAAGGATGCCATGTTAATTATTTTAACTCTTGCAATACAATTCACGGCACATATATGGACATGCGTAACGCTAACAGCTTTATTTAAGTTTAAAATTCACTTTGAATTCTCATCTGAGTAAAGTGGATCTGCCACTTTTTAGCATTTCAAAAATGTGACAGGAACGGCCGTGCCACAGACACTTGGAGTGGCGTTAAGGCTAGCTTCCTGTCCAAAACCTTAGGCCTTGGGGAGATAGCGCTGCCAAGCGGACAAGGGCACATGTATGAGTGTGAGGATAGATGCTTGTGATTGGCTGTATGTGTATATGGGAGTGGTTATGTGTTTGGGAGTGGTGTAGGGATCAGCTTACCTCAGTGCCTCTTGGGAGACGGGCCAGCAAGCAACTTACCCTGATTCTGTTGCACCTCTTTGTCCTGGGCCTGTTGATTTTACCTGCTTGAGGGATGCATGTGGATTCAATCCTGCTGCCCTCAAAGCTGCAGCTGCCCTGGATGGGGGTGGGCACCTTCCTGAGCAATTGGCTCCCCTCCAGCCTGGTTTAGCCACCGGTGTGGGTCAACCCCCACAGCTACAGCCGTGTAGACCGCAAAGGCCAGCGCTCCCGCCCGCCTGCTCCCTGTATCCAGATAGAGCGCCTAGGCCCAATATGGGAGACTTAGCCTGGGCCCTTGGTGCTGCTGGGCCCTAGGCGCTACCAGGCCCAGGTGTCTGCCCCTTGTGACACTCAGCCTGCTCCCTGTGGAGTTTCCTGCGCACCCCCAGCTATAGACAGCGGGCCAGGGTGCCAGAAGAAGGCCTGCACAGCCCGGGGCATCTGGGAGGCCTTCCCAGGCACCTCGCGGTTTGACGGTTTGGTTTGGACCTGCGACTGGGCCTGTGGTGGTGAGTGGGCTTCTTGGGGCCACGTGGGGCACTGCTGTACTGCCGTTGGGGAGGGGATTGAGGGGCATCCTCCCCTGGTTATGTGTGTCCTCTGGGTCCAACGACAGCTGGGGGGGGTCCCCCTCTACTCCTTTTCCTCTGCCCCTCATTTTAGCGCTCTCTTCCAGTTTTGGGCTTCTCCCCCCCCCCTTCCTTTTGTCTCCCTTCCGTCCCCCTCTCTCCTGCCTTCTCCTGTCCTCCCTGTATTCCTTGCTGGTCGTGTGAGCTCACAGGATCTGGCTGCTGTTCCTGGGGCTGTCCAGCAGGTGGTGCCTGGAACTCCTGCAACACTGAATAGTGTTGAAAATGGATTTACCTCAATCCTGCCAGGTTCTTCCTCATCTCCTATGCCACGGATTGACAAATGGGCATCGGCTGGTGAGTATGGTACTATTTCTTCCTTACAGTCAGGTGGTCCCTCTCTGTGGGGGTTCCCATTGGGTCTTAGGGATTTTCTGGGTCAGTGGGAATAGGGGGCACAAGCGTGCAGGGATTTCCCCCTTAGGTAGTCAGCTTTGACGGTTTGGTCCGCCGTGCAGCGGCCTCAAGTGGTGCGGACTGTGCAAGGGGTCATGGGTAGCCAGTGCCTAGTGGCACTAGTGTTTCTTCGGTGGCGTTGGGTGCTACCACAACTGCTGCTGTATGTGCGATAATAGGTGCCGTTGAGGTTCCTGCGATGACGGGCTGGGTCTCTGGGTTTTTTCACCTGTCGCAGGAAATTAGGGATAAAGATTGGGAAAGGAAAATTTATCAAGATTGTCTCCCCCCTGCCAATGGAGGAGGCCCCTCCACTGGGGAAGAAGGACGGTGAGGCAGAGATAGAGAATGAACAATCCATAACCCGAGGGTCCCCAGGAGGTTTGGTTATTGGATTTGCGCGTTTTAATCTGGCTAGTGTCGTTGGAGAAAAGGCGTCTCACAAGTGCTCCGCATTAGTCTGCTACCAGGACACCATTTAGAACGCTTGATGTACCTATGGTGGAAGTGTGACGAGCAATTTCAAAAACATTTGGCGGTGCACCCCTCAATTTTCTGGGACCAGATTGACATGGCATCTGGCTCCCCATTATAACCCGTGCCGCAGCAGGGTGATTTCTCGTCCTTTCTTGGGGAGGCTGGTGGGGGTGGATCATCCACCTCCCCGGCAGCGTGGCAGAGGTCAGGCTGTTGTTGCACATTTAATGACAGTCATTGTACATGGGGTGCCTCGTGCACCGAATGCTCCGTCTGCGGGGGTGCTCATCCCATCTCTCAGTGACGAGGACAAGCTAGTGAGACAGGGGATCTGGGTACTATGGGCAACAACACCAGTTGTCCTAAGCACAATGTGCCCGTGGCTCGCCCGTTCTAGGATCCGTTGGGCAGCCAACATCCTGTTGGAAGGCGTTGGGCAGGGTTTTTGTTTTCCTTTCTCTTTCACCCCCTTTCGTTGCTGGTTCGGAACTGTTTCGGACTGCCTGCCACCCTGACCGGGTAACTCCGTCTATCACTGCTTCCCAGTACTTGCGAGTACCATAATCACTGCACTGGAACACCATAACCACCGTAGAGCCCCCGAACCGCCGCAGCTTGGTTGGGGTCTCACCTTGGACCCAAGACCAGGATCCAGCTTCCAGTGGGAAGACCTCTCCTAGGCCCGAGAGCGTAGCAGGAACAGGGGACAAACCACAGCACTTCTTGCCCTAAGTCGCCGTAGCTTGACTGGGGCCCTGGAACCACTCCTTCGTGGAGCCAAATGGGGAGTTAGCTCTGACACCTCCAGGCACTGGACGACACTCAGTCCTGGGAACTCTGGAACTGAATGGGGAATTAGTTCTAGTACTTACAAGGACTTTCCCCGTTTAATATCCTGCAAGCTGGAACAGCAGACACAGGAGCAAATCTTCTTTCCCTCCAATAACAGGATGACACACAGTTTTGGAGTGTAAGCAGGAACAGAAAGTTTAATGGCACACACTGGTCTTTTATACAAGTTTTACAGCAAAGGTGATGCCTAGATGGACCTAGTTGGGCACCGAATACAAAACATACAAACCAATAAATACAGAGGTTTACATTCAGACACTCCCATACAGTGTACACAATCCCTCCCCTCTGCCTGTGATATAATTAACGAAGACAATGGACTAACTCAATTAACTCTAAGCAGAAAAAAAAAAAACATACAAAAAAGAAAAGTACCCCAAAATACAACATATCACCACATTTTCGGGCGGTCGGCCCGCAGGCGGAGCTGGAAGGGGCTCCGTGCCCGGTGGAGATGTGGTAGATTGGTCTGGCAGATTAAGGGATTTGTCCATGGGTCAGGCTCTCAGGCCTCGTGGACCCGATATGGTGAGGACAGGGTTTCTGTGGTGTAATTGTTGTTGCGTACGCCTAACACGCAAACGGCCCCCGTTCTGGACCGAGTAGAAACATCTTTGCATTTGGTCTGGTGGGAGCATACTCCAGGGGGTTTTGATGTCTCAGGATTTTAGCGGGGAGTACGCCGGTAGCCCCCCTTTGCTATCTCCTCACCTTTTGAGGGTCTTAGTTCCTGCTACGTGTGTGGGAAGATTCTGCCTTGGCGTTCATAGTGTGCCAGGTGCTATCAGGCTTGGGGGGGGGAGAATGTGTGGCTTCTGCAGATGTGGGAAGGTCGGGCTGCGCTATGCTTCTTGACAAGATTGGGTGGAGTGCCCCCTCTGGTCTGGTACGCAATTTCAATGCCTGTCTCTTTGCATTGGTCTATTCCCTGGCATTCTTTGGGGCCATGCGCATTGGGGAATTGGTGATTCCTAGTAGGCCATGCTGTGGTGGGGTGTTTGCCGCTGTTCGGTGCCCTGCGGATCATATCGCTATATGAATTTTACACTCAAGGTCACATGTCTTCTGGAAGCGTATGGGGGTTCGGCTATTTGCACTTTTTTCTTTTGTGGAGAACTGTGAGCTGCGCCCAGTATTCATGGGCCCGCTTTTGGGTCATGCGGATAGGATCTTTCTTTCCCATTCCCAATTCTTTGGGTCTTTCGCTCGAGTCTGATGGTTCTGGGGACTGACAGCAAGGAATATTGTGGGCATTTCTTTTCGGTTTGGTGCTGCCTTGGAGGCTTTTAGGATGGGTATGCCAGCGCACGAGGTGCAGAGAATCAGGAGGTAGTATAGTGAGATTGCTCAGTGAGCTAATGCTGGGTTAGAAGAATTTGTTCAATCCTTGGGGGTTGCAGGTTCAATTCTCAGCAGCGGTGGCTCAACCCTTCATTCCTTTGAGGTAGATAAAAGGAGTACCAGTAATTTAGGTAAAAGTAACAATTCCCAGGATGCACTTGGAAAACAAAAAATATCTGAATGTCTTTCTTAGTTATACTGCCAGGTGGAATGCGGCTGTCCGTCCGGGAGGTGAGCTATTGGGTTGTGCACCTTCTGAAATGGAGGTTCGTTGGTTTGGTGCCGGAGGTATGAAATGGGTTTGGCTCCTCCTGGAGCAGGTTCAGCTTTCCCACCCTCGGGTGGTCACTAGTGTTTGGGTTATCCACCTGGGGGGCAATGAGCTTGGTGTCTGCCCTTAAGAGGGTATTGGTGCTTATTTTAGTTGTTTTGTGATGTGTGGCTCAATTGGTCGGATGTCATTTCCCATATTTTTTGGCAGCAGGCCAATAATCAGTGCATGGAACACACATGGTACGTATGAAGCTAAAATTGGAGGATCTCTAGGTGTGTTTGAGGGTAAGGGGATTCCGTTTCGCCACGGGGTGTTTTCGCATGGGTGGCAGCTAATGTGTTTCTGGGTGATGGAGTTCACCTCATGGAGGTCGAGCTCGACCTTTTTTCATCTTGCCATGCAGGAAGGGGTGGAACAGGCCTTGGGTGGATTAGGCGTGTCCTTCCAATAGGTTTTTGGGGGCTATTACATGGAGTGTCAGGATATGGACATGGTCAGGTCTCAACCTCCCCTGCTCTGTAGGGTAAACGTTTAAGTTACGACTTGGATGTGCTCACCGAGCTAAAAGCCGGCTGGTGGTAAGCATTGAAAGGAAAAGAGAATTTTGGTTTGGACGAGGGGGGAGGTGAGAACCCTGTGGGCAAGTTGGTGCATAGGCATGTGGTCTCTTTCATTGGCAAGGATGCTTATGTTAGAAGGCTGTAGGGCACTAGGTGTTAATAATTATAAAGTTATGGATTATTTATGTATTTATTTCTGGTTATAATTGAATGATAAAGTTTAATAAATGTGGGATGAGTCCTACAGTCTTCTGTTTATTAAATGCTGTGGCCTGTTCTATCCAAATTCGGTGTCTGTCGTTATTGGGGGGTATTTGGGGTAGGCTATATTATTCTTATTTGCATCACATTCCCCACTATGTTCATACATGAAGCCTTGACCCAGAGACCCATTTTATCTAGTGCAAGACTCCCACCTATCTCCTACATGAAAGGACTATAATCACCACAATTATCCCCCCAGTCCGTGCCTCACAGCTCAGCATCCATTTCCCGGGACCCACCAGTAGAGTTGAGCGGACACCTGGATGTTCGGGTCCGGCTGAACTTTGAAAAAAAGTCCGGGTTCGGGCTCGAACTTGACCCCGAACCCCATTAAAGTCAATGAGAACCCGAACATTTGGCCACATAAATTCCTCTAAAAAACTCCTGGAAAGGGCTAGAGAGCTGCAAAAGGAAGTAAAATGGGGGTAAGAGTAGGACAAGTGTCCTGCAAACAAATGTGAATAGGGAAATCACTTAAAATAACAAAAATAAAAAATATAGTTGAGCCATAAAATAGCACTAGATGGAATCTTTGATTTTAGCTTTGGAAGAACATAAATCAAAATCTAAAGCATGGCTGTCAGGAGGATCACCATAATTATCCATTTGAGAGAGGGTTGGAGTGCAGGGTATTTTCTTTCATTGTTCAAACTGAGCTCAACTCCTGATGCATGGAGAAAAGGCCTTCACAAGCCTCTGCTAATGTGTACATAGTTTATACTAAGTGACCCATAGGTTGAGGAGGCAGTGACCGTGGCGGTGTAGGTGGAAGCAGCAGTCGAGGAGGAGGATGACGTAGCCAACACTTTTTTTTTTTTATTGTGGTAGCCCACAAAATATTGGGACATATAAAATAAGACTACTCTGTTCCGTAGAGTAGCTGTTGACATTATAGTTGCGCAGGCACTTTGTTGACTCTAGAGAACCTCGGGCCAATCGCACATCCCGACGTGGGAAGGTAGTGACGACAAATAACAATACAGGACTCTTTAGAGGCCCTGTAATTGTAATGAGTCCACTTGAAATCCTTTAACTCTGATCAATTGGAGGGAAGTCTGGTGCAGAGCCACTGACCCGTGCGTGCTGCAGCTGAAACTCCACTATCGCCTGCTGCTCGCACAGTCTCATGAGGCGGTGAGGCTGAAGTTACGCTGCAGCGCAGACAGGCGAGCAGCAGCAGGGTGAGAACGCCAAGAGCGCACAGCCGCTACAGTGAATGTCACATCCTGTTCCAAGTTGCGGATCAGTCTGGTGATGGCTTCTGGTATCCAGTACTCTTTACTGAAGCTGCATCAGGGTCCTGGTATGTGGCCGCACAAACGCTGGTGCCACCACACCAGGGGGCGTGTGGTTACCCTGCACCAGACCCTGCTAATCCATTCCACACTCTGACTCCTAACTTCAACATCAGGCATACTGGGTCCCGGTCGTCCGACCGCCACTCAGACAGTGTCTGGGTCCTGGTCACCTCACTGTGAAACTACGAATGGATCGTTAAATCTGGTACGAAACCGAACTTTGCAGTTCAGGTTCGCTCAACTCTATTATGGATCCTTTGATCGCTATTTGTATTACTTGGATAACTGGTAATTCTCAAGCTAATACAGGCAGACAAGCTTTAGGGGACGTCCGCTCCGCTTTTGCACCCTGCTCCCTCTTATGCTGTGCTGGTGCCTCTGTGTGACCAGTGCCTCTTCCTCCAAACTGCAAACGTCACCCGCATGACCTTGATTCCATGTGGAGTCTAGGACCTCATCATCCTCCACATCATTTTCCACCCACTCCTCAACCCTGCTCTCCTTGCCGGCATACACACTGCAGAAAGCCACAGCAGTTGGCACCTGTGTTTTTCCAGCATTTAATTTATTGTATGCTGTTCTAGTTTGACTGCTTGGAGTGTAAACCTATTCGTATGTTTACGGCATTCGCATGGTTCCGGCTCGGCTGTTTACGGCATTCATATGGTTTCCTGTTCGGCGGATTGGTGTCTTTGGTAGCTGCCTGTGTATCTGGAAGGGGAAGATCTTCTAAACAGCGGTTTAACCCTTTTATGCCTGGGGATGCCGTTACACTATTGATAACTGGTTTAAATATAGCAGCTTGTTATCTGGTAGTTTCTAGTGTAGAAAATAATCAATCTGTTTTCTATCACTTAGATTCAAAGTTATGCTTCGATTTGACTCTCAGATATGAAGTGAACACCCCTTATATACTATTTAGCACCCAAAATTATTTTTAACACTCCAATATAAGCAGCAGATTAGCAGCAAAACAATTAGAACGTTTGCAACTGCGCAGTAAGCGCACTATTTGACGCTTGTATTTGACTCTCAGATATGAAGTGCACGCCCAAAATGTACTATTTAGCAGATTAGCAGCAAAACAATTCTAAATTTTTCTCACTGCGCTGTAAGCGCACTATTAGACGCTTCTATTTGACTCTCAGATATGAAGAGCACGCCCAAAATGTACTATTTAGCAGCAAAACAATTAGAATGTTTACAATTGCACTGTAACCGCAGTATTTGACCCTACTATTTGACTCTCAGATATGAAGTGCAAGCCCGCAAAATGTATTATTTAGCAGATTAGCACCCAGAAAATTAGAATTTTTACAACTGGGCTGTAAGCACACTATTAGACGCTTCTATTTGACTCTCAGATATGAAGTGAATTCAGGCTTTGTCTGTGGAGGAGCTGAAGTGCTTTAGGGGCCTGTGTTCCTTTAAGTTTGAAATTCACTTTGAATTCATTTTAAAACCTAATTTTTGTAAATAAACCTGTAATAAAAAATTCTAACATGCGTGCCCTCATAATATTTTTAGTAGATGCCGAATCTCTAATTGTAAAGAACATTGGTGCTGAACAGATGCAGGACTGACATGCAGCATCTCAACTCTCTGCATAGATGTGCTGAAAGCTTCCCATAGAAAAGCAATGACGCTGCTTATCTGTCAGGGTGGCGGTCCGGTGCCCGGGACCTAGACACTGTCCGGGCAGCGGTGCGAGGACCGGGACCCAGTATGCCTGATGGTCAGAGTAGGAGTCACAGTGTGGAGGTGGATTAGCAGGGTCTGGTGCAGGGTAACCGCACGCCCCCTGGTGTTGAGGACCAGCATTTGTGCAGCCACATACCAGAACCCTGATGCAGCTACAGCGGATCCCAGGAACTAGGAGCTTGATATGCAGACCTCCCAGGAACTGGATAGGGGGGCTCGGCAGCAGACACGTATCCAGTACAGAAACAAAGCAAGGCTAGAACAGGCACCAAACATGAAAACAAGACAGAACTAGTAGAACCCAGAACCAGAAAGATAGGAAGCTAAACCCAGAACATGTACACAAGACATAAGGGAACATTAACTAAACAGGGGAAGGACAGGACAGGACTGTACATGGACTGAGGTAACAAAATAAAACAAGACAAGATATAATAGGCAAAACAAAAGGAGACATAACTAAGCACTATATATGAAAAGTATGAGGATTTAGTTACATTATATAATCATACATTGCATAAGCCCGCCACAACGCCAATGTACCCCATATTGGGCAGGTCCTACACTGCCTAATGTTCGCTAAAAGAACCATACTAAGCCACAATAGCACTTACCTGCAAGAAAGGGCAGAGACTTGAAACACTGCTGCAGGTCCAGACTGAAACAAAAAGGAAAATGAAAAACAAATGGGTGTGGCAACATAAAACAAACATTTAAAGGAAACCCAGGCACTGGGAATTCCTGGGACGGATTACAGGAATGAACCCACAAAAACCCAGCAGAAAGAAAACCAGACATAGAATAGAAAACCAAAAAAAACAAACAAGAAAAACTAAACAAGAATTGTAAAAAAAGTACTGGATACCAGAAACCAAAGCCAGACATCTCCGCAGAACATGGCATGATGTGACATAACTCCCCTCTTAAGGAGCAACCTCCGGGCGCGACAAGCAGCTCTCAGGCAGAGACCAGGAAAGAAGCGAGGATCCAGCAACTAAGTCCTCAAGACTTACCGGAGGCAAGGATTCCCCGACACAGCAGGAAAGTAGTTTGTGGCTCACAATGCCATTCCGAACTACTTTACTTCCTTTGGAAAGGTCTCCTGCAAATGAATCACCAGCCAGGACCGAGATCCACTCCAGAATAGGAGCACTGCCATGAAACAGGAACCAAGCATCACAAGATAACACCTGAAGCGACCACCGTACCACTTAGCAGATTGACCCCCTCCACAACAAAAATAAGGAAGCCATCTCCAGCAGACTGGTCCAGATACAGGAACTCTTGCATACTGAATAACCAACAAGAACAAGGAACCAAGCATCACAAGAGAACACCTGAAGCAACCACCATACAGCTTAGCAAATCAACCTCCTCCACGACAAAAATAAGGAAGCCATCTCCAGCAGACTGGTCCAGATACATGAACTCTTGTTTGCTGCATTCTCAGACAGGACATGACACAGACAGAGCAGAACAGGAAAGCTGCAAAGTCCACTCCACGAACTCCAAGGGCCTACGGCCATACTGTCAGGGTGGCGGTCCGGTGCCCGGGACCCAGACACTGTCCGGGCAGCAGTGCGAGGACCGGGACCCAGTATGCCTGATGTTCAGAGTAGGAGTCACAGTGTGGAGGTGGATTAGCAGGGTCTGGTGCAGGGTAACCGCACACGCCCCTTGGTGTTGAGCACCAGCATTTGTGCAGCCACATACTAGAACCCTGATGCAGCTACAGCGGATCCCAGGAATTAGGAGCTTGATATGCAGACCTCCCAGGAACTGGATAGGGGGGCTCTACAGCAGACATGTATACAGTACAGAAACAAAGCAAGGCTAGAACAGGCACCAAACATGAAAACAAGACAGAACTAGTAGAACCTAGAACCAGAAAGATAGGAAGCTAAACCCAGAACATGTACACAATACATAAGGGAACATTAACTAAACAGGGGCAGGACAGGACTGTACATGGACAGGGGTAACAAAATAAAACAAGACAAGAAATAATAGGCAAAACAAGAGGAGACATAACTAAGCACTATATATGAAAAGTATGGGGATTTAGTTACATTATATGATCATACATTGCATAAACCTGCAAAGCATAATGTTTCCATGTTTGCCGGTGGGGATGGTGTTCTTGGGGTCATAGGTGGCGTTCCTCCTCCTCCAAACACGGCGAGTTGAGTTGATGCCAAAGAGCTTAATTTTGGTCTCATTTGACCACGACACTTTCACCCAGTTATCCTCTGAATCATTCAGATGTTCATTGGCAAACTTCAAATGGGCCTGTACATGTGCTTTCGTGAGCAGGGGGACCTTGCAGGCGCTGCAGGATTTCAGTCCTTCACGGCGTAGTTTGTTACTAATTGTTATCTTGGTGACTATGGTCCCAGCTGCCTTGAGATCTTTAACAAGATCCTCCCGTGTAGTTCTGGGCTGATTCCTCACCCTTCTCATGATCATTGAAACTCCACGAGGTGAGATCTTGCATGGAGCACCAGACCAAGGGAGACTGGCAGTTATTTAGTGTTTCTTCCATTTGCGAATAATCGCACCAACTGTTGTCACCTTCTCACCAAGCTGCTTGGCGATGGTCTTGTAGCCCATTCCAGCCTTGTGTTGGTCTACAATCTTGTCCCTGACATCCTTGGACAGCTCTATGGTCTTGGCCATGGTGCAGAGTTTGGAATCTGATTGATTGATTGCTTCTGTGGACAGGTGTCTTTTATGCAGGTAACAAGCTGAGATTAGGAGCACCTTTTAGAGAGCTAATACAAGCTCAAGTGTAACTGCCATTCAGTGGTGTCGATCCCCCACTGGTAGGATGTTGGTGATGATAGGCGATGGAAATCCTCTGAATGGGGAGAGAAATAAAACCAAAAATAGTGCTCACTGTTTATAGTACAAACAGGTGGTACAAGAGAGGTAAAATACTCACATTTAAGTGAGCAGGGTATGCTGCTCACTATAATAGCACAGGTGGTACAATCCCCACCTAGGATTCTTGGGTGGGTAAATACTCCAAAGTTCTAAATGACCAGGTTAAAATAAATAAAAGATAAAAATAAAAAAAGGTATATGGCACATCTCTCTAAAAGGTGAATAGGATTACTACTACTACTACTACTAGTACTTACATATATTTTGTCTTTTTAGCATGTAAGTACATTACTGGTTTTACTATTGTATATCATTCATCCTTTGGTTATCTAGAAAGATAATCTTGCCTGATTTTTAAGGCCTTCAAGTCCTCCAATAACAAAAAACATGAATCAATCCATATAGACGTAGTTTGTACAATAAACATTTCTAACGACATCCCTTTGTCCAGTGCCAGTGACACAACTTTCCTGACTTGACCACCTACCCCTTACATTTAACACATGTTCCTATGTTGGGAGATTTGTCATGGCATTTCAGTTTTCAACAGTAACTGAACTGCAGGTTAGTTGGAGGAATCACAATTGCATGTGCAGGGTTACCTCTGCTAAATGGCACTCTCATAGCTTAATGCACACAACAATAGACTATGAAAGTACTATTTAGTAGAAGGATCCTGCACAGGTAAATTTGATTTCTAATACAAACCTTCATTTCAATTTGCAGTTAGTTCCATGGTATTACAAACTGAAATGCCATAAACTTAGTACCACAACAGAACCCAGAGAAACACAAACAGACAAGGATCACAGACTCTAGGGATGTGTATGGGAAAAAAATACGGTTTGGTTTGGCACTTCCGAAATTCAGGACTTCAGCAATTCCCTTACCCCTACTCCTATCCCTACTCCCAACCCTAGCCCTACCCTTCGTCCCCAAACCCTAACTCTAACCCTACCCCCAACCCTAACCCTACCCCTAACCTTAACCCTACCTCTGACCCTAACCCTACCCCTAACCACTTACACATATAGGGTTAGGAGTGCTCTCTCCCTGCCATATGATAAGTAAAAATGCAAAAAATAAAAATACAAAATAAAAAGATAAATTATAAAAAATATGTGAATATGTAAAATAATTCTCTCATACAGTATATTGTATAAAATGATCCTTACATCCAGCCTTACATATTCACAGCTATTATACAATAAAAATACAATACTTTATTAGAAAAGATGAAAAAAAAATTGATAAAATAAAATGAAATAAAAATGGTGCTTGCAGTCTTTCCAGTTACGAAACACAGAAGGAGTACATAGTTACAATATGTACTCCTAGAACATGGTTAGTCTGTTGCTTGTTGAAGAATGATACAAAAAATCCTGTGACTCAGACCTGATAAGTATTCTTGGTGTCCAGAGTGGTTTTCAAGCTGTTTGATGTTACAGGATTGCTGTGAAGATTGATGTGCTGCTCTGTAAAGGTCCTGGATAAGGATGGTAAGGTGTCAGTTTCCAAACGCATTTCCGCTCCTGCGGCTTTATCAATGGATATTGAGCTGACTCGTGGCTTGCTTCTTACAAGGGCTTTACGGGTTTTTTTTTTAATTCTTTATTTTTATTGTGCACGAGATAACATAAGAGCTGACGATGCCACATTAACATATTACAAGCCCATTAAAGCAAGGTATTCCACATGTATGGCATTGAATTATTGGCACATTTTTTTGTTTTTGTATGAGGATAAACAAGCTATTATCAGGATTACAAGTTGATCCAGCACACAGAAGTGTGTCACACCTAGGACTAAGGATAATGTATAACCGTACTGTAGAATGGCCGGACTTAATGTATCCAAGAATAGTCAAGATACTTGCCGAGGTCAGGAACACAGAATCAGACACAACGATGAGGGAAAGTCAAAAGTCAAGGATACCAGAATTTAAAAAAACAAAGCCAAAGTCAAATACAAGAAAATCAAGATCAGGAATGCACTCTCGGATTACCATCAGAATGAAACCACGACAGGGCAATGAGCAAAAGGAAAATTTGGTTTAAATACCCCTCCTGTGGATTCGATTGGCCGTAATCGGCCTTTGACCCCAAAAGCAATTACCAGGCTCTCATGTGCATGATTGCTGCTCAGCACAAAACCTCCTGTGGATCTGATTGGCCTTTGACCCAAAAAGCAATTACCATGTTTCCATAAGCATGATTGCTGTCAGGACGGTAATGTTGCTCGGCACAACTTTTCCTGTCAGGATGGTAAATGCCATTAACCACATTTTTATGTGCGGATGAATATGTGATAATTGTGCAGTGATGTTGATAAAAGAGGACCAGAATACAAGTGGTTAAGTGTCATCTTACTGGCAGTCAGTGCTGCTTGTGTGTACATATTCTACATATGTATTAACTACAGTATGGAGTGTACAATGTCTGGGTGGGTGTGAAAAAATAGATAAAAATAAAAGTAAAAATAAAAGTGAAGTACCACATATCCGTGTCTATAATGTAGTGTATAAGAGAATATAAGGAGAATTTTGCAGGTCTGTGGGGAGTGTAGATTCCATAAGAACCATGTGTTTCATGTTCTGACTAAACTCAGGAATACTAATGTTTAGTCTTGTCTATAAGGAGAATCTTGAGTCATGATGTGCAGAAAATCGTACTTGAAAACATCATTGCGCAAACATAATCTGAGGCAAGTGCTGAATATGTCTTAATAGCGATACAAAATATAGAAGCATGTACGGCATACAATGATTAAAATAGTAGTGATACATGATATAAAAATCTAATATAACATCTAAAACGATTGTATATTACACATATATAAATGCATATATAAATAAATATAAATCCATATGAAGATTGGAGTTGATACATAACTAAACATATTTTATACTGTAGATGTTATTAACCAAAGCTATTGTCAACGGTAAATTTGAAGGTATAAAAAATCAATGTACTTAACGGGTTATTGGCAGGATAATCCATAAAATTAAGGGTAAATAAAAAGGAATCAATATCAATAATCAATCAGACGCTCCACTGGTCATTTTTAATAGTTGGACAGCTTTTGCATGCCTTAGCAATTTGTTATTACTATAAATCTTAACAATCTCACTGGGCAAATAGGCAGTTTCTATTTTTAGACAGTAGTAGATGAGTGGGTATTGGCTATTTTGCTAGGTAGATTATAGGCTGATGATAGGCTAGGTAGATGATAGGCTGCCTTGAAGCAGCAATGTTTAGTTTATTTTACACTGGCTATATCTAGTTTATGAGAGGTTACCCTGTAGCAGTTATTTACATATCATTTAGCTATATTTTCTATACTATTGGCTAATCTCTGTATCTTCAGGGTGTATCCTACACTGCTCAAAAAAATAAAGGGAACACTTAAACAACACAACGTAACTCCAAGTCAATCACACTTCTGTGAAATCAAACTGTCCACTTAGGAAGCAACACTGAGTGACAATCAATTTCACATGCTGTTGTGCAAATGGGATAGACAACAGGTGGAAATTATAGGCAATTAGCAAGACACCCCCAATAAAGGAGTGGTTCTGCAGGTGGTGACCACAGACCACTTCTCAGTTCCTATGCTTCCTGGCTGATGTTTTGGTCACTTTTGAATGCTGGCGGTGCTTTCACTCTAGTGGTAGCATGAGACGGAGTCTACAACCCACACAAGTGGCTCAGGTAGTGCAGCTCATCCAGGATGGCACATCAATGCGAGCTGTGGCAAGAAGGTTTGCTGTGTCTGTCAGCGTAGTGTCCAGAGCATGGAGGCGCTACCAGGAGACAGGCCAGTACATCAGGAGACATGGAGGAGGCCGTAGGAGGGCAACAACCCAGCAGCAGGACCGCTACCTCCGCCTTTGTGCAAGGAGAAACAGGAGGAGCACTGCCAGAGCCCTGCAAAATGACCTCCAGCAGGCCACAAATGTGCATGTGTCTGCTCAAACGGTCAGAAACAGACTCCATGAGGGTGGTATGAAGACCTGACGTCCACAGGTGGGGGTTGTGCTTACAGCCCAACACCATGCAGGACGTTTGGCATTTGCCAGAGAACACCAAGATTGGCAAATTCACCACTGGCATCCTGTGCTCTTCACAGATGAAAGCAGGTTCACACTGAGCACATGTGACAGACGTGACAGAGTCTGGAGACGCCATGGAGAACGTTCTGCTGCCTGCAACATCCTCCAGCATGACCGGTTTGGCATTGGGTCAGTAATGATGTGTGGTGGCCCTCCATGTGCTTGCCAGAGGTAGCCTGAATGCCATTAGGTACCTAGATGAGATCCTCAGACCCCTTGTTAGACCATATGCTGGTGTGGTTGGCCAGGGGTTCCTCCTAATACAAGACGATGCTAGACCTCATGTGGCTGGAGTGTGTCAGCAGTTCCTGCAAGACGAAGGCATTGATGCTGTGGACTGGCCCGCCCATTCCCCAGACCTGAATCCAATTGAGCACATCTGGGACATCATGTCTAACTCCATTCACCAACATCACGTTGCACCACAGACTGTCCAGGAGTTGGCAGATGCTTTAGTCCAGGTCTGGGAGGAGATCCCTCAGGAGACCATCCGCCACCTCATCAGGAGCATGCACAGGCATTGTAGGGAGGTCATACAGGCACGTGGAGGCCACACACACTACTGAGCCTCATTTTGACTTGTTTTAAGGACATTACATCAAAGTTGGATCAGCCTGTAGTGTGTTTTTCCACTTTAATTTTGAGTGTGACTCCAAATCCAGACCTCCATGGGTTGAAAAATGTGATTTCCATTTTTTAATTTTTGTGTGATTTTGTTGTCAGCACATTCAACTATGTAAAGAACAAAGTATTTCAGAAGAATATTTAATTCATTCAGATCTAGGATGTTATTTTTGTGTTCCCTTTATTTTTTTAAGCAGTGCATATGGGACTACTTGTTCATTTACTTATGAGCGGACCAATTTAGGTCTGCATACTTGTCTATCATCTATATATTATTATATTGGCTCTGAGCACTTGACCATAAGGGGTATTATACTAGGGGCAATTTCATATTCAATTGTTGGTTTCCCGGCTGTTATCGTTTTTCAGCCTGGGGTTTACTGTTTTTGATTACCCCATATGTTCCAATTTCCCTTTCTTTCTATGGTTTCTTAACGATTAGCTTATTTAGCTGATTAATAAGACAGAGTCACTGGTTAACAACATACAGAGCCTTCTTTACTCTACAAGTTCTGCCTATGATCCATTACACTGCCTTAGGATCAGTCTGCTACATTTATTGTTCTATATTAGATACTATATCAGACTTTCTTAGCCACCAGCAGCTCATAAGACTTAGCTGGGTGCTTTCAATTTGTATGCATTTTTGCAACATAGTATCAGGTTACGTTCACCTGCTTTCTAGTCTATTTCTAAGCTGGGAGATCATTCTGACTATCTATATAGGATCCATCTGCTTGTCCAATCTTATTTATTTTCTATATTCTTTTCACTTTATCACATGTTTCTGTCACTGTTTTGTGTGTGTGTGTTTGTATCATCCTTATAGGGATTTAATAAAGTTGTGAATTATACATTTTTAAGGTTTTTTCATTCCAATGTTGAACTAGTACTTTAATAAGGGTAATAGGATTCATATTGGGCTTGTTTCTTACTAGTCTGTACTAATCTTTATAGTTATACATTTACATACTTTTAAACTCTTTTTAAGTGCTTTTACAAATTTGCATATTGGGGAAAGAATGTGCATAGTAGCAGTAAATATATACGGTTGGAGGAAGGATAATTTTATACAATATACTGTATGAGAGAATTATTTTACATATTCAAATATTTTTATAATTTATCTTTTTATTTATTTTTTTACTAATTTTTATTTTTTGCATTTTTACTTATCAATTTTTATTGTTATATTGTATTATTCATGAGACAGAGTCATAACATGATAGGGAGAGAGCACTCCTAATCCTTTGTGTTTTCAATTATAGGTTAATAGGTTCCCTTTTTCTCTCTACCCACATAACTTCACTGCATTTAAGTAGTAAACTGTCTCCCTATTTTTTCTACTTTTGCTCCACTTAACTTTTATTTTTTTACATCTAGGGTTAGGGTTGGGGGCAGGGTTAGTGTTATGGAGTAGGGTTAGGATTAGGGTTAGGGGTAGAATTAGGGGTAGGGTTAGGAGTAAGGTTAGGGTTAGATTCCTGTCATTATTTCCATAATTTTCCCTCCCTCTCTTGTTTTGCCACTTTTCAGAAATCAAAAGCACGTTGGCACTTCTGAAATTCAGCACTGCGGACATTCGGAAGCATCAAAATGTCCAAATTGCCAAAATTCTGCCGAATTTACATTTGAAACGAAATGAATTGCACATGTCTAACAGACTCTCTCCCAGATAGGGATCATAGACCATCCCAAACACACAAATATCATAGAGCATTTGCCCTACCTTCTAGCCCACATTTCGTCTCTTCATTTCCACTGACTTAAAGGGACACAATAGGCACCCAGACCACTTCATCTCATTATTCAGGGAAACTGCAATGTTTACATTGCAGAGTTAAAACTGCCTCTAATTGCCCTCTACCAGACAGCCACTAGAGGCACTTCCTGCAGTTTCACAGCTTTTAACTCCATAAAACAATGCTAAATGTCCTCACGCCTTGCATTAGGATGTCCACTGTTTTCAGATATCAAATAGGAAAGCACTGATTCAATGTTTACCTATGGGGAAGGTCTAATTCATGTGCATTAGGTTCCGCCTATTGCCAACGTCGGAGGACGTAACCATTTGAACACCGTGGGTGAGGGAGCAGAGGGAATCTTTTACATTCTGTGTTCCTAATTTTTTAACCCTTTATGTTCCAAAAGGGAGAAGCCGTGAGGGGAAGGGGGTGGGGGGTGGGGGGAAGGATCAGAGGGCACTATAGAGTTAGGAATAAAGTTTTGTATTACTAACACTATAGTTTCCCTGAAGGCGAAATTAAGTCAAACAAAAGCTGGCTTGGGGGATTTTTCCAGTTCAGCTATTTTGGCCTTTAATTTTATATTCAATTTGAATTTCTAACAGTTCTCACCTTGAATGGTATTATGACAGTTACAGCAAACCGTTTGTAATGAAAGGGTTAATCTCTAGTTCTATAATGTATTAAATGTCCAATAGCTGTCACAATGCATCGTAGCATAACACATACATACCACAGAGCATATTTACACCTTATATATAAATTGATCGTGTTGATTTTCTATCAGGGTTATTCACTTAAGTAAGAATTCAAAGTGAATTTAAGACAAGAGTAGCCGACCTTAAAGCATAGCTGACTTAGAGCATTTTTCCAGTTTGGCTATTTTGACCTTAAATTTGAAATTCACGATTTCCCACTTTGGTCAACAACCTGTATTTCTGCCAAGATCACTACCACTGTCACAATGTTTGCTGCCGGTGAACGTTCCACACCTGTCTGTAGGTGATCCCCAGACAGCAAATTAATAAACAATGGTAAAACTGCATTGTACTTTTCTAACACAATCACTGACCATAGCAACAAGCCACTGTATATGCCACAGTTTATTTTTCTTTATTCGAAGAAGAAAAAAAAAACTTTACCTGAAAGAATAGCATTTCATACAAATAATTTGGTGTTGACATTGCTGACAGTAATTACAATAAATTGAAGGTATCCAGGGAGGCTTGTCTTGACGATAACACAAACAGCACAGCTAGCTATCGCACTGTCAGTGGGGAGAGAGAGTTAGTCTGTAACATAGCTGAGCAGATTGAATATCCTGCTGTGTATCGGTGCTCAGCAGTACCGCTCTCCCAGGTATAATTCCATGGTAACACCTTTGGGATGAGACATCACTGAAAGTCTGGCTTCTGCTTTATTCACCTGCAAGCCTTCTGCACAAGTATTTTGAGTTGATGAGACAGCGCCACAATAAGTAAGTGTTATAGATTTGAATTTATCAAATATAGTTTGCTTTTAATGTAAAGTTGCTCACACTGTAGGCATTCCTTTATTTAAAAACGTAAAATGGGAAATTACAGAATAAGAGAATACCAAGATCAGAGTTCTAAAAGTGGACCACTCAGCAAGATGAATTTATTGGTTCCTATGGCCAATGCCCCACTTTAAGAAACTTTGTCGAATTTTTTCTTTATGATATTATTATATATAACCACCATGTAAAAGGCGCTGAAAGGTAATCTAGGCTAGTGGGTGTACATATGGATATGAGCACTATAATTCTAATTATCACTGTTAATTGAATTGAGACCTGCTAGGGAACATATTCACAGTCACGTATTTATATATAGAATTTGTATTGAAATTAATTTTGCCCCTACAGCCATTTGCTTCCTTGTTTATTGAGAAGCGATATAACTCCTCTTTCAAGACTTTCAGGGTTTTTAACTAAAGAGAGAATTGTTGGCAATTCAAAGTGAATTTAAAATCTAAAACTAAAGTAGCCTGAAGCAAAGATGAGTTAGATAATGTTTTCACAATTTTCACTTAAAGGACCACTCTAGGCACCCAGAATACTTCAGCTTAATGAAGTGGTCTGGGTGCCAGGTCCTTCTAGGGTTAACCCATTTTTTTATAAACATAGCAGTTTCAGAGAAACTGCTATGTTTGTGAATGGGTTAAGCCTTCCCCCTAATCCTCTAGTGGCTGTCTCATTGACAGCCACTAGAGGCGCTTGCGTGCTTCTCACTGTGATTTTCACAGTGAGAGCACGCAAGCGTCCATAGGAAAGCATTGTAAATGCTTTCCTATGCGACGGGCTGAATGCGCGCAGCTCTTGCCGCGCGTGCGCATTCAGCCCAGGAGGAGGAGAGGAGGCAGAGAGCTCCCGCCCAGCGCTGGAAAAAGGTAAGTTTTTAACCCTTTCCCCTTTCCAGAGCCGGGCGGGAGGGGGACCCTGAGGGTGGGGGCATCCTCAGGGCACTATAGTGCCAGGAAAATGAGTATGTTTTCCTGGCACTATAGTGGTCCTTTAAGTGATTAACATGCAACACTGTTATGCATTAAACATTAATGACATTAGTCATTTAAGCAAACAGTTTTTACTTGAAACTATGGATGAAAGTTAAAGTCATGAAAGTATAGTTCTCTCCCCCCCCCCCTTACCAAATTTATACTGAAATCTGATGAATTTAAATGGACACTATAGTCACCAGAACAACTACAGCTTAATGTAGTTGTTCTGGTGTCTTCAACCTGTCCCTGCAGGCCTTTTAATGTAAACACTTTTTTTTTCAGAGAAAAGGCACTGTTTACATTACTGCCTAGGGACACCTCCAGTAGCAGTCACTCATACAGCCATTAGGGATGCATCCTTGGTTAGTGCTGCACAATGTGCAACACTGATGTTCAGCGTCTCCACAATGCCTTCACTCAATGCATCGCAATGAGGAGAGGTTGATCGGAGCAGTGCTGCATTTTGCTGCACATGCACAATAGCCTCCTAATGCTTTCTGTTGAGAAAGCATTTGCTTGGCTGAGATCATCAAGTTTGATTATCTCAGCCAGGGGGGCGGAGCCAGCCGCAAGGAGCCCCATGCGGTGCTGAAAAAAGGTGAGTGAATCACATTAATACTGCAGGGAGAGTAGGGCCAGCCACCTAAATGGTAATTTTAGAGCTGCAGTGTCAGTAGTAGGTTTGTATTCCTGATACTATAGTGTTCCTTTAAATGTAGATAATTACATAGAAAAATATAATTGTAAATTGAAAAAAATAATTAATTCTTTAGTGCAGGAATAGCAGCTAAATGGGGGATGAAAACGATCAGAAAATGTTCAGGAAATAAATCCTGAATTATTTCCCAATATAATTTAAAAAATCCTGCTTCTTTTCCCCCATGTGTTTCCCCCCATATGTGGATGTTAAAGAATAAATAAGCAAGTAATACACTAGAAGGCCATCTTGACAAAGACCCTGCTGTGTTGAAACATTCCTGTTGTTTTGCTCTAAAAAAGCTGCTATTTGGGCTTTAATCCTTGAGTGCCTGGATCAATATTTATTTTCTATAGTCGTACTAACCCTCGCTCTTACTCCCTGCTGTAGGAAGATGATAAAAATTGTAATAGATATACCAGTTTGGAGAATATTATAGAATTTACACTGCTCCGCCACAGCCTTAAATCCACTCACTGTTGAAGGGAATAACTTTGATTATATCGTTACAATGGCACCTGTCAAGGGTTGGGATGTATTAGGCAGCAAGTGAACAGTCAGTTCTTTTTCAGGTGTTGGAAGCAGGAAAAATAGGCATGCAAAATGATCTGAGAGCCTTTGACAAGGGCCAAATTCTGGGTGAGAGCATGTGCAAAACGTATCATCTTGTGAGGCGTTCCCAATATGCAGTTGTTAACATCTATCAAAGGTGATGAAAGGAAGGACAACCGGTGAACTGGTATCAGGGTGATGTGTGCCCAAGGCTCATTGATGCCCATGGGGAGCGAAGGCAAGCCTGTCACGATTCGGGGAACCCAACACGCTGGCACACACACACACAGAAAAGGTGCCGTACCGGACCTTAGAGTGGCCGGGCTAAGCATACACAGAATAGTCAGGAGACAAGCCGAGTAAGGGGAACCAGAAGACAGAATAACGTGAAACGAGCCGAGGTCAAAGGGTAGGAGAAAGTCACAGAGTCAGATAAACAAGCCAGAGAGTACGTAACCAGAAACACAAGGTAAGTAGCAATACTAGTAAGCAAAGACCACAACAGGGCAGGGAGGAACAGGAAAGGTAAGTATTTAAACCATAAGGTTAATTCTGATTGGATAATTTCCAATCAGAATTAACAATCACATGTGGGAGATATCTAAACCTCCCACTGTGATTGAGGCACTGTGCCTTTAACGCCGGGTCAGGTGACTGACCCCGGCGTGTAATAATTTGGGCGGTCTCCCAGCGTGCAGCGTCATGTATGCTGCCGCTGGGGGACGTGGAGGAAACGGCGGGCTGCATCCGAGGCTGGAAGGATGCCGCTCGCCGAGCCCACGAGGAGGAGGGGACCGCGGACGGCTGGAGGGTGAGTACCGAGAGCGGAGTGCAGCCTCCCCTCGCAGCCGCCCGCGGGATCCCGACATTGCCAGTCTGGTCTGATATTACAAAAGAGCTACTGTAGCGCAAATTGCTGAAAAACGTATGATAGAGACTTTTCAGAATACATAGTGTTTGCTGTTTAGCCACAGACTGACCAGTGTGCCCATGAGGACCCCTGTCCACCATCCAAAGCATCTTCAATGGGGAAATGAGCAACAGGACTGGACCATGGAGCAATGGAAGATTGATATGTTTATCAACCAAAATTTTGCATATGGGAAAACTCCCATCTCCTAGCTGTGACTGCAGTGTAGTCCTAAAAGAGGAGAATAGGATGGTTTTGATATTTGAGGTCACAGTTCTGTCTGTAGGTTTGTAAGATGGTTACTTTGTCGGAAAAGTTCAGGGGTTGTTGATGTCCAGTGTTAAAGGGCATATGTAAGGCTGTAACCAATATATAGTGAGTGACAAGGTGATACAGTTAAACATCATCATGAAAGTGGAGCACTAAACAATGTGTGTATGTGTAAAATACAATAAACACAATCATCTTATGTGTGGAAAGGGAGCACTTTAACTCAATATTCTCAGAATATGTTGGGAAATAAAAAAGAGCAAAGTGCAACACTGTGTGATCAATATTTCAGTTGCATGTGAATTTTAAAAACAGTATACTCACATGATATAGAGCCTAGAGATGATTAGCCAAAATCTTTAGCACTTATGTATCTTAGAGGTGGTACACTCCCTTCTCTGGATACTTGGATGGATATGCTTGTGGGAGTGGGGAGAATATACCAATGTTGCCCCTTGCTTAGTGTCTAGGGGGAACCCTTTCTTTAAAACTGTAAGGGTATGCAGCTAGCTGTAAGTAAATGGTGGGAGCCATCAAGTGCTCCCTGAATGTACCAGTGCTACATCATTTATATACTCAATAATCATTAAAGGTTACTCCAGTCCCCTTGATTACTTTAGAGATTTCATATGGATATGGTGTCTGGAGTCTATCTGTGCAGTGTTTTGCTTTGATACTCTACACATACCGAGTTTAACCACTATGCTGCCAGAGATGTATCTCTACTTCTGGCAGCGTCATTGGGGTTCAACAGCTATTCCAGAACTAGAGTTGGCTATTGTTAATTCTGTAAAAAAAATGTGATGCACAGAACCTCATTCATTGGCTGGGAGCAGCCAATGGATAAGTGTCAGAATTGGCATTCAGCAATTTCACCTCTGTAGAGGCTGGATGTCATGAACCCTGTATCAGAGGTGACCCAAACCCGGCAGAACCAGATACGAGAACAAACCATTGTAAAATGGTTTGCCCCATTACTGGGGAACAGTGCCGGGGTAATCTAAACATTGTCTCTTTAAAAGGCAAACACGCTAGCAGTTATATATTAATCAATGCAGGTACGTTGATTTTTGATCACAATGGTTACATTTTGTCAGACCTTTCCCTAATACATATCTCAAGCTCTTTGTTTGTTTGTGCTGTTTACTGTTCTCTGTCCTATGATTACAATCACATACGCCATGTAAGTATTTTAAAAATAAACCGTTAACCTACATGTTTTTGTTTCTCATTACTGCTTGGCCCAAGGAAGCTCCCCTATTTAAATCATGCTAGATTCTTACTATTTACAGGAGCTGGATGACAAAGAGGTACTAATCTATCTATGTGTGTTTTTACTTTTAATGTGTTGGTAGATGTTGCATGTTCATTTTATAAATGTTGCATGTGTAATTTTCCTTTGGTAGTATTTCATGTTTTTTTTCATATTGCATGCATAATAACCTATTAACCTGGTTGTTCTTTCTTTGCTGCTTCAAAAAATATATTCTAATATTAGTAATCAGTAGGTTAGAATGACCTTCCATATTTGCTCCACAAATGTATCTTCTCTCTGCTATAATAAGTGGCATAGTCTTAAAAGAACACTATAGCATTAGAAATACAAACCTTTACTCTAACACCCATACTCACTTGGCTGTGCTAGCCACTCTGCCACAATCCAATGTTCCTCATAGAAAAGCATTGAAAGCAAATGTACTGCGTGGCGAGTGTTGTGCCTGCATTCAATGCTTCTCCTAAGAAAACACTGACTGAATTCAATGCTTTCCTATACAGTGCAACCTCATGTGACCGAGTTTTACTGGTTCGTTGTAGAGGAAGTGCATCTTGTGGCTGTTTGTACAAAAATAACATAACCACTGTATATCCAGACTACATCATTGAGATGAACTGGTCTGGGTGACATTAATGGTCCTATAAACACCTGGGTAGATACTAGATAACTGGTAATTTTATCACTGGACATAGAGTGGGAGAGTAAAATCCCCTCGCTTTGATGGTATTAAGAGTTTGACATGGACACTAGGAGAAAGTAAGACTTTTTCAATAAACCAGTATGCTGTAGTGGCCCAAAAATATATCCAATGTGCACATTAATCTGATCAAAAGGAGAGCTCAGCTTTAGCCATTGTACATTTTAATTCATGTATAAAAGTTAAATGGTTATTGTTTAGCACAAGACAAGTCTCGACACGCCAGATAATGATGGTCTGTCAAACATAGATTATCAGTGAGCTTGACCTGTTAGCTGAATTGAATGAATGGAATGTCCGACCCTTGTTCTAGTTCCCAATTAATTAATTTGTTCTGAAAATGTGAGATCATTTACAAGTTGAAGGGACTCTCCAGTGCCAGGAAAACAAACCTATTTCCTGGCACTGCAGGAACCTGCAGTGCCCCCCACCCCCTGTCGCTGAAGGGGTTAAAACCCTTCAGCTACTTACCTGAATCCAGTCTCTCGGTGCTTTGTCAGGCTCAGCCCACGCTGACATTGGCGGGGTAGACCTAATGCGCATGCGTCGCAATGGCCATGAGGACGTCCAGCGTCAGATAACCGACCAAAGGGCAGACTTCTCTGGAACTGCAATGTTTTACATTGTAGCACTAAGTGCAATAGGGGCACAGCACCCAGACCACTTGAATTAGCTGAAGTGGTCTGGATGGCAGGAGTGTCCCTTTAAGACACAACATTTTTTTCTCTAATTTGCCAATTTAGGTGTAAATTTTAGAATAAACAACAGTGATGTACCAGTGATGTTGTTGATTCTAAAATCTACACCATAATTGGCAAATTAGAGAAAAAAAAATTCTCCAGCTCTTCTCTTTTTCCATATTTCCTAATTCAGACAAAGTTTTGCAGCTGTTGAATACATTTTTCCATTTTTTTTGTCTTCCTCTCCAATGCAGTTGGAATTAGACTTGTTCATTTAGCTTTGCGCAATCTGGGATTCATACAAATTTTGGGTGATTGTAGAAAAAATCCTTCTTATAATATATATTTCTCTTCTTTCTTCTTGTCGTGATGTTAATATACATATGTGTGTCAGACAAAAACATAAATACGCATCAAACAAGCTTACAGTCATATGATTCCTATTGGTTCAGAGCTACATTCCAGAATTCTCAGATAAAGAAAGCTTGTGACTTATTGATACCATCTTTTACTTGTGCTCAATACAGACACCCATATCTAATATGAATAGAATATGCAATATTCTACAGTGATTGGCAGGTACCATGCCCACATGTGCCCACTCATTGCCTGCTTATTGTTAAAGAGGTTTCCTCACGCAATTATCTCTCATGCACAGAGGATCTTGGGAGAAATGACCCTGTATGTATGTGATGGAAACCCCTTGCAGGAAACTTTGCATAACGAGGCTGTGTGTGGCCCTAAATCAAGACAGTCTATTCCCAGCATTAATTATCTGCTAATGTGTGGGGGGGAAAGCTATACTTGCTCTTTTACTTGCTCCTCTGTGGAGGAGAGCTCTAACCACTGGGAGCTGGATCCATGGCTTGGGCCCGGAGTGGGAAGAGGCGGGGAGAGATCAGCCAAGCTGTGGCTGCTGGGGGTTGGAAGTGCTTATGGTGTCCCGGCAAAGTGCTTATGGTACTCGGTGATAACTAGGAAGCATGTTTGGCGGAGGTACCCAGACGAGGTACCAGGCGGTCTGCCACAGTCTGAATTTAGTAACTATGAAGAGTCATATGAACATATTACGAACAGACAAAGCATGAGCACGTTTGTTTCTTTTGTGATTCGGAGTTCTTCCGTGCTGCCAAAATTAACAGGTAATTGAAGGGGAAAAAGAAGATTGGTAGTTAGTGTATAGCCACTAAATGTTGATTGTATTCACAGATCAAGTGTGACGTAACCAATAGAGGGAAAACAAAGAGGAGCAGAAAAAAAAAAAATCTATATTTCAGTATTCTATATTTTATAAATGCATAATATACGAATATAACACAAGAGGTGGGGCAGCGACTAGAATGTCCTTAGGGCACAGAATTAAAAAAGAAAGCTAATAGTGAAGTATTTTACAGTTCCAAACTGTGGAACTATGACATACTTCACTATTAGCTTTCTTTTTTTATTTTATGCTCTATTGACATCTGCGGTGCTGCCCCCCCTCTTGTGTTATATTTTCTTCTTTACGGGACGAGAGACCCCAGTTCTGGTGATCAACATGTCTATTGGACTATATCAGTAGTTTTAAAGTACTGAATATCTCCTTGCTTTCTAATATATAAATGTCTGTTGGAACATCTGTCCTTGGTGATTACCAGAATTCTCCTGTCATGGCCTTAGAGTTCTATCCAGATGGTTCCACGCCCCAAGTACTTGGGGACACTCAGTGACATAGACCATACAAATAAGTCAATTCAGAGAATGTCAAATGTCTATTAAACAGAACATAGTTTATAATGCAACACGCAATAAGGTGCAGTCTACAGGGAGTTTCATTAATTACCAATAAAATATGGACAGCTACTAAATGACAACATGCAAACTGCAATGTAAAGGCATGCAGCCATTCGTAGGTATCAAACTTCTCTAGGGGGCATTAATAGGTGAGGTCTTCCTAAAAGCGGGTTGCAAACCAAGCACGTGACATTCTCGCAATGTAAAAGTTTGTTAGCTTATCATTCATCTTAACAGAATTTAACCCTTTCAGTATAAATATACATTTATTTATTGTTCCTCCTCCTTTTCCCTCTGTTGGTTACTTTTTCTATTTTGGGAGCCAAAAGGCACAAAAATGTGTTTAGCAGTGTACTGGAAAATATATACATAATATCTAAATTCTGCATTACACTCATTTACCCATTTTCATGTCCGTTCTGGTTTGTCTGAATTGTTTTAATGAATATTTTGCATGGACAATATTCTGACAAGTTGAACCACCACATGGACAAATATCGTACCACCTATACAAAGTATTTCTTCCCCACAAATTTATTTGGTTGAACCAAATTTTTCTGCTGTACAAGTCTAGTTGGCATAGAGATGTATACTATTCATGTCTTGGAAAAATGTGTACACTTCTGCACATTTATAGTACCTTGCTCAGAATCCCACAATGCATTACACGTTTACCGTATTTTATTTATGCCGTGATGCTCACATTTGGAAATAATGTACCTAGCACAATAAAGCAAGGAAATGATGTAAGGTATGATGGTGAGGAGGGGTCAAAAATATGGGAGAAATATGGGAGAAAGAGGATGATATATATAGTGTAGTTTACACATGCTCACCAGTATTTTCCTTTTTTCTTCTGAGTGTGATTTAATGGCTTTACTTAGAGGTGTTAAATGATGTGCTGTCAAATGGACCCACAAATACTCTTCACTTAAATGACAAGTTCAGTGTGATCTCTAAGACCCAACTCTAAATCAGAAGAGCATGACACAGTGAAATCATAATTTGGAAAAGTTTGAAGGATATTAATAAGAAGAAGATCCAGGACAGGCAAAGGAGTTAACCCTTGTAGTAAATGAAATAGAAAAAAAGGAGAGCGAAAACTGTCCTTGCTGGAGGGTTAAGGTACTATAAAACATAACTTTTATTCAATACAAAAACTAAAATAAGACAAAACCTAATAAACCAAAATACAAAATAAAATTGATAAAGGAGTAGTGATGATAAGTCACCCAGTAAATACTATTGAGATGTAAAGGTGTTAGATATACAAACAGAGGTAAATGATGTGATAATATATAGAGTATAAAATAACAGCTAAATACAGTGGTCAATTGATGCTATTTGTGAGAGTTGTGTGAGGTTGCAACAATATAACTAAATCACCTCTAAACTAGCTGCCTATCTAATCTGAATACTGTCCAGGCTGCAAATTTGGCAATAGGAATATAGAATACATCTATGTCTGACCAGGCACCAACGCACCCACTCATTGTAGAAAGCCAGCAACCAGAACGAATATTAAGACACGATACCCAGACCTTCTGGACGCAAAAATACTATGCGGATCATTAAGTCAATGTACATAAATCTAGAAAGGTATATTTGGAAAGGTGGTCCAAATAAGAGAGTAGGTTTGAGCAGAGCAAGGTATCAATGTGAGCCCAGACACGCTTTTCGTCGGTAAGCAGCTCTTCAAAGGGGAACTGAATCCCTGTGGGCAAGGATTTAAATAGCTCGCTCAATGTTATCATTGATGTGTGTGTTGGCTAATGGTAAAGGCATGAGATGAATAAATGAATTAACACGGCAGGCTGAGTAAATAGGATTTTCTAAGGGAGGGGAGGGTTCCCAGAAAAAAGGGGAAAAAAGAAATGGGAGTAGAAGGGGGTCAATAACAGCCCAAACTATAAATATGTGCTTAATGAAATAAGGTAATTATATTTGAAAAAAATCTAAAAAAAAAATATATGATATATAAACCTGTAAAGATAATACAATTGCCGGATGTAAGTAAAAGTGTTGATACACAGCTAAAGAAAGTGCATTATGAAGGTGTATACTCCTGAGACTGGGCCAAATGTAGAGAGTATAAAAATATAAAGAACACTAATTAAAGGGGATAATGAGATGATCAGATCAGCCAGAAGAACAGACAATAATTATTATTAAAGAGATATGTATGGGAATGTCATATTATTTCATAAGACCACTGAAGATGAGCAATTACCTTAATAATTCTAATCTAGTTAACTAATCATGTGGATGATACACGGCCATAAAATAAAAGTAATTAAAGGGTAATGATAAGTACAGACATGATCAATACTAATCAAAGAAACATGCCCAAATTAGTATTACAGTACTATAATATGAACGAAAAATGTATACACAAAAAATCATTACCAGTATTAATCTGGTATGTACATTGATCATCTGTAACGTCTTTCCAATATATTGTACACCACAGCTGCATGTAATGATGCAAGTACTACTGCAATTTATTAGTACGTTGGTGTCTACAATGATATTGGACTGGGTTGATTTTGCAAATTTTGATGGTGTAATATATTGACAGGCTTTGCAGTGACCACATCTGTAGGTACCTTTAGTTTGTAAGCCAGTTTGATTTAGATGGAATCGATTCCAAGTGACGGGGCATGAGTAAATCATATACGTTTTGAGAGCTAAGATCTGTAAGAGCTGGACGAGCCGGCAACGTTTGTTGAAGTATCGGATTATGTAAGAGTATGGGCCAATTTACTTGACAGAATATTACACATAGTGGTCCAATCCTTATCATAAGTGCCCATATATCTTGGTTTAGAGGGATTATTTTTGTCCTGGTAGATCTAAGATTCGCTATTCTGTCAGTCTGACTGGCTTGCTGAAAGGCTTTTTTGAGGACTTTATTGGGATAACCCAATGTCTTTAAACATAATTTGATAAATGATAACGTTTGAGACATTTGACTGTATTTCAGTATAGCCTATTGGGGATTGCTGTTAGCGTACTATTCCCATTATATTTCCAGTAGATTACTGCGAGTGACCAGGTAGGCAATATTCCCCCTTTTCACTCTACGTGCCTATTTCCAGCTGTGTGATTTTAGCAACCGTGTATCTTTTACTTTCTAACTCTTTATATGCTCGCCTCTAGGGCTTGTGCAGACATTTAGTTCTATTGTTGGAACCTCACGCAACTCTCAATGTTGCAAATAGTATCACCATATTTAGCGGTTATTTTCTACTCTATATTATTACGTCATTTTTACCTCTATTTGTATATCTAACACCTTCACATATCAATAGTATTTACTGAGCAACTTATCATCACTACTCATTTAATCATTTTTTTTTTTTGTATTTTGGTTTATTTAATTTTGTCATATTTCAGTTTTTGTATTGAATAAAGGTTCAATTTCATATTACCTTTTTTTTTCTATTACATAATTTGTACTTGGTTTAAGAGCTCATATTATCAGGTAACAACACATCTCCAACATGTGATGTGTAGGGTTTGCCTGGTCTCTTAAGTGCCTACCCCCCCACAACATCCATGACACAAGGAGCCCCCCCCCCCAACATCCATGACACACCCAAAAGACTCAGGCCTTTATGGTAGACAGCCACTAGAGGGAGTTTCTCTATAATTGCAATGTTTAATATTGCAGGACTAAGGGGAACAGGGACACTGCAGCCAGACCACTTCAATATCTAGGAGCCTATGGTGTCACTTTAATGAGATGTCCTGAAGACACTAGCCCAGTTTTTGTTTAGAGTAAAAAATTGCATGTTTCTTTCAGTGTTGCAGCAGACAGCTTATCTTTGCCAATGATGGCAGAAGCACTTAATGGTTAACAGTCATCATGCAATTCAATCAAGCAATTGCTATTTTTATTCCACAGCACTGTGCACACCACAAAGGGTTATTGGAGTCAGACATTTCAGCAAATTGTCTTGAACTGTTAATACAGATATCATATTTCTTACAAAGGAGCATTAATTCAGATTATTTGGACATTCCACACAGCTAAAGCACTGCAGCTTGCTCAAGTGCTTTATGTGTGAAGAGTGTGTCCTCTTTTTTTTTAATTTTACAAAAAAGTGCAGAATGCTATTGGAATTGGCCCTTAAATAAATTAAAGAGGTGAAAGAAGTAGTTACACAAATGAAAGATAGATTCCCAATACATGAACCCCTTTCACTGACATTTCATGGCAGTAGCAGTCAGGAGGATATAATCATATCCTGCTGATTTAGGTATGCAACTCTTGCCACTCTCAGCCATCCACAACAAACCGAGGGATATGGGAGCTGCACTGAAAAAAAAAATCTGTAAATAGCAAACCACTGAGATTTTTCATTTTATGAACACATTACATCAATGCCTGCTGTGCCAGTTTTTTTCTACAAACTAGGAGGAAAAAGGGCAGATAAGACTAACGTGGACATTTTATACTAATATAGTCAGGGTAAAAATAGTTATTTGGTGGAAGAGAAGGGGTTTGATATATTGGATGGAAGAAAGGTTAGATTAGGAGAGGAGTGTGTAAAAAATGGAAGAAGCAGAATGAATCTGAGAGATGGGGGATATAGTAGAGTAGGAACAGAAAGAAAGGAATGGGAAAATAAAGTGAAAGAATATGGGTACAGATGTTACTTCTTAGACATTCCTCGATATTAAAACAGACATCAAACAGAGTAAACCACAATAAAGTGTTTATAAACAAAAAATCCAGCAAGCAGAAGCTTTTGGAAATAGAGCTAATCGCCCAGAATTTATCAAGACTTACTTACTGGATATGTTGCAAAATTAAACCATGCCTTCTCTCTGCGCCTACATCTCCTCTCTCTCTCTCTCTCTCTCTCTCTCTCTCCCATGCGCTGCTCTGTAGGCTGGGAGGAAGTGAAGAGTAATCACCTCCTCCCATCACTGCGCCACCTGTGGCTGCATGGGGAACAGCTGGTTTCTGTAAGGACTGTAGTACGGCCAGCTGCCGCAGAACCTCTTTGTGCCAGTCTCTGCAAGGGGCACAAGGGGATGCTTGCTGTGAGCCCCTGTAAATTAGGGGCAGAGGGCAGTTGCACTGCGGTAAAGACGAGTCTGGGCAGGAGGGGAGCACTGTCCAGTCAGTCCTCTCCCTTCCTGAGGGTCGCCAGTAGACTGCCCCCCCCCCGGCTGTTGCGCCCTAGAGGGTTTGCCTAGTTCGCCTAATGGTCTTCCCTGGCCCTGCAGGGGAAGAAAGGGAGAGCTTACAAAGAGTGCATACAAGAGATATAATGCACAATTAAACGCATGCATGCTTTTATTGGGGTTATATCTACTAAATTGTTTTCAAAAAATACCTTTTTTTTCCCATTGAAGTGTTCCTTTAAATAACTTTGCATACTCAAAAATACAATTACATACCTCACATGGATACTTAAAATCGCATATCCTAGCAGAAAATATGGGGACTTGGTCACACAAATACCATTTGTAAGCCCACAACTGTATAAATGTACCCCAATATCTGGGGGTCCTGCACTAGGAGAAAAACATGCTTACTGCAATATTACTGCTTAAACTGCTTAAAGAGCCTCTTTTGAAGTTTGGCATAAACACCTTTGCCCTCAAAACAGCATAAATTGCACTTGCGCAAAGACAGCGATTTTGCAGGTATACATGCCTCGATTTCATATTTTGTTTAACAATTAAAAAAAAAAAATTAAAATATCTACAAATATATTGTACACAAAAAATATCTCAATATATGTAAAGATATTAAATCATTTTAAAAGTTTATCAAACAATATCCGAGGACATAGTCAGAAGCAGGACATACTTGAAAACAAGAGAAATCTCAATGTATCTTCCATGGTAAAAAGTTTTATAAATAAATAAATAAATAAATAAATAATGATTAAACAATTATACTAAACAAGTGCCAATAATATGTAGTTTAATATGTAGGTCAGTAACACATCATAAAGACTTCCCTTGGAACCCTTGTATACCCATCTCCTGGTGAACTATGGCCAAAGTGGTCTTTATGGGGGAAAAGAAAGTCATAGCTCCAATTTGGAAAAAAGACCAAATGGCTCAACTATGCATGAAAACACAGGAACTGGGGGGGCAGGACCGGACGGCCATGCTGACCAGTCGATACAAGAGAGGCTCCTGTGGGGATCGACTATTCAAGCTGATTTTAGAGGCTCACGGGCTTCTCCCAAGCTAGGAACATATAGCAAAATCAGCAACTAGTTGCTTGTGGTGTAGCAAACCTCCTCACTCCCATCAGCCTCAGACACCACACTAGACCACAGGGAATCCACCCTCCAGAAAAGGGTAGGAAGCTAGAGGGAGTTATCTGTCTCTGTGTGTGTCAGTACAGGCCCCGATCCTAGGGTCGCCTGGGTGCAGAATTTTTTCTCTCTCCCCGAGGTAGGCGTGGTCATATTTCTAACCCCTCCCCTTTGAAACGACTCCATCTCTCCATCTCCCTTCTCCATCTCCCTTCACTGAGAGACACACACACTCACTGATTTGTCACACACTGACAGAAACATACTCAGGCAGAAACATTGACACACACTCTTAATGACAGATACACAATCTCCCTGATTTGAAACACTCACTGACAGACACAAATGCTTACAGACACATAGTGGTACACAAAACAAGGCAGTCCAGTTTTAAATCACAACATACATAATCACACAATTACACACACACTGCCCCATGCATACCTAGATAGTCACACACAATACAATACACACACACATTCACACTGTCATATGGACACTGTATCAGACACACACACACACACACGCACGCTCAGTGTCACATACACACAGTTCTGGCTGTCATGAACACTGGGAGAAGGAAAGGAGGCCAGGGTCCCTATTGTCTAGTGGGAGGCCGGTATTCCTTTCTGCTTCCCCTCTGTGCAGCAGTGGCTCTAGACTTGGTGAACCTCTTAAACAATTATCTCTATAAACTCATTTTTATATATTATTTTTTTAATGCAAAGCTTCTATGTAAAATAGTTTTCCTTATTTTAGTTTGTTTTATATGTACAGTAATGTATGCACCCCATACACAAATCAAATATATAAATCCACAGATCATATCTCATACATACATAGACGTGTGCACACTCACATATATACACAGATACACACTGTCACATACAGACGCACATAACAACATACACAGTCATGTACATACATACCGGGTTATTTACAATAATGAGAATTGTCAGGAATTCATAGTAGATTTCAAATTAGTCAAACTGAAAGCATTGAATTCCTGACAATTGTTTTAGTGAATAACCTTGTCAGACATGAATTAACACACACCATCACAATCATCACAGACACACACATCATCATGGACAGAGACACACCAAAACACAGTCACAGACATACACGCATTAACACAATTACAAACATTCATAAAAAAAACACAGAGGCACATACATTAAAAGACACACAAAGTCCCATACATAGACACACAACACACTCAGTCACATAGTTAATTGAATTGGTGTTCAGGTGTGTTATGTGACAGGGAGGGTAGGTAGGTAGTTACTCAGCAGAGTATTGCTGGTGTAACACCACCTACACTCAGCAGCTCCTTTGCCAGCTACATCCTGGGGGAGTTGCTAGGGTTGGGAGGTTTTCAAGGCTTCATTCTAAAGAAGCCTCTCACTCTCCTGAGCCCTACCGTGTTCCAAGCTATGACACTCTTCCCTACAGCTCCCCCCTTATTCTAGTGCTTGGTCACAAATACCCCCTTTAATTACCCTGTTGGTCCGGTGGTATCATATATCCGTTCCCTGGCAGTCCGGTGGTGAATAGCAGGAAGAGCACGTCCTGTTGTTTCAGATCATAATACTCACTCCTTCAAGGCTCGGCTTTCAATGTTGTCAGAGCGCAGGCTGAGAATCTCTGAGCCTGTTCTCTGACTCACTAACTGAGCGCCGGAACCACGAGGGAGAGGGTATGATCTGACCGCACCTACTACTCATGCGCACCAATGAACCACCAGGGAATCGTTTAAATTTAATATGCTGGTGTTCCCAACATGCAAGCTGTGTTGGGTGCCCTGGGTAACCGCACAGCTTGCATACCCTAAAGGCTGGTCCTGCTGACAGATACACTGGCACTCACTCTCAATGACACAAACACATAAACCCTGACAGACACATACAAACAAACCCTGACAGACACACTCACTGGCAGACACACAAACACTGACATACACTCACACACACTTACTGACAGACACACACTGACAGGCACACTGACAGACAGACACACACACTGACAGACACACACATTCACTGACAAACACACACACTCACTGAAAGACACACTTACTGACAGACACACTCGCTGACACACACACACACAAACAAACACTGACAGACACATACACACACACACTTACTAACATACACACACACTGACAGACACACTCACTGACAGATACATTTACTGACAAAAAACAACACACTTACTGACAGACATACACACACACTCACTGACAGACATACACACACTCACTGACAGACACACACTTACTGACAGACATACACACACACACTCTCACTGACAGACACACATACTGACAGACACACACATTCACTGACAGACACACACTTACTGACAGACACACTCGCTGAAACACACACACACACACAAACAAACACTGACAGACACATACACACACATTTACTGACAGACACACACACTGACAGACACACTCACTGACAGATACATTTACTGACAAAAACAACACACTTACTGACAGACATACACACACTCACTGACAGACATACACACACACTCACTGCCAGACACACACTTACTGACAGACATACACACACTCTCACTGACAGACACACACTTACTCACAGACACACACACATGCACTCACACACACTTACTGATAGACACATACACACTTACACAGTCTTGCACAAACACTCACAAATGAATTGTGTTTTTTGTTGACCCTACCTTTAGGAGTCTTCTTGGTCCTCCCCCCGGGGTTCAGTGACTTTCATGATCTTCCTGCTCCTCTCTCCTCCCTTGCACTGTTTAGTGATGCCAGGCCAGAATTACATCATATGTCGGCTCCCGGCATCAACACAGAGGGCGCGTGAGGGAGTAGGAAGATCATCAGCACAGGCAGTGATCCCTCGCCGCTGCCTCCCTCCTTCCTCAGCCAGCCGGTATACTGTTGCAGAGTAGGCACCTGTCCTCTGGGATAACAGGTGCCTACCCTGCCTTGCTACATAACGGCCATTCCAGGGGGTGCCCTTAGGTGGCCAACTGGCCACCTGCTGGGCTCCCTGTGACAGGCATCGGCCTGCTCCATGCGGCACCCCCCACTTCCTGGTGCATGATCGCAATGCATCCCGTGAACCCACCCAGGATTGGCCCTGTGTCAGTATGTATGTCTGTGTGTATGTCAATATGTCTGTGTATCTATGTGTGTATCACTATGTCTGCCTGTGTAACTGTGTGTGTGTCAGTATGTCTGTGTGTGTGTGTGTCAGTATGTCTGTCAGTCTATGTACCTGTGTGTGTGTGTCAGTATGTCTTTCTGTGTTTGTGTGTGTCAGTATTTCTGTCAGTGTATGTGAATGTATGTGTGTGTCAGTGTGTCTCTCAGTGTGTGTGTGTGTCAGTATGTAGGGGTGTGTGACGGTCTTAATATGTATCACTGTAAAGCATTCCCTTATTCCCATAAAACAATATCGCCAATAATCCATAGGGTAAAATATCGCTGGTATCGCATAATAATCCACACAGGAGCCAAAGCTTAATGCTGGAACAAGACTGGTTTAATGGAAGCAAGGGCATTCAATTTATACAGCATCAAACTCCTCCTCTGAGCCAGCGAGATAATTGAGTTTTGGAAACATACTAAACTCAATTATCTGCTGGCCAGAAAAAGTTAACAATTTCACATTTTACAGAAATATACTGTATACATATAAAAACCACACAAAAACGGCACCGCGTGGAAGTTTGACTGGCTCGCCATGAGGTTGTATCCGACCAAGAGTTCCATAGAATTGGTAGAAAGAGCTGGTCTCCGTTCGGATGGATTTATACGAAAACCACCATAGATGGAATAAAGATGATTTGTGCAGAATGCTCCCCTTGTTCGTCTGCCCAAAACAGGTCCAGGCACTCGACGACCAGGCCCCGCTGGCCGCGTTCGGGAGACAAGATGGCTGCCATCCATTGTTCTCAACATGTGCGTTCATATGCACAAAATGGCGGCCACCTAGGAGCATTCAATTACTCTGCGGTTTTCGTACAGTTACATAGTGTTCCATGTTCTAACTGGTACCCAGGGTGGTCTCTGTTCGGTAAAATGAATATTCTACCAAATGACAAAAAAGAAACAAAATAATCCAAGTGAACAGAATGGCAGGGAGTGGAAACAACCGCACGGGTGCTGGAAAATCCTTCATAGGGTGTGTTTATATATAATTTCTATTCAAAATATACTGTGTGGAGAGACACTTATTATAACCACTACTTCAGTGCTACTCCAAAGCAGTACTCCCTCAAATACCAATATAATAATAACTCAAAAAACAAGGAATGCACACCAACTGATACAATAGTATCTATCTATACATATATATTTATTGCAATACAAGTGTAAAAAATACATACAATATACAATAGTGACCACATAGGTTAAACAACTAAACAGGTATATTTACCAAATTCCACAAGCCTATCTGGGCAGAAACACGAGTCAAAAACAATCCCCCAACATTTCAGCACCTTGTGGTAGCCTTTATCAAGGGTATATCATAACATTATCCAGGACCCTCTTATATACCCACATATACAAATAACTTACAGCTGATGGCCATCAGCAATACCACAGAGGGCCGGGACCGGAAGTGACATCATCACTTCAAGTCACAGCCCTGTGTACACAATTTTAACATGTATACCATATATTTACAGTGCTAATCATAAATGCATTCTCCCATATTTATACAGACTTACTTTTACCATGTAGTATATACATCACTAGATGTCCTTATTAACATAAATGCCGCGTGTTGTAAATACCAACGATCGCCATATTGCCTATTGGCAAATGCTATAACCTCTCCCCAAACTAATAATTATTACATTCCACTGTTAACCCAGTAAAAAAAACAGGCTAAAAACAACTCGTACGCAAAAACGAGGTAATAATCACCTTCCCGCGGACGGCTAATTATCTTCCATAGCTCCTCCCCTACGGAGGATTTAGATCGCTTAGTGTTATCCACTTGCATACTTAATATGGCTGGATGGACAACATATATTGGATCATGAATGGAGTGCAAGTCATTATTGGTGGCATTGGGTCGTTCCAAGTATATTCAATGACGTGGATGGAGTTGCCCGTGATTTGGGCTTGCCTACTGGACTTGTGACTGGACGGCGCTAATTCGATTTAATGAATTTTTTTATATACTAAGATTGGTAGTGACCTGTATTTGTTGGTTAATGAATATTTTTTGTCATTTAAGGGGGAGTGTTGTATATTCATTGTAAGTGATGTTAGAAGCTGTATAATTGATTAGACTAGTAGTTAGTCATGTAAGTGCAGAGATTATTATTGGATATAGGGGGTTTGAGTATATATATATTTGTCTGCTTTTGGATGATATATGAATTCTACTTTATTGTATTCATCCTTGAGAGCATCTTGATTGCCCAATAAGTTCTTGGATACATGAACGAATGAAATAAACACCTGTTTAGTATAGTGTTTTACACTTTCTGGTGTGTTGTTTTTATGGTGGTGGTTTCTTTCACTATTCATTATTAATATTGTCTTGCTATACTATAGGACCTCTTGTGTACTCATATTTGCTTACATTATGGGTGCCATGTATATTTTGGTGTGTATCTCTTTAAGAGTGGGGTTGTGTTCTGTTCTCCTTGTGAGACTTACAGCTTGGATATTGGGCGCATGCGCGAGCGGCGTGGCTTTTTTGCCGCGATTTTTCGTTATGTTTGGATTATAGAGGCTTCCGTAGGGGAGTAATTTACATATATCCTAGTGCTATGCGCATGCGCGGGCGGCGCAGACTTTTTTAGCCACGATCTTCTATTGTTGCATCATAGAGGCTTCCGTAGGGGAGGAGCTATGGAAGATAATTAGCCGTCCGCAGGAAGGTGATTATTACCTCGTTTTTGCATACGAGTTGTTTTTAGCCTGTTTTTTTTACTGGGTTAAGAGTGGAATGTAATAATTATTAGTTTGGGGAGAGGTTATAGCATTTGCCAATAGGCAATATGGCGATCGTTGGTATTTACAAGTGCGCATGCACGCGGAATTTATGTTAATAAGGACATCTAGTGATGTATATACTACATGGTAAAAGTAAGTCTGTATAAATATGGGAGAATGTATTTATGATTAGCACTGTAAATATATGGTATACATGTTGAAATTGTGTACACAGGGCTGTGACTTGAAGTGATGATGTCACTTCCGGTCCCGGCCCTCTGTGGTATTGCTGATGGCCATTATTATTATATGGGGGTATATAAGGGGGTCCTGGATAATGTTATGATATACCCTTGATAAAGGCTACCACGAGGTGCCGAAACGTTGGGGGATTGTTTTTGACTCGTGTTTCTGCCCAGATAGGCTTGTGGAATTTGGTAAATATACCTGTTTAGTTGTTTAGCCTATGTGGTCCCTATTGTATATTGTATGTATTTTTTACACTTGTATTGCAATAAATATATATATAGATGTATAGATAGATACTATTGTATCAGTTGGTGTGCATTCCTTGTTTTTTGAGTTATTATATATAATTTGTATGAAATGTTTGTATTATTATACAAAGTTCCCAGGAACTGGGACTGTTTCAGGGGCTCAAATGTAATTGGGCAAATTAACACAATCATAAATAAAATTTTATTTTTTTAATATTTTGTGGAGAAACCTTTGCAGGCAATGGCTGCTTGAAGTCTAGAATGAATGGACATCACCAAACACTGTGTTTCCTCCTTTGTGATGCTTTGCTAGGACTTTACTGCAGCTGTCTTCAGTTGTTGTTTGTTTGTGGGTTTTTCTGCCTTAAGTTTTGTCTACAGCTAGTGATATGCATGCTCGATCCAGTTGAGATCAAGTGAGTGACTAGGCTATTGCAGACTATTAAACTTATTTGCCTTAAAAAAATCCTGGGTTGCTTTCGCAGTATGTTTTAGGTCATTGTCCATCTGTAAAGTGATGCGCCGTTCAATGAACTTCGCTGAATTTGGCTGAATCTGAGCAGACAATATATCCCTAAACACTTTAGAATTCATCTGGCTGCTTTTGTCTTTTGTCACACTAAAAACACTAATGTGACCCAGTGCCATTGCAAGCCACGAATGTCCATGCCGTCAGACTGCCTCCACCATCTTTTACTGATAATGTGGCATGTGTTATGATCATGACTCGTTCCAAGCCTTCTCCATACTTTTTTCTTCCCATCATTCTGATACAGGTGGATCTTAGTTTCATCTATCCAAAGAATGTTGTTCCAGAACTGGGCCTGCATTTTTAGATGTTTTTGTCAAAGTCTAATCTGTCTTTTCTAATCTTGAGGCATATGAATAGTTTGCACTTTGTGAGGAACCCTTTGTATTTGCTTTGTTCTCCTACCTGTTGGAGAGTTTTTTCTTCACTTGGTGTGTGTGTCAGTACAGGCCCGATCCTAGGATCACAGACGCCTGGGTGCAGAAGAATTTTTTCTCTCCGTGAGGTGGGCGTGGTCATCTTAGCTAACAGTAACCTAAGTAGTCGGAAACCCGGTATAACCTTTTCTAGCACACTCAGGTGCAAATCCTTGCAGTATATCGTACTTCGACTATGCATGTACATTTATGCATGCATAAGAATCACCACACGTTCCCTTAAGTTTCTGTTCATACTCTACCCTTCCCTGTACTTAGGAGAATTCATTGGATCCTTGCTCCACTCAAGTTAACAGGTATACTCAGTTCCATATTCACCTCCACTCAGTACCTAATGTACTTGTTCATAGAGGTTAACCATTATTTTATCCTCAGATAGCCACTACGCTGCTACAAAAAACTATCATCATTCGACAGGTGAGTTTTACTCACAAATACAATACCAAACAGACCAGGCCCAACTACGCTTTAATCTCCCACATGTCCTTTTTTCAGGTTCTCAAGTAGTCATCCTTGTCATAAAATAATCTTATCTCTATCTTAAGCTTGGTAGGTCTCCATCTTACATCATACTCCTTTTCCGTTATAGGCCAGGGTAATCAACTGGCTATTTAGTTACTTACATTGTCCCTAGCTTACTGTAATTAATCTATTCCCGTAAGACCAACACCTATCCTCTCTGGAGGTATACTCCCCTCGGCCCACCGCATAGTTAGAGCCTCACATTAGCCGCTGTCGGTTACTAGTCAGGGCACCACCAAGTCATGCCCACATATATTATGTCTTGTTACAAGTCACAGAGAGGCCAACGTTCCTGCCACATCATTCAGTGGCCAGCCACCCACTTAGCCCTTCTCACAGATAGAGCCTCTCTCGTCTCTTGGCACTAACAGAGCCTCATCTTCCTTGTAGTCCAGATATTTTTTTTGACTCAGGCTTAGCTAGAGCCAGTTGACACAGGCAATTGCTTGTAACTAAAGGCCTCATCTCTACCCATGTTTATGTTCTAAGTATGTCTAAAGACCCGGGGCAAGACAAGGTACTTACTATACCCAAGATTCCAGCCAGGCCTTCCACCATGGCCGGTCCATACACCCCTACCAAGAATCTGCAATCATCCAGCCCGTATTCCCTAAATTTCTGGACAATCTCTAGACTCACAGCTTAGTTTCAACAAATGGGGGTCCTATTCCAAGCCACAGCACGCAAAGGTGAATTGCATAGACTATACACCACTTATACTTCTGTACTTCTCAGCCAGGAGTTGTTCTAGAATCAGAAACTATTCTGTAATCAAGGATTCATGTCATCCATGCTTGCTTCAATTAACACTATCAGTACTAGACTGAAAAAATTTGGAATCTCCTCAGCCGTCGACAGCCGACCCATCCATAGAAATTCCTACCCCAGCTCCCTCCCACGTTAATGACCCCACTTTTAACCCAACACCTAGCACTTCCGATCACATCATCACACCCTCCCACCTTGTGCCCCCAACCATATGCAAAGACATCCTGGAAGGCAAGGATGTGAACCTAATTCCCTAGCTCATTGCCTCTCAGAATGTAGTAGAGTATAAAGCATACTGCTATGGTGATCTTTCTGTCATTTTGAAAGCCAGAGACCCCAGACTCAACAACAAACTCAACATACCAGAATTTGTCCTGACTTTTGGTCTGTACCATGACCTAATTTGCTCCACTTTACCTCACCATAGGGAAGAGCTTATTTATAACGCTTGTAGGATATGTAGGTAGGTATTGATCTTTTTAAAATTAGTTTATTGTTGAACTTTCCTGTGACTACACTTATGGGATTGGTACACCAGCAGGAAAAAGGTGTTTTTTTTTCTACATACATATTTAAAGACCAATCCCTCCCTACGTATCCTACAAGCAGGGATTGTACCGCTGTATGCCATCCACACTAGAGCTAGTTTAGCTCTACTACACGTGAGTAGGATTACTACAGATCTCTTCTTCCTGCAATTCAACACTTTGTATCAGACGCATTTGCACTATTATCTTTTTCTCTCTTTACATACGGACCCTGAAAGCCGTCTTCACTTGACCCATAGAGAGAATATTCCTCCACAAAAGCCATCGGTGCCCCATCAGGCCCAACTTGACACTTTGCTTTGGCACTACTTATTCTCTGGACTTTGTTTATTTTAGTCATACCTTTTTCTATTTTGTCTTGTGTATTACCTTTGTCTAGAGGGCTTAGAGGGAACCCTATGTTTAGGTTGGCGCCTCCTACATTACCTAGCTTAGTATTGGCTTATTTTAGTGCTGTTTCCTTCTTCTGTTTATTCCTAAGAGCTAATTTATACATGCATAAGTTGGTGGACCCAGGGCACTAGTGCATGTACAAGTATTTCCTTTGGTTCTTCTGCTGCAAAACAGAGATCTACAGACAAATTTGGTAGACCAATAGTGTACCTGGGGAAGCTCAAATCTGCAACAATTTTAATTCGGGCAGTTGCGTAATTAGCTCGTGCAGATTGTTGCACGTTTGCTCAATTTGTTACAGGGCACATACAAACTATGTGTCTTAAATCATCTGTACCTGAAACAATGACTAACCAAAGTTTACATTGACTATCTGGCATATTACTTCCAGGCTCACCCTTTCCATCACTGAACTGAAGTTATTCCCCCCCATCTCTGAACATCCCCAGTCATATGGACCAATGCTGCAGCCCATACAGGGTTTGCAGTTAACTTGGCGACTCCTGGTTCAGAGATTCTTTGCCAGTTGAGACCCGTGACCTACATAAGCTCTATTTGAAATCTACCCTACTGTGGCAGCATCCAAAGCCTGAGGGTACCTGTGGTAAGGAAAAGCAAAATGTTTTTCCGACAACAAAGCGGCTAGTGACATCATAAATAAGGGCATATTCTCATCACACAATATCACAAGACTAATTAGAAGATTGACATAGCTAGCGGCTACACTACAATTTAATTTTACATGAATACACATCCCTGGCTGCATTAACAGAGCCATTGATGTGTTGTCTAGTTCTAATTTGCAGGATTTCATCAGAACACACCCTACATCCAACATCAGTCCGGCCAGCACCCCCTCATACCAAGACTTAATCCTGGACTAAATCGCCTCATGGCTCACAGCAAATACCTGGCCAGCTCTCCTCTCTCTACCAATACATCAAAGGCTTACAATAGGGTTTTTCACTCTCTATACCAATCTCTATCAGATCAGCGACACACATTCCCTAGACTCCATAGTGGCATTTATCTCTTTTTGCCACCTTAACCTATAATTATCACAATACACCATAAAACTCTTCCTCACAGGAATACATCATCACATCCTAAGTGCCTAACCTAGCACAAATCCTTTCATGTCTACCTATCCCGTCAAGAATATACTGAAAGGCATACAAAGTTTGGGCAAAAACACTACCACTGCACTACTAGACAACCTATTGATAGGCCTAAATTTCACACACTTTAAGACATTCTAGAAACGAATCTGTTTGAAACCAGCACACATCTGATAATTAAAATTGCAGCCTATCTAGCCTTATATTGCTTCTTACTTCCCAATGAACATCACACCCAACCATTTACACCTAAAAAATTAAGAGCCTACAAACAATACTGATCATTATGTACTTACCATTGATCACACCAAGACAACCCAATTAAGCCCTCCTACTGAAGTAGGCTACTACCCCAACGGTAATCACTGGTTAAATTACTGGGCTCCTATTGTTCAACACTAGACGGTCTAAACCCAAGTACGCCATTACTCTGTTACATGGTAAACCTCTGACAACCATTAAATTCATTTTATATATTAGAACACTTTTATAAGACTTGGTCTTGACCCTTCTGCTTTTCTGGCCACTCCTTCAGAATTGGAGGCGCTACCACGGCTTCAAGCCACAATGTACCTGCTCATATAATTAAGAGCTTAGGGCGCTGGAAGTCAGCAGCATATACCAGATATATATCACATCCAGAACAGGAATTAAGATTAGCATTTGAAGATTTAGCTTTGTAAATATGTGAGTAATAAAGGTTATTTATATAAATCAACTTTTTGCCCTCTTTTATAACAGGCCTACCCCATACGTTGGTTCCGGCACACCACAACCGACTGGTGCTTACTTCTACTTATATTGTATTATTATTATTACGGCTTAATGTCCCCAAGACTACAAACATTATATATATATATATATATATATATATATATATATATATATATATATATATATATATATATATATATATATATATATATATATATATATATATATATATATATATATATATATATGTATGTATATGTATATATATGTATATATATATATATATGTATGTGTGTGTGTGTACTATTAAAGGAAATCAAATAGATTTGAGTAAAAACAAAATGATTGGACAGATTTTAGTGCAGATGAAATGCTATTATCCTAAAAATCTAGTGATTCTTTTGTTCTCAAATGTTTGGCAGAACCAGTGAGCCCCTGTACAACAGGTTTTTTTATATGGCTTGTTTTACTAGAAAGCCATGAGTGGTTAATACGAATATAAATGTTGAAATTTGAACTGATTGATGTTTAAAGTGTTTAAGATTTAACCTTGAACTGTGAACAATTCTCTTAAGAATGAACATTTATCCTGTCACATAAATTGCTAAACCTTAAGTGAAATATTACTGGGAAAGCTGAATAACAGTTGTCAATATTGTTACAATGCACAATTTCTTAGGCTGTGTTATACTATGTACTTCAAACTAATTAGTCCTGTCTTGCTTTCTCTAGAAAACCATGCACAGATTTAATAAGGACTGGAAACTTTCTGGGATTCAAAGAATATATTACAACACATTAGTCAAACAACTTGGAGGATTTGGCTCAGAGGTTGGGAAATTTACTTGGCCAACCAGTGTATCAAATACCTCGGAAGGCGATCTTGCCGTTAGGGACTCTGGCAACCAACAAATACAAGTTTTTTCTGAAGAGGGTCATTATAAACATACATTTGCATACGGCTCAGAAAGCACCAAATGTCTTGGAGATGTGGCATGTACTAGTGAAGGACTTATTCTGGTCACTGATGGGTCTAAAGGTATTAAAGTGTTCTCTAGGGAAGGTGAACTAATCCACATTCTTAAGTCATCAAAGGCAGATTGGAAACACTCCTATGGACTAGCTGTGTTAAAATCCAATAATATTGCAGTAACTGACTGGACAGATGGAGGTAAAATACACATCATTGCGGTGGACTGGAGGATGAATGCTGTTTTGAAGACCAATGTTATCGATGGACTTCAACGACCTGAGTATATTGCAGTTACTGAGGTATTGCACTTAAAGATTACCTTTTATTGCACCCACTAGGCTATGAGAGTTTATCTCGGCCAAAACAGAATATTTCTTGACAATGGTGAAACTACCATGGTCGCAGGGGTCGCAGCTGCGCCCCGGCCCGTCACTCCAGGGGGCCCAGCTGCCCTGTCGACCCCTGTATGTTCTGTCTAGTGGCGCTTACTGCCTGCTGCCACTTTGGCAACTAACCATGCCTTCTTCATAGACTTGCCCAATGTGTGCAGAACGTCTGCCAAACGAGTGACAATGCCTCTTAATGAGTGAGTTTTTTAAGGGGTGGAGATTATTGCATTCTGCCCTCGCCACCCATTCCTAGCTTGCAAGTTCTATTCTCCCTCTTCATTCAGTTGGAGACTTCATTCTATCCAGGCATCTGTCCTCTCAGGCTGCATTCTATCTCCGCCTTATTTCCTCTCAAACTGCGTTCTATCTCTGCCCCCTGCCCTCTCAGGCTATTATATCTCTACCCCCTGCCCTCTCAGGCTGTTATATCTCTGCTCCCTGCCCTCTCAGGCTGTTATATCTCTGCTCCCTGCCCTCTCAGGCTGTTATATCTCTGCTCCCTGCCCTCTCAGGCTGTTATATCTCTGCCCCCTGTCCTCTCAGGCTGTTTTAAATCTCTGCCCCCTGTCCTCTCAGGCTGTTTTAAATCTCTGCCCCCTGTCCTCTCAGGCTGTGTTCTATTCCCATCCCCTATCCTCGCAGGAGGGGTGCGGTACCTGAGGGCCATGGGTTTAGCAGGCAATGATTGGTGGAGAGCAGCTGCTAAATGAGTGCAATCCAGGCTGGCGGCTGGGTGTTATTGTTAAACCATTATACCTGGGTCTGCCACTAATGTACATACTGGGGGATCTCTAGGTACTTAATTCTGGGTAGGTTTTAAAAAAAAAAAATACTTTTTAAATGTCTGTGTAAGGGAATGTGTATGTCTGTGTCAATGAGTGAGTGTGTGTGTCAGTATGTATGTGTATTTCAGTACGTATGTGTCTGTTAGCATGCATGTGTGTGTCAAATCAGTGAGTGTGTGTCTCAGTGTGTGTTTGTCAGTGTGTGTCTGTCAGTGAATGTGTGTGTCTGTCAGAGTGTGTCAATTTAGAGAGTTTGTGTGTTTGTCAGTGAGTGTATGTCAGTGTGTGTCAAATCAGTGAGTGTGTGTGTCAGTGAATGTGTGTGTGTTTCTGTCACTGAAAATGTGTGTTGGTTAAACAGTGTGTGTGCCAATAACTGTGTGTCTGCCAGTGTGTGTGGTTGTATCAGTAAGAACGTAAAGGGGGCCAGTGGCGGCTCTAGACTTTGTGAGGCCTTAGGCGAAACTCAAACATGAGGCCCTACTAACACCTAAAGTTAAAAATAGGGGTTGCATTGCGTGTATAAGTTGCTGTCATTGTATTTAAGGACAACTGCAGCGCTGGATACAGAGAGCTAGTCTCTGTATTCATCGTTCAGTGGCTTGCAGTGTTGCGGCTCCCTGTGCCACGGCATTATGATCTCTCTGACTGTAGTTATGGCGTAATATGAGGGTGGCTGGGGCAGAGGGTGGTAGGAGGACAGTGACAGGTAGTGGGGTGGTAGGGGGGCAGAGGGTGGCTGGGGCAGAGGATGGTAGGGTGGCTGGGGCAGGGGTTGGTAGGAGGGCAGAGGGTGGCTGATGCAGAGGGTGGTAGGAGGACAGTGACAGGATAGTGGGGTGGTAGGAGGGCAGAGGGAAGAGGGTGGCTGGGTGACTGGGGCAGGGACAGGGGTGGTAGGAAGGCAGAGGGTGGTTGGGGCAGAAGGAGGGCAGAGGGTGGCTGGGGCAGGGGGTGGTAGGGCAGAGGGTGACTGGGGCAGGGGGTGGTAGGAGGGCAGAGGGTGGTAGGGCAGTAGGAGGACAGAGTGGCTGGGGCAGAGGGTGGTAGGGCAGTAGGAGGGCAGAGGGTGACTGGGGCAGGGGTACCTCTTCTTCACTCCTGTGTAGCAGCGCTGGTAGGAAGTAATATCTCTTGTGCACTTGTGAAAGTTGTACAGGAAGGGAAAATAAGAGCCAAGACAAGGAAGCCACCCTCCAGCTACAAAAATGGTAACTTGAATGTTAACGATATAAAAACAAATATAAATGTGTTAATACTGTATATGTGTAGTACTGTATGTGTTGAGCAGGGAGTGTGTATACAAATGTATATGTATTTAGTTGGTAGTGTGTTTAGCACTGTGTGTAGCCGGTTATGTGTGTGTACCAACACTGTATCTGTACCTGTGTATTACATCTTGTGTATGTGTTTCTCTATCTAGAGACATGTGTTGGAGTATCTCTATCTGGTAGCCTGTGTGTGTCTGGAAGTGTGTGCCAATTGGACTAGTCAGTGAGTTTGTGAGATGCCCCAATAATTTTGATGACGGCCCGCTTACAATCTAGATGATGTTGATTTTATAATAAATCCCAGGTGGACCCACGTACATGAATTCACAGACAAACACTAAGATACGGAGCCAACAAACAACGTCTCCTTAAAGTTTTGTATGAAGATATTCTACATGTATGCAATATACTTTTATAACCTGTGTATAATGCTTGGCTACATGTGTTCACAAAACATACATGCAGTTTTTTTAAAAATAGAACTGATGCAATACAAAAGTTAATGGAAGATGGAAGAAAATATTTGTTCAATTTCCAAGTAAATCATTACCATACAGTTATTTCTTAACTGACCACGGAGCGTTTTTTTATCTAGGAGAAGTATAATTTCAAGGAGCTTTTTGGGTTCTTGTTGCAAATGAAATTCACATTAGAGCAAGATTTGGGAAATTTGCCAGAGAAGACTGTCCTATTGTATGGATATAAAACATATGTGGTTTGGAAGGGTAATGTACAAGAAGACACAGGGTATAGTTATACATATAACTAAACATACTAGAATATGACATGTCAGCTTGAACATGGCACAACAGATCTGCCTATGCAAAGTAAGATTTATACTAGAAATCACTGAGCAAACATTATAACTATTTGGAGAACTTCACTTCTAAAGGGGAAACCGGTGATACGCACCATTTACAGTTGTGTGTGAGTAGGTAGGCAGAAGGCATGCTGGGCAGATAGAAACCTGTTATGTGTATCTAACTAGAATGCACAGGTATCTAGTGAGCAGCACGTTTTATGAATTAAAGGACCACTATAGGCATCCAGATCACTTCAGCTCAATGAGGTGGTCTGGGTGCCAGGTCCATCTAGTGTTAACCCTGCAGCTGTAAACATAGCAGTTTCAGAGAATCCAACCTCTAGTGGCTGTTTCCCTGACAGCCACTAGAGGCGCTTCCGCGATTCTCACTGTCAAAAAATCACAGTGAAAAGATGCTGGACGTCCATAGGAAAGCATTGAGTAATACTTTCCTATGGACTGTTTGAATGTGATGCACTTTAAATAAGTAACTAAATTCTAATATACCAAAGAAATTGTTGGTGTCTTGCTAATAACAATTTATGCAACTAAAATAATGTAATATAAAATAATGTGATATAAAATAATGCAATTTAGTATAAGAACAATGTATCTTTACACCAACTGATTTCTAAACACGTTTATTGCAGTGAATGATTATTGCTGTGGAGATCTGTTATGCACTCGGACACCATAACAATATGGAGCTCCTAGAAAAGAGGGACATTAAGATAGATAAGAGGAACAAAGGCATTTGGGATGAAAATAGGGACTGTCCCTCCTCAATAGGGACAGTTAGGAGGTATGATGCACTCACACCTCTTTTTAATTCAAAGATTTTTATTACAGATTCTCTCCAATTTATTTTTAGATCTCTGTCTCTCAAAAATCACATTACATGACAAGTATGTATCAAGTCCCGTAGGTGTTAGCTTCATCACTTTACATGTTCTATTAGGTTGTTTTACTTGAAGGGTTATTCATGGAAGTGAGAATTGCCAGGAATGTAAAGTGGATTCACAGTGAATTCAAAGTGATTTTCAAACTTAAGGTCAACAATGCTAAACTGCAAGCACAGTGGACTTGGAGGCCTTTAGCAAGCTTGGTTTTTATAATAGCAGTATAGTTTGCTCTACGATCAAAGAACAATGCAAGTAGAAGTCATTCTCGTTTTAACATGTTTCGTCTATAATCTTCTTGTGTGGTTGTTCATTTGTGCTTGTTGGCACACACATTTGCTTATTCTGCAGAGTGTGCCTGGGTTGGGCTCCATAGCTCTGTAAATGCGGGAATGGTGCCCTGTTCTTGAAGTGGCTGCCAAATTTATATTTGCACAAACAGAAGCAAATATCAGAATTTATTTTCCATAATCAGAATATAGAGAAGTCTAAAAAAAAAATTAATAATATATATATTTATATACTAAACAGCACTCCCCATGAGTAAAAGGCACAAAAGGTAATAATCCATCTAAAAATGGAAAACTAAACAAAAAGTTAAAACAAAACACAAACAGGGTTAGATCTGTCCTAATCTAGTAACTAATCTCAAGGTCAAACACTTGTAATGTGGTCCTCGTTTAATAACATGGCGCTAGAACACCACAGGAAGAAAATCTCATGAGCGGTTCAGTGATGAAGGCATGTTTACGATTCTGCATATAATCAAAGGATTCTATCACAGATCCTTTAATTATAATTCCCCAATATTGGTATGCAAAAAAACAGCATGTGCCCTTGATGAAACAGTGATTCTAGTTGTTTATGCTGCAGTGTAGGCAAATCTATCCATAAGGACAAAAAATATTTAACCGAGGGTGCTGGGTTAGAGCACAGTAAATAATATAATACAACATATATATGCAAAAGTGCACTCTCCATGGGTACAAAGTAAGGTACAAGGTGCTAGATCCTAGTTATCCTTTTAAATAGTTTCCTCCTAGTTCTCTTTAGGGTTTCTCTATTCAATACACAATGATACTATATTGGTCTTAAATGCACCCTGTGTTTGATATACTATGGTAAAATGTTCCTATATTACAGGATTAATGGCAATTATCGGCGAGATTAATTCTGTCCCTCCACGCTTTATAGCAGGCCATGGAAGGACCGCCATGAACTCCAGCAGGCCTTGGAAGGACCGTCTGATCCACACGTGTAGCCACTGTCAGAGTTTCTGCATTCCACGTGGTGCTGTGTCGGTCTCCAGCCATTTACGATGATCGGCTTCTTAGATTAAATGCAGCATCATAAAGTTTCTTTAGCACTGAACCACTTTGGCACTCTGGTGCCATATTCTTAAATGAGGACCGCATAACATTTGTTTGAGCCTTGGGATTGCTTGGCTCTCCACACACAACAGCACGTACCTATAGGCCTGGACAGTTTATTACTAGATTAGGTGAGATCTAACCCAGTTATTGCTTTTTTAACTTTTTGTTTTCTTACCATTATTATCCTTATTTTTGGTCGTGCATGAGAATACAACAACAGCAATTGCGAGAGTATTTGAAACACAATGAAACAGATAGCATGACATGAAAAAAAAAAATGTTAGAGAGAACACTACGTTTTTATTTCGAGGAACCAGCACAATATTTTATATTAAGGATGTAGTAGGTAAACTGCGCTTTCTCAATTAAATGAGTAGGGAAAGTAGTCAGCGGAGAGACAAAGCGGCATAGTATAAGAATCTGGCTATACTGACTATACAAAGGGTGTGAACGAGAAGATACGTTTGAGTACATGCTGATCTGAGTAGTAAGATGTTTAAGAGTAGCACTTGTCTGACTAGGCAGATAATGTTATCAGGAATAATGTTGACTGGACATGTGCAGATTATGCACTTAAATTAAAAACCACTGGACTAAGCTTCAGTTTTAAGTGGCTGTACCCAGCTATGTGTAATAGCTAACAAATGGATAACAGACTAACTAATTAAACTTTCCAGGCACTTCAAACATGACATCAGTATGCTAGACTTATTCTCTGGTTCCCCTGGATAGTTATGAGGGTAGTAACAGTGTGTTGGGTGCCCTATCGGATTCAAAGGGAGGCCGTTAGGCGTAGGCTTAAGTGATTGCATCTGACTACCTCTCCTGATATCCTAGCATAAGGCATATATTTTGGCACATCATATTTGCAATAAGAGTAAGGGAATCAGATAGAATGGATATCGGTATGAGGGAAGAGGGCGGGTGGTGGCAGGCAGGCAGGTTGTACTTACTTGAACCTTCCAGCTGGTCCTCTTTTCTCCCAGTGTCAAGAAGTGTTAAGTGTCAGAAAAATACTGAAACAAATTAGTCCTTACTTTGTCTAAGTTTATATTTTAACTTAGTTGGAATTTCAGTGAAATTCCAACACAGTTAACATAGGAGGAAGGGGGAAAGGTGGAGGGAGACAATGACGATTTAAAAACATTCAATGATACCATAGAGTAGCGTTTAGCAATCATTTTAGAACTGTTCTTATACATCTGAAAAATCCAAATGATCCTATCCAGGGCCTGCAGAAAGATGTTTACTGCCCTAGGCAAAAATGGAGTTTACTACCCCTCAGCTACCCCACATCTCCCTTCAGTCTGTTTTTACTTCTTTTGGCCTTTCTAGTTTGTCTCTCTGCAAATGTTTTTTCTTTCTTCCTAAAATTCTCTTTCTATCTGAATCATGCTACACGTGCCTCTTTTCTAAAACTGTTGTCTATATAGTATTTTTTTCAGTTACACTATTTTTACCTTGAATTTGCAATTCCTATTGATTTAACCTCACATTCTCACTTTATTGAATAACCCTGTAAATTTTGCAATTCTCTTGTCACTTCTGCACAATTTCTTCTTGGCAAATAAACTGTACAGAAACAAGTATCTGTGTTGAGCTAGTTCTGATTATAATAGAAGATACCCCAAGACGATAAACAAAGAACATGATTTACTTTGTATGACTGATGGAGCTTGCTGCTGAAATCACAACTCTTGGATATAAGTCTATTATTTGAGGTCTGCTGACAAATACTGGTGCAGTTATCAGCCATGTGTAATTTAGCGTTAGAAGTTAATGTCCTGACTAAATATGGTTTTATAATTCTATAAAACGAATAATTTGTTTTGCAGGCTGAAGATTTGTTGGTTTCAGAGGGCCAGCTCTTTGGCCAAAAGGGAGGCTGTTGCCTTAAGATTATAGACAGTGAGCGAGCACTCAAGAAGACAATTGGACCTAAGTACGGAGAAGACTTCAACTTCGTCAACCCATCAGGAGTTTGCGTAGATAAAAGCGGCAATTTTTTTGTAGCCGACAGAGGAAAAAACAATGTCACCATGTTTAACCGGGACTCCTCATTATCATCATTAGTTGTGACGCAAGACCTAGAAGGGCCTGCAGGGATCACTGTAACAAATAATGGACTGCTTGTTGTGACTGATTGTTACCATCATAGTGTAAAATTGTATAAATACAAACAGGAATTGATACTTTGAAATTCTAAAATGAAGAAATTAAGTTCAATTAGCACAGAATATGGATACATCGTAAATTGGTTTTAATACAGTCTATGTAACAAAATATAGCCAATCTAATACAGATTGCCGTATGCTTAAATGCCCTTCATGTGTTTATATATTTGTAATCCAGGTCTATTCTTTTTATGTATAAACACACAAATGCTGTAGTGCCATCTGCTGGCTGAATGTAAATTTTTCAAGTTGTATTAAAGGATTTTACAATACTTCACTATTTTGCAAATATATATCTCCTAAAACAAATAGGTTTGTTTACTAAAGTGAGATTCTTAGGTGAATTATAAGTGAATTTAAAATTTAAGTTTCAAATAGCGGAACTGGAAAAACTCTTTAAGTCATTTCTGCTTCTAGTTCTGGTACTTTGGCCTTAAATTTGAAAATCACTTTGAATTCAATTTGAATTCTCACTTTAGTAAATAACATGTATACAAAACTTGATATAAAGAACATGGAAGCAATATACATATAATGCAGATGTAGACGTGCACTTATCAGATCATGTAAAGGCACAAGTTGCTCAATGTTATCAAAGTTGATCAAACTTGCTGTAAGTGACCATCCAAAAAATATCATTCACAATGTGCACTTTGTTTTGTCTCCACTAAAAGTATATGTATGTATGGAGATAATTCATTTATTTTTGTCATACAAGATGAGAATTCAGGTAATAGCTCAGGTGCTAACTCATAGGGTGCAGCACACACTGTGGCTACTGACGCTTATTATTTGCATATGTTATATAAAAATGAAATGTGTGTCTTTAAGGACTGATTTAAATAGTTAAAGATAATTACAAAATTTTACTATTAACATGATGTAAAGTCATGATTTTATTAATGACCCGGAGGCTCCTATTATGCATTCTCTTTCTTTATTTTACTCCCAGCAGCAAGAAAAGGAAATATGAGTGAATCATAGAAAAAAACATAACAATAGCATGTTAACAGTGGCACCAATCTGCATCCAATATTGTCCATATGGGTGTGGTGCTTCTTCACTCCTCCTCTTTCTGTGTAGATCCCGAAGACCATTATTGTAGGGTCCAAAGTGTAGCGGAGAGCTGATTTCCCACAGCTTAACTCCACTGATATATTAAAAGAATGTAGGAACAAGTAGTAAATCCAAGAGAGTATCCAGCACAATCAGCAATAAAATCCAATAGTATCCCATCACCTTTTCCCAATCACTGGACGACACACAGTATCAGGAGTAGAACTGAAGTTTAATGGCAACATTCCTGCTTTTATGAGATTCTCCCATGCAAGAGAGGGACTCATCATAATTAGTACAGTAACCAATCCCATAGATGTTACCTCCCACACATCTCCTCCCCTTAGATTAACAGTTAACATAATTATACAGTGCATACTTTTCCCCAATTCTTGGATGTACCCCAAATCTGATCTGGGTGAGGAACATATCCAAAAATCACCCAGATCTCAACCGCAATGGTTGTCATGGGCCCGGCGGTCCTGGGGGGCCCGGACTGCTCAGGTCGTCCGGGCCCCACATTCAGTGGTGTACATCTCCGGGGGGCCCGGCAGCCGGTCACCTCAGGGCCCCCCAGAGGCTGGCCCTGCTGACCCCGGCGGGTCGGGTGCGCGAGGGAGCACTCTCCTCTGTGTGCTTCCTCTTCAGCTCCCTCGAGCGCCGAGTACTGATGCCGGCGCCGGAAGATGACGTCATCTTCCGGCGCCGGCATCCCTATGTGGTGCGCGAGGGAGCTGAAGAGGAAGCACACAGAGTAGAGTGCTCCCTCGTGCGCCCGCCGCCGGGTGTCGGGGAGGGGGGGAGGAATGAAATTACCCCCCTAAGGGTAAGGAATGAAATTTGAGGGGGAGGTGGGACAGGAATGAAATTTGAGGGGGAGGGGGGACAGGAAGAGGGGGGGGATAGGAATGAAATTTGAGGGTGAGGGGGGACAGGAATGAAATTTGAGGGGGAGGGAGAAGAGGAATGAAATTGAGGGGGGGATGGGGAGAGGAATTAAATTTGAGGGAGGGAGGGGGGAGAGGAAGGAAATTTGAGGGAGGGGGGAGAGGAAGGAAATTTGAGGGAGGGGAGAGGAAGGAAATTTGAGGGACGGGGGAGAGGAAGGAAATTTGAGGGACGGAGGGAAAGGAAGAAAATTTGAGGGACAGGGGGACAGGAAGGAAATTGGGGGGACAGGAAGGAAATTGAAGGGGAGAGAAGGAAATGAGAGGGAGGGAGGGGGAGAAGAAGGAAATTGGAGAGAGGGAGGGAGGGGGAGAAGAAGGAAATCGGAGAGAGGGAGGGAGGGGGAGAAGAAGGAAATTGGAGGGAGAGGGGGGAGAAGGAAATTGGAGAGAGGGATGGAGGGGGAGAAGAAGGAAATTGGAGGGAGAGGGAGGGAGAAGGAAATTGATGTGGGGGAGGGGGAGAGATTGACATCCATCACACACACACAAGGCACCCCTTGCACACAGAAAAACACACAATGCATTACACACAGACACACATACACAAGCAATGCATCCCTAACACACAGCAACACACAATGCACCCCTTACACACACTCAATGCATCCCTTACAGATGCACACTGCATCCCATACATACACAGAAACACACCTTGCAGCCCTTACACATACAAACACAGATTCACACAATGCATTCCTTACATACATCAGGACATCCCCCACACACACACTCCACTCCCTGTGAACAAACTCATTGGTGGAACATGAAGGTGGACCCTCCTCCAAACTCTGGTCCGAATCGGACGAATCCTCATGGGCACGATCCCGCTTCCATGATCTGGCCGATTTTGCCCAGCCAGCAGCTCTATTGCGCGGTTGTATCGCACCATCCACAACAGCCTGAGGCTTGTCATTCAGTGCAGGCCAAACCTGCAGTTCTGGATGGGAAATAATATGTTTGCTTTTAATCAAAGCTTTGCGTCCAGGTTGTGCCACATTAGTGGTTCCTGGGTTTTGTGTGCCCTGAGGGTCACTACCCTGAATCTGTAGCAATGCTTGGGTTATTTAGTGCGTGATAGAGGACGACATGACCCCCATCGCAGAGGCCAAAGCCTTGTTGATGGATTGCGCCATGGTAGAATCAAGGATGGATTGAAATTCCTCCGATGCCATGAGGCTGGAGTCATCCCTACTATCACTGCCTGAGGTGGGAACCCCTGGCGTGTGACACACTGAACTCTCAGTCTGATCCTGCATCCTAGCGTTAGCAATACTATCTGCCCACAGGGAACGATACTCCCAATCACACTCAGGGTCAAAATTACTGGGCCCAATAAATCAATGCTACTAGCAGGTAGCTCAATGGTTAAAAAAACAGTACCTCAAGTGACCTGTAGGGAAAAATAATACTAGCTAAGGCTAAAGAACAAAAAGGTGTCAGGATAGAGTAATCCTCCACACCAACACTTATAGTTTGAACAGCAATTAACAGCAGTAAACAGCAATAATTCACAGTATGGGTCTGGGAGTGCGCCAGGGTAGGAGAAGCCTTTATCCACCTTTTAAAGCGATCCACAGCAATTTCCTGACAAAACCGCAATTAAAATGGCCGCCGCGAGTGAAAATATACACACGCGGTGTCTGAGTGATCACGCATGCACGGACCGCACGAAACCGCGGACCAGACTGTGGACACTCACGGAAAACAGCTAAGTAGCCCAGCTGCACCACCAATTAGGCTGACAGTGCAGGAAAGGGGATAAGTGGGAAACAAATACCCAGAAGTATGGGCAGGAGGGAAAACAAGGGTCCCAGAGAACCCAATAGGCAGCACTCCCAGACACAAGCAGGACTTATAAACCAGCAATAATAGTGAGCAATAAACATACACTAATACATAAATCTGCACAAAAACACACACATATATATACATAACACTCAAGGAGTAGCAAGAGATGGAGTACTTAACTGGTGTGAGGGAGCAGCAAGAAAGAGGAGGAGTAAAGGAGCACCACACCCATATGGACAGTATTGGATCCTGATTGGTGCAAGTGTTACTATGCTATTGTTATGTTTTTTCTATGATTCTCTCATACTTCCTTTTCTTGCTGCTGGGAGTAAAATAAAGAAAGAGAATGCATAATAGGAGCCTCTGTGTCTTTAATAAAATTAATACCATTTGTTACTTTGCCAACAGTTTTGCAGTGTGCTAATGTTTAATATGAGATAAGTAGAGCGAGAAGCAGTAGAAGGTGGAGCATATTTGAAGCAGTAATCTGCCATTGTTTCTTATGAAGAAGCATTAAAATGCACAGTGAGGGGAAAAAATATTTGATCCCCTGCTGATTTTGAACATTTGTCCAATGACAAAGAAATTAAATTTATAACTTTTTTGACATGTGTGTTTCTGGATTTTTTTTTGTTTTGTTATTCTGTCTCTCTGCCATTCAAATTATAGACTGATCAGTGGACAAACGTTCAAAATCAGCAGGGGATCAAATACTTTTTTCCCTCACTGTACTTTACATAGTTACATAGTTACATAGTTGAAAAGACTTGCGTCCATCCCTGGGTAGCTGAGGATACTGGGAGTCACATATCCAAATCTCACGAAAATCCGTTTGGTAGTTTCCGTGTCGCATCATGTGGAAGTTTGACCGGCTCGCCATGTGGTGGCATCCGATTTAGAGTTCCATGAAATCAGTAGCAAGAGCCGGTCTCAGTTCGCGCCTAATTACACGAAAATTACCATATGAATGATGCAGCTTGTTATATGAAAACAGTCCCCTCATTCGGTAGGTTCAAACTCCCGAATGCCGGTTTGATTAGTTGAATAGAAAGTAGTCAGCCGGGACTTCAATAATGACCGGACGTTCGCGTGGTTGCCATGCAGAAAATAGTTCCAGGCAATTCATGTGTAAGTCCCGCTGACCGCGTTTGGGAGATTTAAGATGGCTGCCATCCTTTGTTTTCGCCACGTGTTCGAATGCCGAATGGCGGCCACCTAGAAACCCTCAATTAAGATGTGGTTTTCTCAACGTTCCAAATTCTGATTGCTACCCAGGGTGTTCTCTGTTCGGTAGACGAATACATTTCTCAAACACATAGTAAAAACGAACCAGCTAACAGTATTTAAACAGCAGGGAGAGGATATAACCGAAGGCACACAGGTAAGTATATGGAAATCCTTTACAGTATGTTTTTGCAAGTATTTTTCCAATTGCTCTTTAGACATCTGTATAGACTCTGATAAAAAAAATCTGTTCAGGCAAATAATTCCACATCCTTATTGTTCTTACTAAAAAAAAAAAAATTTCCTTTGCCTTATACTAAATCTCCTTTCTTCCAGTCTAAACTGACATTGTGTCCTATGTATAGTCCTGTGTATGAATATATTTAGAGACAATTGTTTGTATTAGCCTTGAATATATTTGTATAATGCTATCATATCCCCTCTGAGGTGCCGTTTTTCCAAACTAAAGATAATTAAATATGCTTTCTTCATAATTAAAATGCTCCTTTTTTATTTTGTAGCCCTCCTCTGCACTTTTTCTAGTACCATAATATCCTTCTTTAGAACAGGTGCCCAAAATTGCACATCATATTCAAGGTCTTAGCAGTGATTTATAAAGAAGTAGAATTATATTTTCATCCTGAGAATTAATGTCCCTATTTATACTATGCATTTTTACTGGCCTTAGCAACTATTGACATAGCACATTGTTGCAAAGTTTGTAATCTATAAAAATGCCCAAATTCTTTTCATATGTTGTTATCCCTAATTCACTACCATTTAGGGCGTAAGTTGCTTGTGCTTTCTTTACAGTGAAATTGCATAGCTTTGCATTTTTCTACATTAAACTTCATCTGCCAATTGAGTGCCCAGTTACCCAATCTATCTAAATCCCTCTGCAGCAAAACAATATACTCTTCACATTGTATTACTTTACAAAGTTTTATGTCATCTGCAAACACTAAAGCTTCACTTTCAATGCCTGTTTCAAGATCATTTATAAATATGTTAAATAGAAGTGGTCACAGAACAGAACCCTGAGGGACACCACTTATGACATTTGTCCAGCTTGAAAATGTACTATAAATGACAACTCTCTGTACTCTATCTTTAAGCCAATATTCCACACAAGAACAAGAATTTTCCTCTAGACCAATTTATTTGACTTAAAACACTAACCTATTGTGAGGAACCGTTTCAAACACCTATTTTATTTCTACTTACTTCTTTGTGGAATGCAAATAGGTTTTTTGACATGACCTATGTTTCATAAAGCCATGCTGATTACTGCTAATAACAATGTTCTTCCCAATGAATTCCTGAATATTATCCTGTAACAACTCTTCAAATACTTTCCCAGCTACAGACGTTAAACAAGGAGTTTGAACCCTTTTTGAATATAGGGACAACACCTGCCTTCCTTTAATCGTCCAGTAGAATTCCTGGAAAAAAATCTTGAAAGATTAAACATAGACGTTCACTTATTTCCACAATTAGCTCCTTAAGTATTCCTGGGTGAGTATCGTCAGGCCCCAGAGCTTTGTTTATATTAACTTTCTAATGTTGCTGTAGCACCTTTTCTTGAGTCATCCTATCACAATTTTTCTGCAAGTTTTTTGCAGCGATCATTTGCATAACTCTTGCCATATGACCCTCCATAATATATACTGAGGAAAAATAGTTATTTAAAATTTCTGCCTTTTCTTTGTCTTACTTTCCTTGTATTAATTAACATGCCCATATCTGTTTTCAGTGTACCGACCAACTTTAATGTTTTGTTTCTTTTTTAGAATCTATATACTTAAACATTTTTGGGTTAAATTTTCTCTCTTTGGCTATCACTCCCTCATTTTCTAGTTTTGCCACTCTTTTGCATGCATTCTTGGTTTCCTTATATCTTATATAGGATACCTTTGATATGCCCTTTTCTTATTTTCTTCTTATTTTTAATCTCATGGTTTACTTTTTCACTAAGCCACATATGCTTAAATGTGTTTCTTTTATATTTAACAATTACCAAACTGAGACATGTACATTTCTAATATTTGTTTAAAGATATTCCATTTATCAATGTTTTTTTCACTAAAGAGTTTATGCCAGTCAATATATGAGAAGAGTTTAAATTGTGTTGGGAAGAGCCCCCTTCCAGCTTTTTGACAGCCAAGATGATGTAATCGAGAACTTTTATAAAAGGGATGGTTTCAGCACCATCTTGAAATAGGCATGTGATATAGGAAGCATGGTATTTAGAGGTGACCAAATAATCTAATTATGGTTATTATTTAAAGGATCACTATAGTGTCAGGAAAACAAACCCGTTTTCTTGACACTATGTCATCCTTGGGGGACCCTCACCCTCAGGGTCTCCCTCCCGTGGTGCTGAAGGGGTTAAAACCCCTTCAGCAGCTTACCTTAATCCAGTGCTGGGCTCCCTCTGTGCTGGTGACCTCTCCTCCCCTGCTGACATCAGCTCCCAAGTGGAACGGAATGCCCATGTGTTTTCTCAATGCTTTCCTATGGACATTCTGCACGCTGGATACGAATTTCGCATCCAGAGTTGCAGAAGCGCCTCTAGCGGCTGTCAGAAGAAAACCTGAGGGACCTGACACCTAGACCACTTCATTGAGCTGAAGTGGTCTGGGTGAATATAGTGTCCCTTTAATTAAAAACACAGCTTATGAAATACCTGTACTTTATAACTTTATTCTCAAACTCACAAATATAATAAATGCTATTTGAATAGCATTTTATTTTGAGTCTTTGCTCCCATACAGGTCAAATGGTATCATTATTATTATTATTATTTTATTATTTATATAGCGCCAACAAATTCCGTAGCGCTGTACAATGGGTGGACTAACAGACACATAACTGAGATCAGACCACTGATGTACAGGAACAGAGGGGGTTGAGGGCCCTGCTCGATGAGCTTACATGCTAGAGGGAGTGGGGTATAGTGACACAAAGGGTTAAAGTAGGGGAATTAAATAGTTTGTTACAAACACATGGAGAAGAAGCACATCAGGACAGGAAAGAGGCACTGTCTGTTTAAATAATTAATGAATCTGCATGATTTTGGAGCAGTTCACCCAAATAAAATTCCCTTTAATGCCCACCTAAATGAATCAAAATGAATGCTTTTTTTGCATAAACAGAATATTTAAATATAGAAACATAGAAACATAGAATGCGACGGCAGATAAGAACCATTCGGCCCATCTAGTCTGCCCAATTTTCTAAATATTTTCATTAGTCCCTAGCCTTATCTTATAGTTAGGATAGCCTTATGCCTATCCCACGCATGCTGAAACTCCTTTACCATGTTAACCTCTACCACTTCAGCTGGAAGGCTATTCCATGCATCCACTACCCTCTCAGTAAAGTAATACTTCCTGATATTATTTTTAAACCTTTGTCCCTCTAATTTAAGACTATGTCCTCTTGTTGTGGTAGTTTTTCTTCTTTTAAATATAGTCTCCTCCTTTACTGTGTTGATTCCCTTTATATATTTAAATGTTTCTATCATATCCCCCCTGTCTCGTCTTTCCTCCAAGCTATACATGTTAAGATCCTTTAACCTTTCCTGGTAAGTTTTATCCCGCAATCCATGAACCAGTTTAGTAGCCCTTCTCTGAACCCTCTCTAAGGTATCAATATCCTTCTGAAGATACGGTCTCCAGTACTGTGTATAATACTCCAAGTGAGGTCTCACCAGTGTTCTGTACAATGGCATGAGCACTTCCCTCTTTCTACTGCTATATATAATTGATATGTATGTCAATAGGTTGTTGATTACCATTGAAGTAGAAATATGACTGCCATTATGGAGTCATGAAGGATTTCCCCCCCTTTTTATGGCATAATTCGAAATGGCTACAATTTTTTGATTTCTTTTTTTTCCTTCTTTTGGATCAACAGCATACAAGAATGGGCTTCAGAGTTGAACTTGATGGAGTCTTTTCAACTTAGACAACTATGAATAAGACTTCACAGGTAAATCTCAGTTGTATCGATTAGTTCAGTTGTGTATTTGATGCGGTCGAATTTGATTCGGACTAACTAATTTTTGTACAAATTTATCAGACATGCAGTTTGCAAAAGTTGGATGTGTAATCTTCTTATAAACGTATTGCTACTACCTACACTTAACTCCTATAATAAATAGCCATTGCAGAGAATATGACTAGCAAAAATGCATGTTATGGTTATATCAGTAACCAAACCCTGGAGAAAATGGCAACTGTTTGTTGCAATGAGTCCTTCAGATGGTAGCTGAGTTTATAGTGTTAGACAAGTTACAACAGTGAATGTTTGTTAAGCTGGTTATGGTACAAGTCAATAAAGTTATGGACAAGTCCTACTAATTATTTGTCTGGAGTTATCTTTGGGTGGAGACTCGAGTTACAAGGGATATCCATTCATTTTGGACAGTTGTCTAAGATTAAAACACACATATGACTTTTAGGTAGTGGTATGGAGTTATTAGTAAAAATTACAAATACATCATAAAACATGCATGAGCAATATTATATGGTCAAAGTATTTCTGAATAGATATTCAGCTTTATATGTCACATACTTTATATAAAAGGGACATTAAATCCAGAAAACTCTGCACAAATTATAAATATTTATAATGTACTATAGACTGATCATCCCAAGCATTAAAAGCACCTGCCTAATATCATGTAGGTCCCCATCGTCCCAAAACAGTTCTGATGCATCTAGACAGGACTCCACAAGACCTCTGAACATGTACTGTGGTAACTGGCACCCAGATATTAGCAGCAGATGCTTTAAGTCCTGCTTTATCCTGCTGAAAGAGGCTGCTGCCATCAGGGACCCCCATTGCCATGAACATGTATTCAACAATCTCTATGTAGGTGGTTTATGTCAACGTAACATCCACATGAATGCCAGGGCCAAAGGTTTTCCAGCAGAATATTGCACACTGCTTCTGCTGGTCGGTTTTCATCCCATGGTGCATATTGCTAGTTGCTACCATCTCTTCCCCAGGAAAACGATGCACACACACCCACATGAATGCCAAAACCCAAGGTTTCCCAGCAAGACATTGCCAAAAGCATAACACTGCTTCTTTCCATAGTGCATCCTGCTGCCATCTCTTCTAGTCATCCACCTGATCTGAAAGAAAATGTGATTCATCAGACCAGGCAACCTTCTTCCATTGTTCCATAGTCCATTTCTGATGCTAACGACCCCATTGAAGGTGCTTTCAGTGGTAAACAGGGATCATCATGGGCACTCTGACTGGTATGCGGCTATGTAGCCTCATATGCAGCATCTATCATGGCAAGCATTATGTTTTTCAGCAATTTGAGCTACAGTGGCTCTTCTGCATTATCTGACCAGACAGGCTACCTTTTACTCTCCGGGTACCCATGATCTTGATGCTGGTTCACTGGCTGTTCTTCCTTGCACCACTTTGGGACGGAACTGACCACTGCATACTGGGAACACCCAACAAGACTGGCCGTTTTGGAGATGCTCTGACCCAGTCGTCTAGCCACCTCTGTATCTACTATCTATATTGAAAGAATACTAATACTATCAAGTGCCCTTTTGGCCGCCAGAGCATGTTATATGTGGCTCTGCAAACTGTGAGTGGCCGATTTTGTCTCTCATCATAAATATTTATTTTAACAATATTACAAAATGAGAGTGTCTATTTCTGAAGATTTGCTGTTACCCTTGATGTATTTTACCTCTAATTAAGGGAGGAAAGAGAAATAAGTATTATTTACTGTATTTTTGGTGGAATTAATTATGCTCCCTATCCTGTTTCTGTTTGTATTTTACTTTTATTGGTGTCTTTGGAGTAATTGTAGACACTGGGGAAACCTGCATATATACCCCAATAGCACCAAGCACACTCTATATACACTATTTTGGGGCTTATTTTTTACTATTTGGCTCTTGTCAAATTCACTCAGATCTTTTCACTTGCCCATTTTTCCTGCTTTCAACACCTGAAATCCAAGAACTGACTGTTCATTTGCTGCCTAATATATCCCACCCCTTGACAGGGGTTACTGTAATGATATAATCAATGATATTCACTTTACCTGTCAGTGGTTTTAATGTTGCGACTAATCAGGTATGTCTCCTTATAAAATCATTGCAAGATTACACACTGCTAAAAAAGATGACTACTTTTAACACAGACGCTTCACAGATGATTCAGAAATACTCTGACACTGCAATGTCTATATAATGTGCATGTTATATAATACATATGTAATTATTATTACTAACAACTGTGTAACAACCTACTGGTTGGTGTGGTTGGAAATGAACTCAGTTGCGGTAATAGACACGACCTTGCCAGGTGCCTGAGAGTAAAATGGTAACCTGCAAGGACGTATTAGCCGTGAGGCAAACAAGGCATTTGCCTTGGCCGGCATTTTCCAGGGGACGGCAAAAAAAGCCGCCCCCAAATGCCCAGGGCAAATGTCTTGTTAGCCTCGCGGCTAACTAAAAATCCTGGCGGGCGGGCGGTGCTGTTGAGGGAGCACTTTACCTGAGCTCTCTGCTCAGCTCCCTCGCGCACCGCAGAGTGATGCCGGGAGCCGGAATTTAACCGGACAACCGCCTACCATTTAAAATCTAAGCCTGCATTTTACACATTCGGGCCCTGATTTCCACTATTCGGCACTAGTGATGTCGCGAACCGTTCGCGAACTTCCCGCGAACGGCTCGCCACGGTTCGCCACGAACCGTTCGCGGCGAGCTCCGGTCAGCTGACACATCCCGGCCAATCTCCGGCAGACCCTCCCTCCCAGACCCTCCCACCTCCTGGACAGCATCCATGTTCGCAACATCACTATTCGGCACCATTCAGTCCTTATGAAATTTGGATGCAATTCTGTCTCATTCAGGGTGAGAATTACGAAATCCTTACATTGGTAAATAGCGTGAACAATGTCTATAATAATAATAATAATAATAATAATAATAAACACATGCGCCAGAAAATACCTAGTCACTAATACACTCCATCTCAAAAAGCCATCATCCTTACAAAGTTAATATTTAAGCCTCTTATTCAGCTTACATGCAATTTTGTTTTTATATATATATATATATGTATATATTTATTTTTTCTTAATTGGTACAGTCCATGCACCCCTACATTTTCCCCTTTAATGGTGCAGTCCAAGGGGGAGGTGGCTGCAGTCAGTTCAGGAAGATCACATAATGCACGTCCAGGCAGCATACAGCATAGGGCACTGATATTTTTCTGGGGGCATGTCATACTGATTAACAGGCAGTATTAAGAAGACACCGCCATCTAATCATTCAAACTATTTAATAGTTGCTGTATGCAGAAATAGTAAATTTTGCAGCTAATAGGTTTTTATTTTCAATATATCTTGCATCAAAATGATGTCCCCTCTCAGATTGGTTTTAACCAGGGGGAAAGTGTCTGCATGGCGTGAGCTGTCAGCCTGTGCACAGGTGAGCATTCTACTGGGAAATGGGAATGTTTGCACCCTGTCTGTAGTCCTGGGGATTATTCGGTAAATGCCGCATTGTAGCAAATCGAAATCCTAAAGCTGTGACTGCAGCCAAGTTGGAGAAATTTCCCAACTTTTGCCTAAATCATGTTCTGCAAGTTGGAATTCAGCTCTGAGTATAGTGAATAAAACTTTAGAGGTTTAACTCACTAACCCCTAAATTTATAGTAAATTTGAAATCTGCATGGCAAAAGTTAGACAAAAAAAATGCTATTTTGGAAATGTTCTCCAAATTCAGTTGTCACAGATTGGCTGTTTTAGATTCAATTTTGACATTTGGATTTAATTTGTTACAATTCCGAGTTTAGTGAAGTTTTTTTTCTTTGTATCTGTTTTGCATCATTTACAAAATAATGTAACAGTTGGCAATTTCAGATGATGAAAGATTTGAGGTTCAAGAAACTGAAAAGAAATGTTGTGATTGAGCAGGTCAGTTATTTGTTGGTTAATAAGTTAGTGTTACTTTGATACTGTTCTGCTTGGAGTCATTCTGAAGTGACCTTCGTTATATCACTTCAGCCGGTTCCATGTTGCTTTGACAGAATGAATATATTTAGAGCCAGTATGACAGCTGATGATGGTATTCTTGACCTATTACCAAACCTAAAACAAACACCAAAACATTATTGATTATTGTACAGAAAACTTTTTTTTTATTGAATCATATCACAAAGTAAAAGGGTGTCATTTTAATTATGGGATACATAGAGATGTCTTCAACGCAGTGAATCCCAAGTTTTGTGGGCTGGCTTTTTGGATCATCACTTGGCATAAAATCTTGATACCTCACATAGCACGATTTAAGAAATCTTTTTTCAGTTGCCTGACATTTTAGTGATCTATGCCAGCCCCTCGTATTTTAAAAAATGCAGTGTTAATATATTGTACTCACCTTGTTTCTAGAGCCGCAATACTGTCATTGCTGCTGCCCGCTCTGCTTTCTTCTTCGTCTGTAAGCATGCTGACGTTTTCCGTCTTCTTATCCAATCTAATCATTTTTATAGAGAAGCATTGAGGACGAGAAACGCATGGGTGGCAAAACGCTGTGGTTCTCCAAAAGCTTTCTATAAAAAGCATTGATTGAAAAACAGAGTCTGTGAGGAAGACAGCCACTTGTAGTGCACTTAGCCCTGCAATCGAAACCGTGCTGTGTCTACAAAACAGCAATTTTTTACATTGTAGAACTAAGACTTTAAGGCTACTGCATCCAGACCACTTCACAGAGATGAGATACCGTGCTGCCTGGTGCCCTGGCCATGGTACGTGTAAAAACCAGACCCTCACTCTGGCTCTCTTGATTCACACGTCACTCGGTGGTCCTGGAAAGTGTTAGTGTCTGTTCCACAGTACCATGAGCTGTGGGCAAGCAAAAGAAAATGGGGGGATAGGGTGAGTGGAAAACATTAATAGATGGAGATCATCATGTCCTCAATCTATCAGTAAATGGATATGTGCGCAGAGAACCACAAGGTAGCTTTATCAGAGGTAGGCTCTGCAATACCCCCATGCAGCTCTGTTCCAATAGTTATATACAGACCGGCACCCTTCAGATCTGGTGACGGTTGGTTCCCTCTGCCTTTGCTACAACTCTGTTGCTGCAAACACACAGCGTGCAGTGGCAGCATACTTTGCATGGCAATTACAGACATAAAACAGATACAATTATTGAATTGTTTTTAGTCCAATGCCATTAATGGCTGTCTGAATGACAGATACTAGAGGCATGGATATTGGAATAGCAATATGGTACTGTTTTTAGAAAGGGCTCTCTTTCATCTGCAAGGCTGTAAGGGCAGCATCTATGCCCCAAAATCACTTTAAGTTATTCTGGTACTTAGTGTTTCTTTAAATGGACAATGGAGTACCTTTTGTCATCCTTTCTTTCAATGTTAAGCCATTTTTGAGCAGATTAGTGCTGGATAAGGGTTCTTGGCCACGCACAGCCCGACATCTTCACCACTGCTCGGAACTCCGGCCCACACTGGAGAGCAAAAAATGGGTCGCAAGAGTATCCTGAGAATGGACAGCAGCTAAAATAGCCTGCCCTTCGGTGGGTCCCCGCTCAGAACTCAAGCTGGTTTTAGCTCAACTTGTGCCATTACAGAGAGAACATATCTGAAACATATCAGACTGGTCCCACCCATACGGGCAGTCCAGATTCGAAATGCCAGCAAGTTCTCTCTGCACGAGAGATACAGCAACCCCAGACGATCGTTTCAGCCTTGTTAGGCATCATCAGTGAGGCATAGCTGATATCTCTCTAAGCACCGTGAGCAAGGGGTCCACGTCTGGATTACCCTTTAAACAAATGGAGAGCAAAAAATGGGCCACAAGAGTATCCTGAGAACGGACAGCAGCTAAAATAGCCTGCCCTTCGGTGGGTCCCCGCTCAGAACTCAAGCTGGTTTTAGCTCAACTTGTGCCATTACAGAGAGAACATATCTAAAACATATCAGACTGGTCCCACCCATATGGGCAGTCCAGATCTGAAATGCCAGCAAGTTCTCTCTGCACGAGAGATACAGCAACCCCAGACAATCGTTTCAGCCTTATTAGGCATCATGGTGGATGTTAATACATGGATGTTTTCAATGCTGTTAAAACCTTAGAGGTACAACTGTTGTCTGGGCACATATGCTGATCTTTGTCCTTTCTTTATTTGCTGGAGTAGTTAGTGTTTCATGGATTATCTCTCAGGCCAATGCCATTAATGTCTTTGACACGGAGGTCATAATTGTAAGCTTCTTAAAATTTACGTTCGCTGCATATCAGTAATGGTGACCTTTCTAAACATTCCATAGGATATTCAAACATGCCAGCGGGCATCTAAAACATGCTATTGGGTATTCTTTGCGTTTTGTTTGTTTCTCCTTTAAAAAAAAAAATAAGTCTCCAAACATTCAGACAATTGATGGAGAACATAGGACATGAGTGAAGCTTCTTTGTGCCTCTTCCTTAGACTGAATAATTCTTAATGTGCACTGATCTTTCCTGCAGGATATACATCACGTCAATTAAAAATGCCTTTTTAAGGCACTTCATGCTATTATAATCTAGTAAACTGCTATAAGTGGTAATCAGTGCACATCAAGAATGACACCAAAACAGCAGCACACAGGAAGAGAGAGCTTAAATGGATACTCCACTGCCCAAATACAAGCAAATAAAAAACAACTGTTTATTAAATATACCCAAATGAAAAAGTACATGCATTAACCCCTTAGTGACCAGACTGTTTTTCCATTTTCTTACCATTAAGGATCAGGGCTGTTTTTACATTTCTGCTGTGTTTTTTAACTGTAATTATCCTCTTACTAATTTACTGTACCCACACATATTATATACAGTTTTTCTCGCCATCAAATGGTCTTTCTAAAGATACCATTATTTCCAACATATTATATAATTTACTATAATTTCTTTTATAAAATATGATTAAAAAAATGTAAAAAAAAACAAAAAAAAAACTTTTATCTAACTTTGATCCCCAAAATCTCTTGCGCATCTGCAACCACCAAAAAACACCCACGCTAAATAGTTTCTAAATTTGGTCCTGAGTTTAGAAATACCCAATGTTGACATGTTCTTAGCTTTTTTTTTGGAATGTTATAGGGCAATAAGTACAGGTAGGACTTTGCTATTTCCAAATCTTTTTATTTATTTTTTTCATAGCTGGTCATCATGCACCCAAGTCCTATTTGGGACATTTTTTAAGCAGGCCAATGTAATTATCCCAGTCAAACCAAATATTTTTGAAAATTAGACCCCATAGGGGATTTCAGATGGTGGTATTTTTACACTTTCCATGCACTAATTCTACCACCAGTCCTTGTCAACCTTTTGTGTAGTCATGTTTTTGTGTTCTTTTTCACACACATTGTACTTTAGGCATGGATTCCCAGTTCCTGTTAGGCGTTACTGACAAAGAACACCCCAATATGTGTTCAGCAACATCTCCTGAGTACAACAGTGCCCCCAATGTACAGGTTTTATGGGTTTTTGCAAACTTACAGGGTCAAATGTAGGGCTTTCCCCTTTTCCATGTTTGCACATTAAAATTTGCCAGATTGGGTTGCTGGGCCTATGTCGCCTTTGAGACGATATACCAGCACAGGAATGAAAATTAACCCCATCGTGGCATACCATTTGTAAAAGTAGACAACCCAAGGTATTCGAAATGGGGTATGTCCAGTCTTTTTTAGTAGCCATAAACCCTGGCCAAAATTAGTATGTGTGTGTGTGTGTGTATATGTATATGTATATGTGTGTGTATATATATATATATATATATATATATATTTTGCATTTTTCACACATAAACTGCCATTTCACCAATGATATTATCAGTATAATATACTTTACTGCTCTAAAGCACTCATGTTTGTATAGCATAATGACTCACAAGTACAACAGTACCCCTTAAGTACTGGTTTTATGGTGATTTGGGAAGTTACAGGGTCAAACATAAAATTTGCTAAATTCTGTTTTTATAAATTGATATTTACCAGATTGGCTGTGTTATCTTGGAGATGGTATGGCAGCCAGGGCCGGATTAACATAGGGGCTGATGGAGCTGCAGCTCCAGGCCATGGAATAGGCCCATTAATTCTTTATTTTTTTTTTATTATTTTTTTTTTTTTTTATTTTTGAGTGCAGAGTAAATTACAGGCATAAACACTGACTTGTTCAACACATGAGATCATCATGAACAGTTCTTATGGGTAGTCAAGAGATGCTGCACTTTTTTTTTTTTTTTTTAAACAAGTTTGAGATATGAGGAAGACAAGAAAATGATATAGTGATGATTTGCATAACTGATTAAGCTAAGCATACATATCTATTCGCTTTACCAAGATTAAGTTTATGCACAAAATACTTGCTAGATATGAAAGGTTGCTTGATTCATATATTTATAGCAGTAGCTTTACAAACAGGCTAGTGTAGTTTGGTTATAATTGGTATTCAGGCTAGGTCTTGTGATGTCGCTTTAATGCCGTTTTCACCCCGGCCGTTAGGAACTACCAGTGCTGACTCAGTGAGGAGCCGTCGTTGTGGTGTTGCTGAGACCTCAAATACAGGGGTAGTTCCGCTGCTATCCGATACCTGCTCTGTCCGTTTCATGCAGCAGTGGGTGAGTGTCCACCAGAGCAGGCAGCAAAACACAGTCCAGCCCTGCCGCTCTCTGAGCCATTCGCCGGCTTCCCTGGGGTTGCAGCCGTGGTACGGAGTGCTTGTCCTGCTTGGTCCCCTGGGGGCCGTTGTCAGCCGCGATGGGGGGTCCGGCATCATCCACACATAGCTGCCGCTGCAGGGTTCGTGCTGTTGCAGGCTGAGTGGGAGGCAAGTAGGAGGTCTGTCTCGCCGCTGATGTGACACGCTTGGTGGTAGACTCGGTCCCTCCATACAGCAACGGCCGGTCTGTTGTGTACCCCCATCCCCCCAGGGCAGCCGCTGACATCGCTGACTTGAGTGGCTGTTAGTGGGTAAAGGTAATCCTGCTTCCCTGTATGGCATGGTCTAGAGGCAAGGGTTGCAGTATCGGCTGTGAGAGTGGTTTTTTTATTATTATTATTTACTATTCTTCACATGCTCTTACTTAAGTATGGGAACTTAAGGACGTAGGGGGAAAAATTGTGTGTGCTGGCTGACAATGAAATTAGTTAAGGTAAAGCAGACTTTGCTTATTATTATTATTATTATTATTTATTATTATTATTGATAATAGCGCCAACAGATTCCATAGTGCTTTACAATATTTTGAGAGGGGGGATTTAACTATAAATAGGACAATTACAAGAAAACTTACTTATGTTGAAGAGAACCCTGTTTAAGCCCTTAGGGACACATGACATGTGTGACATATCATGATTCCCTTTTAATCCAGAAGTTTGGTCCTTAAGGTGTTAAACAAGCTTACAGTGTATAGGAAGTGGGGTATAAAACACAGGAAATGTCAATCAAATTAAGTGGGAGTGAAGCAGAGCTGGAGGAGAGAATAGAGTGCTGCCCTTTAGGGGTGAGCAAGAGACAGGTATGTAAGGTAGAGGTTACTCTGGGAGGACATAAGCTTTTCTAAAGAGATGGGTTTTAAGTCACTACTTAAACGATTTGAGATATATGTCAAAGTACACTTATAATTAAATCATATATATGTATAATATATTATGAAATGCTTTAATTATTATATATATTTTTATTATTATTAGGCCGGGGTGGCTGGAGCTGCTGCTGGGGTCTTCCGCAGTCCCCCCCGACCGTGAACAGGTCCAGGGCTCCTATTTGCCACGGATGACCATTTTTTGTCGGACGTGCTGTCAGTATATTTATATCGGCAGACATTTTCTGCTAAGATAGAATTAAAAGTGTATATTGCCAGTCACACTCAAAACAGAGCTGACTCCATTTTTGTATTTTCAGGCAAGACAGAAACAGAATTTCTTTCTTTCTGTAACTCTACTCATTCAAGTCTGAGCTAAGGAATGCGTTATGTAAACAAGATAAGTGATAAGGAATAAAGTCTCACAGCAAGGATGGAATACTATTTCTTAATGTTAGTGGAATGGAAATAATTTTAAACACAGACACAAGAACCAGATAACAGTTATAGATAACACTTTGTAAGATTTAAAAAGAAAAATTAATTACTAAGTCCCATTGTAAGCAAGAGGTGAAATTATGGTTTAGACATGTAAGAAAGTAGATTTAAAGGTATATGCCCAACACGAAGTCTGGGTAAGAAAGTGAACTAAAACTTTGAGGTGACAGGTCTTGTGAGTTATGCAGTCATAAAATAGATAAAGTAATGATGTCGAAATCATCAAATTAAGTTAACCTGTTCCAGGACAAGAAATTTTGGTGATGTAATTGCGCCATCTAATGACCAAAAACTAGATGATAGTCTGTAAGGTAGACACACCTACAGTTCCCTAATTGGTCTTATCACCTAATGACGTGCAGAAAGTTTGGCCCTTTAAAAAGTAAGGACAAAGAGGATTCAGACACTGGGACTGACACACACAGTCAGACCAGGGCCGTCTTTAATATTGATTGGACCCTGGGCAAAGCATTTGCTTGGGCCCCTGGAACCTGTCCCCCCTCACCAGGCGTGCAATCACGTCCTCCACCCTAACGAAGTGGCAGACCTAAAGTAGAGAGGTGCAAGAATTTTTTTGAGCCTCCCTATCGCACGGGTGATTAGAAGGTAGATCCCCATCTGTCGTGCAACTCCAGCAATGCACTGACAGCTGGGGCTCTTCCATTTACCCATGTTTCAAGGTTTGTATTTAGCACTAAGCTGTTGTGTGTTTGAATGTTAGCAGGTTTTTGTATGGAATATGTTTGTATGTGGTGTTGGCGTACGTGCAAGCATGTATTTATGTGTAGTGTTGGTTTTTGAATGCAGGGGTGTGTTTACATATAATTTTGGTGTGTAACTCAGACGTGTGTTTTGGAGTTTGAATGCCAGTGTGTATTTGTATGTGATGTTAGTGTGTGAATGCTGAGATGTATGCACATATACACACACACATATATCGATATATATATATATATATATTTATGGCACACACAGACAGACATACTGGTACACAGACATACTGACACACACACAGTCAGACCTACTGACAGACAGGGACCTACTGACAGACACACACAGACATACTACACACACACAGACCTACTGACAGACACACACACACACATAGACCTACTGACAGACACACACACAGACATACTGACACACACCCAGACAGACATACTGGCATACACAGACACATACTGACACACACAGACAGACATAGTGGCACACCCAGGTAGACATACTGGCACACAGACACACAGACATACTGGCACACAGACATACTGGCACACAGACATACTGGCACACACCCAGACAGACATACTGGCACACACCCAGACAGACATACTGACACACACCCAGACAGACATACTGGCACACACAGACAGACATAGTGGCACACCCAGGTAGACATACTGGCACACAGACACACATACATACTGGCACACAGACATACTGACACACAGTCAGACCTACTGACAGACACACACTGGCACACAGACATACTGGCACACAGTCAGACCTTCTGACACACATAGACCTACTCACAGACACACACATAGACCTACTGACAGACACACACACACACAGACATACTGGCACACAGACATACTGACAGACACACAGTCAGACCTACTGACAGACACACACATAGACCTACTGACAGACACACACAGACATACTGACACACAGACATACTGAAATACACCTATGCAAACTTTAAAGCCCCCCTCCAGTTTCCTACCTTCCCTGGGGTCCAGTGTGCTGGCTTGGGTGGTTGGGAGTTGGGGACTTGGTCTCTTTCCTCAGTCCGCCTCCTCACTGTGTCCTGGCACAGGCTCCCTCCCGCGCGGCTCATCATCTCTGAGGGAGGAAGTGACTTGCGGACGTCACTTCCTCCCAGTGCTGCTGTAAAGCAAGGGGCCCGGTCGTGCTGTTAAAGGGTCACAGCACCCGACCGGGCCCCTGCTGAAACGTGCTCACCGGGTGGCCCTAAATGTATTGGCCACCCGGTGAGCCTCCTTAGAGTATGGGCCCCGGTGCAGCCGCAGTGCCAGCACCGCGGGCCCATGGCGGGGGGGGGATTTTTCTTATGCAGGCTATGGGCGGCGGGGCAAATAGGGCAGCTGCTTTGGGCCCCCAAGGAGTAACTGGGCCCGGGGCAGCTGCCCCGTTTGCCCCGCGTTAAAGACGGCCCTGAGTCAGACATTCAACTCTCTGGGACTGACACTCAATTCAGACTTTCAACATCTGACATTCAAATACTCATACTCTTTGAACCACAAACTCTCTTTGAAACATATTTTGACTTGGACTTAAAATGTTACAATTACTTTCTAACCAACACCACTTTTCTATTACATACAATCCTATATACATCAATCATACTTGCATTCAAGTTCCTGGGACTATCTACTCATCTGATATGAGCATCTACAACATAACTGGTAATTATGCTGGTTTTATTTAGTTAGTTAAATTAATTAGAATTTTTCTAATAGCAGGAATATATCTGGATAAATCTTGTCAGATTTCAATCATTAGAAATCTTGGTTAACTAAAGAATATATGGTTATAAAAATTCCTTTCCTGCAGGTGGAATAAATATGATGATATATTAATGATAAATTTGTCAGATGTTAGCCTGCCACATTTATCCAGATGTACTGATTTGCTCTGAAATAAGAGAGAATCTTATTTAGGGAAGTTAAATTAGGCTAATGTAAAATCTGGTAGATTATTCTTATTGGATGGTTCCGGAATGGTTAATGATCTGGTATGAACATTGCTTTAATTTAAAAATGGCAACAGAATAGGATATTATTGCCTATGAGGATTGTAGCCAGCATTGAAAGGGTTACTCAGTTGATCTAACTGTTAGCCAAGGTTTTATTAATTCTCGCTGTGCTGTGGAGTTCTGTGTGAAGTGAAGTACCCTCATAAATCTTTTGACTAATTGCTCACTCACTGTATCGTGTTAAACCATTGCCATTTTGTATACATCTGTTATACTAAATATTCACTGATTATTGTCACGCATGTTACATATTTTTATTATTATTGTCGGAAAATTTTTTTTAATCAAATTGTGATTTACAGTATGAAGTAAAATCCTTTGAACGTTCTCTAGGATCTAAGAACTAATATAGTGGGTAATTCTCTATCAATTTTTGATAATTTTTATGAAATTATTTTAATATTTTCACCCCATAAATATCCCCACAGTACCAAGTACGTCCACAGTCATTAAGGGGATATACTTAGATAAGTGTAGAATATCAAAATATTAAAATATTTTTACAATTTTTTTTTTAATGTATTTTTACATTGTTATATGTGTGTGTATTTTTATATTAATATATGTATATATATATTAGTATGACGTGATATTTATTTTATTTTTTTTTATAGTTTTTTACTTTTCAGTTCAGGCAGTCCCCTTGCTGGCAGCACTGTGGACACCTATTGTGGTCATGTGACCGCTCTTTTAGAGCGGTCTAATGGCCCCTGGGGGTCCTAGTTTGCAGAGGGGGGACTGTCTGGGCTGTCAGACATTTCCCCCCAGTGAAGCAGAAGACCGATCGCCGGCGGGGGAACGGCGGCTATTGGGTAAGTGGAGAGGGAGGGAGGGTAGGGGTTAATTTTAAATTTTCAAAAATTTTTTTTACTGAGTGCCTTGACCTTTCGAGGCACTCAGTATACAGGCAGAGCATCGTAATTATGCCTGATGACTTCCGATGCTCTGCACTACACTGCCGGGCTCCACGTGGGGAAACCCCGGAAGTGATCTCTCAGGAAGGGTATTGCACGATGCCGCGACATCAAGGCATCGCTGCAATACCCTTAGAGCGTCTGGAAGCGATCATATTTGCTTCTAGCGCTCTAATTAGCCGTGGATGTATCTGGTACGTCCGCAGTCCTTAAGGGGTTAATTATGTGTTTTAAAATAAAATAATTTCTTCATAGTTTTAGGTGCACAGTTAACAGCAGTAAAAACAGTGTTCAGTACATTCTCAATAGTAACATCATTAAAGAGTTAGACACATCATGAGCATTCGTATATCTGTAATGGAGTGTTACATATGTCACATTGTGCGTTTTTCACAGAAGGTAAACTTTAAAAGTAACTGTAACATATAGATATGATGGGGGGGAGGAGGGTAAAGGGAAGTGGGGGAGGTCAGATATCAGAATCGGCCATTAACATAAAGTTTCATGCTGTGTCATTTCTATATTTTGGTATACAGTATCAAATATACAATGTTGCAATATACATTGCTTTAAAAAAAATTCAGTATATAGTGGTTTAGTTTGCGTAGATTCAATACTCCGAAACTCTCTACTAGGGCTGATGTTAATTATGTATTTTTTCATTGGAATTATATCTAAAAACAGTTTGCAAAAACTGCACATCTCTTGTCTTCAGCCTTCACAAGCTCTCCTCTTCTAACCCCGCCCAAACTTTCTGTTGTTTGTACAATCAGAGTTCCCAATGCAGATGACACAATTCTGATTCTTACAGATCCTATTCAATCGGTCAATAACTTGATGAAGGAAATAGAAGCATATAGCAATATTTCAAATTATAAGATAAATACAGAAAAAACAATAGTGATGTTTAAAAATTGTAAGAGAGTGGAAGAATTAATTTATAAAGACATATGGTTTTACGGACGCTAACGGTAGCTTTGAATATTTGGGAGTACTAATAACGGATAAGATAGAAAATATGATAGAGATTAATTTTACAAGGCTATTGAAATCCACCGGGATATCGTTAAAAAAGTGGAATCATTTGTTTTTTAGTTGGATGGGAAGGATAAACATAATAAATGCGTACATAGTTCCAAGATGGACCTATTTTTTTTTAGAATGGTTCCCTTAAAAATTCCCTTACCATGGTTGGAGATAATACAAAGGATTTTTTAGAATTTTATTTGGAAAGGGAAAAAACCTCGGATCAGTTTAGACCAATTAACGAATACTATAGGGCAAGGAGGGGTAAACTTCCCAAATATTGTAAGACATTATGAAGCCACCATTATATACCATACCCAGTTATTGGGCAAAAAAGATTCTGAAAAAAACTGGTTGGTTTGGATTAGAGAAGGAACTAGTTATCTTTGGCAATCCAAGAATACTGGGAAGGAAGTAAAAAATATAATTTTAAGGAAAAAACTAAAAATTCTGGGTAATATTTTTGGATTTATGGAGATAGAATTATTGGAGGGTGCCCAATTTAAAAATAGATACCTGGAAAGATCGGAATATTCTATCATTGGACGATATAATAGGGGATAAAATGAAAGATTTTTTAACTCTCTGTCTAAAGAATTTGACCTTCCACAAGTAGAGGCCTTTCGTTATCTAAAAATAAAGTCCTTCATAGGGAAATCCCTTGATAAGGGTAATACAAGAAGTAGTGCTCTTATAAAGCAAATTTTTGGAAGTGAAAGCCCTAGGAAAAATATGGCTAATTGCTATGCATTGATAAAATCGGCTCCTAAAGATATAAGGTCTAAACAAATAAAAAGATGGGAAAAGGAATGTAACTTAAAGATTGATTTCACGAGCTGGGGTAATATGATGGTAAAGGTAAAAAAAATATTCATAATATGAGTCTGTTTGAGACGCATTATAAAATATGTTATCGTTGGTATTTAGTGCCAAGCAGACTAAATAGAATTGACCATAAGGAGTTGGATATTTGTTGGAGATGTGGGAGTGAAATTGGAAGCTTTATCCATATCTGGTGGAGTTGTAAATTAATTAAGAAACTGTGGGATGAGGTTTTCAGAAGATTATATGTTTGGGATAAAATTTTGATAGAAAAAAAATCTCCAACTTCGGCACTTCTACATCTCCACTGGCCTGATATATCATTATATCAACAATTTTTAACTATACATTCATTCATGGCAGTGAAGATTCTGATAGCAAGAAGCTGGAAAAATTCTATGGTTATTGATTGTAACCATTGGGAGAAACAGTTGTTGTCCCAGGTCAAGAATGAGATAGGCATATATAGGGGGAAAGACAATGTACAGAAATATGAGATGGGATTAAAGTGTTTACAAATTATAGAAGATTGTAGAAATCTAGGAGGAGTAGTTCACTAACTCACTTCAGTTTATTGAGCTGTTAAAGAATAAGAGACATACAGGGAGTGCAGAATTATTAGGCAAATGAGTATTTTGACCACATCATCCTCTTTATGCATGTTGTCTTACTCCAAGCTGTATAGGCTCGAAAGCCTACTACCAATTAAGCATATTAGGTGATGTGCATCTCTGTAATGAGAAGGGGTGTGGTCTAATGACATCAACACCCTATATCAGGTGTGCATAATTATTAGGCAACTTCCTTTCCATTGGCAAAATGGGTCAAAAGAAGGACTTGACAGGCTCAGAAAAGTCAAAAATAGTGAGATATCTTGCAGAGGGATGCAGCACTCTTAAAATTGCAAAGCTTCTGAAGCGTGATCATCGAACAATCAAGCGTTTCATTCAAAATAGTCAACAGGGTCGCAAGAAGCGTGTGGAAAAACCAAGGCGCAAAATAACTGCCCATGAACTGAGAAAAGTCAAGCGTGCAGCTGCCACGATGCCACTTGCCACCAGTTTGGCCATATTTCAGAGCTGCAACATCACTGGAGTGCCCAAAAGCACAAGGTGTGCAATACTCAGAGACATGGCCAAGGTAAGAAAGGCTGAAAGACGACCACCACTGAACAAGACACACAAGCTGAAACGTCAAGACTGGGCCAAGAAATATCTCAAGACTGATTTTTCTAAGGTTTTATGGACTGATGAAATGAGAGTGAGTCTTGATGGGCCAGATGGATGGGCCCGTGGCTGGATTGGTAAAGGGCAGAGAGCTCCAGTCCGACTCAGACGCCAGCAAGGTGGAGGTGGAGTACTGGTTTGGGCTGGTATCATCAAAGATGAGCTTGTGGGGCCTTTTCGGGTTGAGGATGGAGTCAAGCTCAACTCCCAGTCCTACTGCCAGTTCCTGGAAGACACCTTCTTCAAGCAGTGGTACAGGAAGAAGTCTGCATCCTTCAAGAAAAACATGATTTTCATGCAGGACAATGCTCCATCACACGCGTCCAAGTACTCCACAGCGTGGCTGGCAAGAAAGGGTATAAAAGAAGAAAATCTAATGACATGGCCTCCTTGTTCACCTGATCTGAACCCCATTGAGAACCTGTGGTCCATCATCAAATGTGAGATTTACAAGGAGGGAAAACAGTACACCTCTCTGAACAGTGTCTGGGAGGCTGTGGTTGCTGCTGCACGCAATGTTGATGGTGAACAGATCAAAACACTGACAGAATCCATGGATGGCAGGCTTTTGAGTGTCCTTGCAAAGAAAGGTGGCTATATTGGTCACTGATTTGTTTTTGTTTTGTTTTTGAATGTCAGAAATGTATATTTGTGAATGTTGAGATGTTATATTGGTTTCACTGGTAATAATAAATAATTGAAATGGGTATATATTTGTTTTTTGTTAATTTGCCTAATAATTATGCACAGTAATAGTCACCTGCACACACAGATATCCCCCTAACATAGCTATAACTAAAAACAAACTAAAAACTACTTCCAAAAATATTCAGCTTTGATATTAATGAGTTTTTTGGGTTCATTGAGAACATGGTTGTTGTTCAATAATAAAATTAATCCTCAAAAATACAACTTACCTAATAATTCTGCACTCCCTGTAATGTTTCCTATGTATGCTCTGTCCTTATCCCACTTTTTATGTGTATGAATGGTGTATGTTTAGAAGTAATTGTCTAGATTGAATGTTAGATTTTTTTTTTTTTTTAATTTGTTATGATATATTTGTAATTTATTCTTGCATAAAATCGAATAAAGATTTATACTGAAAAAAAAAAAAAAAGTGGGAACTGCATATTATATGTATTATACGAAACCCAGACAAAGCTAGTGTTCGTGAATAAGTATAAAGTGGGTCTTAGTCCACAACCCAAAAGTCCTCTATCTAGGTAGGAAATGCCTAAAAAAATACTAAAGATCTAGCCCACATATAAAAGGTGGGGTATAACAGCTACCAAGTTATCTTCCCAAATATGAGGGATTAAGTATGCAAGAGGCTGTTTAGCACTAGCTAATTACTCCACTGAGAATTCTGGCTAAACGCACAGACAGACAGACAGACATACAAAACCAAGAGGGCTGCACTCACCTGAACATGCATACATTACAGGGTGCTGCTGAGGCCAAAATATATATTAAAAAAAAAAAAAAAAAAAAAAAAAAAAAAAAAAAAAAAAAAAAAAAAAAAAAAAAAAAAAAAGTCTTGGTATCAACACTCAGATATGCTGATAGATGCACTTATTTAAACTGGCAACTTGAAATACTTCTCAATATAGAACACTAGTGAGAGATGCATCTTTTTAAATAACAATGTATTTAAAAGTAGCAAGTGTTAAGTGATAAAAAAAAAAATAAAAAAAAATTATAATATATATATATATATATATATATATATATATAGTGACAAACTTACTTTCCTGTGTCTGTTTGTCCAGGATCATTTGGCAACCGCACAGCCCTCTAGGGTAAGAAAACCAGGTCAAGACAAAGTCCAGTTTCAAAAAGGCCTCTGGCCTGTTTATTTTCTGTTGTTAAGTAAAGTAACAGGCTATACAATAAACAGCAAATCTTCTTTCTCCTCCAAAACACTTCCCTCACTTCACCCTGCTTTAACTGCAGTTATATAGCTGCTCACAGCCCCTACAGGTGAGGCTAATGACCTCGTTAGGCAGTGAGCCAGAACTCTATGGAAAACCTGGGCTGGACTCATGCACAACCACTCTGACAGTGGGTGGAGAATCGGCCCACCCTGCTCTTCCGAATACTCCACCCCAGGGACCCAAATAACAACAGAGGAAAAAAACCTACATTTAAACTTCACTTTCCCTGGGGCTGCATGTGCTTACCCACATGTCAGGATAGTGGCTGTGCAAAAGTCTGGGTGCCAGATATACACCCCTGACCACCATCCCCAACACTCTGTTACAATATATATATATATATATATAAACAACAATTGTAAGGATTATAAGCTTATGGATAGCCCTGCATCCTAGAATGTAATATCTATAATAGTTAGGCTGAGTAGATTGAAAAGGATATAATTCATATTAATAAAGCCCTCATGCACATAATATACATTCACAATTAAGGCAGAAGTAGTCAATAAATGCACAAGCCTAAGCCTAAGGAAACCATGCTTATAATGCTGCTGACCCCATGGTCATAATACTTTCTGATTGTTGTCTATATGAATTAAACATGGAGTCAGAAGTCCGGAATCCTACTTAGGGTACTAACAACCTATAGTCAAAAAATAGACATAAACATAATTATAATACCAAAATAATTATCTGATCAGAAGTACAAATTAGTATAGCGTCAGAGGTCCGAGATACTAACAATCTCAGTCTAGGACGCTATCACATCATAAAAAAATCCCCAAAGTATACTTTTCATTTAGTCCTTTAGGTTGCACTGTATCTAAAGTTCTGATCCAGTATAGTTCTCTTTGTAATAGGAGCTTCTTACGATCATCTCCCCTCAAAGGTTGTGGGATGTGATCAATTGCCAAGATATTCATTGTGGGGAGAGGATGGTTGTATTACAAAAAAATGTTTAGCAACTGGTAGCTCTGTGCCTTTATCCCTGTATACAATACGTATGCTCGATCGATGATTACGTATTCTTTCACGTAGTGGTAAATCCGTCTGTTGCCAGACCACACGGACACCCCAGTTTATATACAACATAATCACTTGTACAGGTAAGTCTGTGCCTTATTAAGTATTTCTTGCCTTTATGTGGATGAGTAAACGATTTACTGGGGATCATATGACTGCACGTCACACAGCCCAAGCATCTGTAGCACCCCAGGTTATTATAGGTAGTCGGTTGGCTATAGCAATGTGTGGGATCGGTTTTGACCAGTAAATCCCTCAAATTGCTACCCCTTCGATAGCACATCATCGGGCATTGTTTGAATTGTAGTGGCAAACTAGTGTCATTCTGTAACATTCTCCAGTTCCGGTCAACCGATTGTTTAATGTTGTCAGATATGGTGGTATATGTTAAAGGGAATACCAATCTTTCTGTTGTGTCTGTTCGTTGTACTGGTGTTTCATAACACCTATCCAATGCTTTTGACAAATTTCTAGGGTCATAACCCCGTGCAAGGAATTTGGCCCACATAACCTGTAACTGAAGTTGTGTGTTGGCCACATTAGAGTTGTTTCGTATTACCCTCATAAATTGTGACTGAGGGAGTGAACTGATAAGATGTTTTGGATGGTGGCTTTCAGCGTGCAGGAGAGTATTCCTGTCAGTTAGTTTATTGAATAAGGTATAGGCTATTCTGCCATCCTCCTTATACAGACGAATATCTAAAAAATCGATCTGCTCGTCACTTATGGTCATCGTGAGGCGGACTGGTGTGTCTAAACTATTAATGGTATCGAGCATTTGGTTTGTTCCAGATAATGAGAATATCATAGATAAAATGACGGTAAAACAATATACTGTCATGAAATGGCAAAAGAATATGTTCTTGTTCAAATATGTACATATAGCTATTAGCATACATCGGGGCCATGGACGCCCCCATTGAAGTTCCTGCAATTTGTTTATACCAAGTATGTTCAAATCTGAAATAATTTTGACTAAGTACCAAATGTAATAATTCCAATATGTACTCAACTGGTGGGCCCGTGTAGGATGGTGATGATGTCAGGATCTTTCGCATTGCGTTAATGCCCATTTCGTGTGGGATGATCGTGTATAAACTTTTTACATCATATGCAGTTCCCACCTTTAATAACATCTTAGTTTATGTTGAGTGTAGTGTTTTACTTGCTTTATTGTATATGATTATTTGCAGTAGGGGGTTACTTTGGAGATAGGGATCGCTAGTCTTCTCCCCTCCCACATAACAAGCCCCTCTGCCCAGCCCGACTTTACCGGCATGTTGCTATGGCAACATATCAACTTCCGGGTTGCGGTTCAACACTGGAACGCAAGGTTAGACAGCAGCACATCTCAGCTGCTGAATTCATCTATAGGGGTCATTTTTACCCGCGTTTTTTTGGGCAATTAGCACAGGAACTACTCTGGGAGAGGGGTAAGTCACACCTGTATATAATACAATGTACTAATTTAATTTGTATTTGTTTGCTATATATTTGTTGGTTTATGTAATGCACCTTATCCTGACGAAAGTTCTGCATAGGAACTGAAACGTTGATATTTTGTGGCAGTTGCTGAATAAAAGCAAAGTTATATTTTTTCACCATATGTATGAAGTCCTGGGACTGCTATTTTCCACCATTGTGTTCTATTTATATTGCTGATGAGCACCGGGCTTAATTTTGTTATAACAGGAGTGCAAGTATTTGGATATTTTTTATATATATAATATACACACACACTAAATCCCTTTAAATCCCATAAAATTAGGCATTAAATCCCTCCTTTTGCATGGCGGCATCGCATGTCCTAATGTTGTTAACTGGTTATTTGGAAATTGACTACAACCAAACAAAACATTGAAAATCTAAAACTTATGTTCAAGTATTTTTGATACATTCAAAATTTGGCAAACTACATCACAATTAACATCAGTCCAGGCACAACCAGGGCACACACTGCAATCATAACTATAAACTTTGTTTCTCTATGCTGACTGCCAGGTGCAAATGATAGAGCATACAATAGCAATTTTAAGACCTGACAGGAGTCGTCATATTTTGCTTAGTCTTTCTTTACTAAGCTCTACAGTAGCACAAATAAACAAGAGAAACATTAACCAATCAGAAAACAATCTTGGGAGCCAAAAGAGGCCATTCCTCTTTCTTTGTTGCACCTCAACAAGCACAGGTCAGAGTGTGCTTGTTATATATTTAGGTAATAGGAACACGCTGAAAAGCGTGTCAAGCGTTTTCTTTTTCTTTAATCTCTGCACTTGGTAGCACTTCTTTATTTTTGTTACCACTATGGTTATTGATTTTTAGGTATTTATTTATAACTTTAGTAGGGAGAGTTGGTTCAGATAGACACTAGTGGTTAGACCACGGTGTCGAGGTAACTTTTAGGGTGAATTGAGAGATTTATTTAATTATTTATTTTCTGTGTGAGGCTTTTCATCTGTGTTTAGACCTGATTACCCGGTTCCTTGTTCTCTGGGGACCCTGTGCCTCTTCTCTCTGCCTAACCTCGTTTACACTACCTTCCTGTCAGTCGGACACTAGGGGAACTGAAACTTAGATGCTAGCTAGTACTCCAGACAATTGATCCCCTGGGCACCGTTTTTCAAGTTATACTTTTTGATTGCATATCCCTTTTTATCCTTAGATTGATTAAAGGTAGGGCCTCCCTTCCTCATTTCTTATACAGTGGAGCTCTCCTGATGTTGGTTTCCCTTTGTGGGACTCTACACATCACCTACTCCTATTACCTGCATATTTTGGAGGGTTGCTCCCTATTAGGTGGTTACAGTGGTGCAGCTCATGAGCCCTTGACTTGTATCCGGACTCCTGACCTGCACTCTGTTTACTTTATTTCTCCATTTTGTTATATATTTACTTTGCATTCCCTTCAAATTCTCACTTTAGTGAGTAACACTATAAAAAAATCAGTTCTAGAACATGCTTAGTTTATAGTAAGAAAACAGTTAAAAAAAAATAATTAAGACAACTCACATGAAATATACCCTTTCAGTATAATGAGAAGTATAATTCTATGTATTCATTGTTGGGATTTTATTTATGTTTTTTTGTTGTTTGTTTGTTTTTAAGGCAAAAGCAACATTTGCAACAGGTCCACGGCAGACCGACACCACTTTCTATGAATTCCGTACTTACACTATCAAGCCATCCAAGATGAGCGAATTCACGAAACATACTAATGAGAACTTCCACTTTCGTACAATTCACTCGGAGTTGATTGGATACTTTACTATGGAGCTAGGAGCTCTGAATAAAGTGTTCAGCATTTGGAAATATGGTATGCAAAACTAGGGACTAAAGTATGTAAAAAGGTACCAATGCTTGGATCACTAATTATAATGGATCATACAATTCTTTTGCTATGCCTCCCATTCATGACTGGATTAAAAATCCCCGGTACATCTGCAACTAGTTGACAACTCATTGCATGTATGTAAAATAGTTTTGTTAAAATGTAACCTTTATATAACTTTATATTCTATTTTTCTACTTTAGGCAATTTCGCAGAAAGAACAGCCATTCGGGCAAAACTTGCCCAAGACAAGGATTTCATGGAGAAGTATCTTGCTAAAGCATTGACGATGATTGATAAACAGGACAGTGAAATTGCTTACTTAGTGCCATGGTGTAAGCTCGATAAGCCAGAAAAAACAGGTAAAGCTGTGTTTTGAGATTCACCTCCTCATTTCATCCTTGTTCGTTCTAGATTCCCCACTTTGTTTTTATTGTTTTTTTTACTTTTCGGTCTGACCTTCTATAGTGCCCAGAAACTGGCAATATGAATTGCAATGTACAATGACTTTGGCACGTGACATAAGTATTGCAGTGCTTTGTGCATTACTTCAGCACACTTCTGGCTGCAAATTTAAATAAAATCTTTGGATATAGTGTTATAATAGTTACAGCAGTTTGCTTTGATGTCACATTTGCATGTATGTGTGTAAGAAAATCTTGTGAACATGGCCCCCTGGATGGTGGTACTCATTACCTAGTTCTTACAGTGGTTGACATGGAGTTATTGAATACCTTCACCTAATTTTGATGACATCTGTGAGAGATAGCTTGCAAACAAGGGGTGAGACATAAGAAACGCATAGTCTATAAGAGCGAAACACCGATTTATTTATCTGAAAGAGAGGGTTCAAATACAACTTGTATGTAAAGTAATACGTGGTACATACAGTTAAAAATATTTCTAACAATTTGTCCATTACTAATAATTATCTTAATAGCCTAAATGTACATATTCTTTATGGTAGGTGTTTATGAATTGGTCACCTTTCAGTTTAAGCCTGGCGGACCAGCTGTGTGGGGAGATGCCTTTAGAGCTGCAATCTCTACTCATGTTCATACTGGCTACACCAAACTTGTAGGTGTCTTCAACACAGAGTATGGACTGCTAAACCAAGGTAAAGTCTCACAGTCTTGTGCTTTTTACGGATCATGCCTCTTCCTTGTATTTATTTACTGTTTCCAGTAAACCTCAGATCATCTTGGAAATATATGGGAGAAATCCAGGTGGACGTAAATTCACCATGTTGCTATAACCTAAATCATGACAAATCCCACAACATGACCTGACTGGCAGAGAAAAAGCCTTAGTCTCATGGTAGAATGGTATATTAATAAAGTAAAGCCCTTTGGGTGAAGTTGGAAGCCCTCCAGAAATTCCCAAAAATATGTTTGGACATAGAACATGGATCCACACATCCTAGGGAACTGTTTTGGGGAAAGGTCATAACATCTCCATGCTGCATTGCCATTATTATAGTATTGAGAGAGAGAGAGAGAGAGATATGGATGTATTATAATATATATTTATGGCAGGGCCTGTAGTTGTGGCTTGGGTCCCCTTTTTAAGTGCCTCCAATCCTCTCTCACATAGCGTTATTGGTTTGGCGAGTTGAGTGTGACTACTTCCGGTCACTCACAAGTCGCCATTTTGCTGTTTCTTACCTGTGTCCTGGTTCTGCTTACCTGACCGCTTCCAGCCAGCTTCTTCCTCCAGCCAGCTTCCTCCTCCAGCTTGCTCGTAGACTAACCCAGAAGTGCTCATTTGAACTGTAAGTTAGGCCCAAACAGTCGCGCCTCGCACGCGTTCATTTGGCGTCATCACGGTTTGGGTCTATTTCAATACTTATCAATTCGTATGGTTTTGCATGTGTTTGCATAGAAACACACGTACGCATTACTATTTCTGTCTGTCTGGGGCTTTCGGTACTTTCAACCGCACAAACAGAGACCCTTGTTCAGCTCCTTTCGCATACGCTAGCCGATACATACTTTGTGTTAAGAGTTTGTGTGAAATTCATAAGAATTGACTATTTGATATGTTCTGGAAACGCACGAACACCTGTTTAAAGCATAGGATGTTCGCACGATTCCTCCCAATTGTCTGTTATATCTAAATTCAGCAAATACACAAATAGATACAAGCTGAATGTATATTTGACTGATTTTAGGTTAAGGTGCCCTCTACTGGTTATGAACGATCTTACAGTTTAAATTTGAATTTTGCATATTGTAACTGTGGATAATATGTATACTAAAACCTGCTATTTGGTTAAAATCTAGATGTCTTCTTAATGTTCTACCTGGAGGTTCGGTTCAGAACTGTAATTCAGGGGAATTGTTCCTGTTTGGCAAACCCTTCAAGAATGTCATTTTTAGGTGACAATATCTGGCCAGCCTGTTTCAAATCACGAGGCGTTCATCAATTCATGGCAGCATTTCCCAAATTGCACTATGTCTAGCAATCTGGGTAGGTTACTCTATATTACTTGGGTCCACGATCTGGGCCACTTGTGTTACCACTATTTTACGGTTTCATCTTTAGGCTATTGAACAAGAGGTGGCAGCGCTTCTCCTCTCTTCTCGCTGCACCACTTGCCCACCTGATCTTGTCCTGTCTCACCTTATCAGATATCTCTCCTCTTGTCTTGTGTCTTCCTTAACACACATCTTCAACTGCTCTCTCTCTTCTGGTGTTGTCCCTGCTGCCGTTAAACATGCTACTGTAGTACCCATCTTTAAAAAAAATCTCTTGACCCGTCCTCCCCTTCTAACTAGTGTCCCATATCCCTGCTACCATTTTCCGCAAAGCTTCTGGAAAGACTTCTTTACCCATCTGACTTGTTTCCTCAATTCCAACTCTCTCCTTGACCCTCTTCAGTCTGACGTCCGCCCCCTGCACTCTACCAAGACTGCTCTTATTAAAGTCACTAATCCTTCCATACTAATCCTTCTTGACCTCTCTGCTGCTTTTGACACTGTTGACCATGTTCTCCTTCTCCAAACTCTTCAATCACTTGGTCTCTGTGACAGTGTCCTCTCTTGGTATTCCTCCTATCTCTCCCAACGCTCATTCAGTGTCTCCTTTTCTAATGATACCTCCTCCCTTAGTCCTGTCAGTTTTCTCTATATACTGCCTCTCTTGGCAAACTTATTACCTCATTTGGATTCCAATATCACCTGTACGCTGATGACACTCAGATATACCTCTCCTCCCCAGACCTCTCCCCTACTGTCCTGCAACGTGTCACTGTTTATCTTTTTTCAATCTCTGACTAGATGTCCTCCCAATTTTTGAAACTCAATCTCTCTAAAACTGAGCTCCTTGTCTTTCCTCCTCCTAATACTGATCCTCCTCTCTCGCTCTCCCTTCAAGTTAGTGGTACCAACATCAGTCCATCCTTGCAAGCATGCTGCCTTGGCGTTATACTTGATTCTGGCCTCACATCCAGTCTGTTATCAAATCCTGTAGATTCCACCTTAAAAAACATAGCCCACATCCGCCATTTTCTTAAGCAAGATGCTACTAAGGAGCTTGTCCATGCTCTAGTAATCTCTTGCATGTATTATTATAACTCTCTCCTAATAGGTCTGCCCACAAGTCGTATTGCCCTGCTACAATCTGTAGCTAGACTAATTTTCCTCTCCTGTCACTCCTCTCACACCTCTCCCCTCTGTCCATCCTTACATTGGCTTCCTGTATCTTATATGAGTCTATTCAAGGTACTAATCCACACCTATAATGCACTGACCAATTCTAGTACTTCCTTCACTGATCCGCAGGTATGCCCCTTCTCGGTCTCTCCTCTCTGCCCATGACCTTCTTCTGTCCACTGCACGCACCCGTATAGCCAACTCACACTTGCAGTACTACTCGCAGGTGGCTTCTTTCCTTTGGAATAGCCTGCCTACAACCGTCAAGCTCTCCCCTAGTCTTCAATCTTTTTAAAAGTGCCTCAAAACCCATCTCTTTAGGAAAACTTATGGCCTCCCAGAGTAACCTCTACCTCACATACCTGTGCCTTGCTCTCTCCAAAAGGGTCACACGCTATTCCCTCATCCGCTCTGCTTCACTCCACCTTGTTTGATTGCTACCTCCTGTCCTGTTGGGTTTTACGCCTAACCTCCTATAGACTGTAAGCTCGTTTGATCAGGGTACTCTTCAACCTATTGTTTTTGTAATTGTCTCATTTATTGTCAAATATCCTCCTTTGATAATATTGCAAAGCACTATGGACTATGCTGGAGCTATATAAATACCAGTAATTATAATAAAAATAATAGGTTGCTGAACGTTAACACCCCCCACCCTCCTTACTCTGCTCCTATAGAGAATCATCTTTTTAGATTCTCAGTGTCCCAGGTAGAACACATGGGTGTCGGCATGGGCATAATTGTAATGACATCCATGCTTGACCCCTTTTTGACAGTGTCATGAAGGGGAGGAGCATAGTCATTATCACATAAAGCCAGGGTGAATAGCATTTTCACAACTATGTTATCAGGAATACATGTTTGTATTCCTGACACTATTGTGTTCCTTTAATCAAATTAAAGCTGCACTGTCATGCGAACTTACCTTTCCCCAATTGATTCCTCTTCTCTACCTCTGTCAGGATCTGTTCTTCGTTTCTTCCTGTCTGCTCTAGTTTTCTTTAAAATTATAAGATAAACTATGGACTATTTGTCTTATGGAGGTTTCCTAAGCTACGACCAGTGGAGGTCCCCTTTTTAAGGGCCTCCAGTCCTCTCTCATATAACGTTATTGGTCTGGCGAGTTGCCCCTCCCACCACTCCCTCTTATTAACTATGATGTTTATTACTAATTATGTGTAACCTAACCATTACGGCAATATTGCCCCGACCACAAATATAAATATAAATATATGTGTGTGTGTGTGTGTGTGTGTAAAAATTGTGATTGAAATCCCCTTCCACATGAAGTCTGTAATATAATACATTAATACAATGTTAAACAAAAATCTGCAAACCAGTAACCAACGTCATGCTGACAAGTTGCATTAACAACGAAACAGCTGTCCAAACTGGATGCCGCTTGGGGAGAGTGGAGATTGACACTGGGGGCAACTCTGGGGTTAAACTATTGAAAAACGGTTTAAACCCTTCAGGTAAGAGTGAGCTTGTAGGCTTCCTGGCACAATAATAACTTAATTTAGATTATGTTTTTATGGTGCCTGGGCTGGGTGGACCTCTTGATATTATTAAAAAAAATATATATATAATTTGTGGTCAAGGCATAAAGCCGTAGAGTTAGTCAAAACAATTAGGGCATGAAAAGTCAGTTGTGGTGTGCCGTAACTGACGACGTAGTAGGCCTGAAATAAAAGAGGGCCTACCTCAAGAAATGGTTAAAAGGAGGAGTGGTGGGTGGGGCAAATCTCAAGACCTGAGCCGGTAGCAGGTGAAGGGCTGGAGCTCCTTAAGAAGGGGAACCAAGCCCCTCCCACAACTTCAGGCCCTGCCTTCCATTTGTGGTCAAGGCATAAAGCCGTAGAGTTAATAAAAACAATTAGGACATGAAAAGTCAGTTGTGGTGTGCCGTAACTGACGACGTAGTAGGCCTGAAATAAAAGAGGGCAAAAAGATGTAACCAGTTTATTCAGCCTACAATACAGTATAAGATTATCACACAATCATATTCTTGAAGGCTAGGCGTACTTCCTGAACTGGCTGGGGGATGTATCGTGTATAAGCTGTGGACTTCCAGCGACCCATGATCTTAATGATGTGTGCGGGGATATTCTTTTTTGAAGCGGTAGTAGCGGCTCCTATGCGAAAGGAATGACCAGAATATTTGGCCGGGTTTAGCCCCAAGCATACTAACAATGTTCTTACGTAGAGCATGAACTTACTGATGGTCAGAGTTTTACCGTACAATGCCAGTAGTGGTTGATGTGGTGTCATTGGGATGGATGAAAGGTACTGGTTGTTTTTGTATGTCTGTGGTTATGTGTGCATGTCTGTGTGTGCGCATGTGTTTAGTAGATAGCTCCTTCATTTTATATCCTTGAATATAGCAATCCCACATAAGGATAACAAATATGAGTTATCTACTAAACAACTGAAAGATCTAAATTAAGAGAATACTTTTTTTTAGTTTTGATATTCCAGTTGTAGTAGATGACGCTCTTGTTATCTTTATGTGGGATTTCCATATTTAAAGATAGCAAATTATGGTGCTGTTTAGCAGATGGCTCCCTTATTTGGTATCCTTCAATATGGCGATCTCACATAAGGATAGCAAATAAAGGAGTTATCTACTATACAATTGAAGTATAAAAATTAAAGGGTTTTTCTTAATGTTGATCTTTCAGCTGTTTAGTAGATAATTCCTTAAATTGGATTGTGGGATTTCCATAGTTAAAGGGATCCTATAGTTCCAGGAAAACACGTTTTTTCTGGCACTATAGGGTTAATAGGTCCCCTTCAGCAACTTACCTGAATCCAGCACTGGGTCAGGCTCCACCCACCCGCCTCCTCGCCCATGTCATCCGGCGGGGGAGACCTAACGCGCATGCCATTAGACCTCCCTGTAGAAAAGCATTATTAAATGATTTCCTGTGGGGAAAATCTGACGCTGGAGGTCCAAGAAGATGTCCAGCGTTAGATAACGGACCGGAAGTCTGTTTAGATTCCGGAAGCCCTCTAGTGGCTGTCAGACAGCCACAGAGGGCAGATTTGGAGTTGCAATGTAAACATTGCAGTACTCTGGAACTGCAATGTTTTACATTGCAGCACGAAGTGCAAAAGGGTCACAGCACCGAGACCACTTAAATTATCTGAAGTGGTCTGGGTGCGTACAGTGTCCATTTAAACCCTTAAGGACACATGACTTGTGTGACATGTCATGATTCCCTTTTATTCCAGAAGTTTGGTCCTTAAGGGGTTAAGGACATCAAATTAGGGTGGTGTCAATAAATATGACAAAATAGCAAATAGGGGAGTTATCTGCTAAACAGTTTGAAGATCGAAATCAAGACGAGGTGTTAGCCAGCCCAGAACAAGAATTCCAGGAGGCTAATGTGAATTCTGTTCAAATTTGTTGTCTGACTCCAGCTTGTACAGAATGCTGGCCCGAGACAGCCAATAGCGGCACGTTACGCCACCCACAGTGGAAATGATTAGTGTCCCCTTCCCAGTTTTGACTGTGGTATCTTATGCGCCCTCCCAATATATTGTTCCTAGAGTCACTTCTGAACTGACATTATTGTTATGCTTGCCTGGATTACACCTAGAACGCCATTTAACCACACCGTCCTGCAGCATTACTTGTTAGTAATGCAAAAGGTATAACAAATGATGTAGAATTTTGGTAAAACAGGTTTGTATAGATAAGCAGTATGTTTAGCATAACATTATTATCTAGTTTCTTGACAATTATAAGCTTGAAGAGCAATATATGATTCTAAAACCAAGGTCTCTGTTGACCAGGCAAATTGATAATTTTTTTGTATAATTATCACACTATCAGCACTGCTTACAAAATGCTGTCTGTGCAACAGAACTTTTATTAGGCTGGTTTTCCTTATATCTGTGTAACTATAGCTGTATTAACGATTTCTATGTAACTGTGTTGGTGGATGATTCCTTTAAATATTTTCTATACATTTGTAATTAAAGTTCATGTTCTGTGGTGGAATGAGAGTCCGGACAATCGAGCTGCTGGAAGACATTTTGCTCACGAAGATGCAAGAGTGGTGGCAGCTGGTGAGTAATTTGCAGCTTTTACATGAAGTTTACAATAATTTTCTTAAAATATTCTGTTCCTTTAATATGGATTCCACATTCTAGAGAGCTTATCCAATGCACCACTGTCCTAATGGATACTTTATTTTACTGACCTGGCCTAATTATATATGTGATGTCCTTCTATGTGTGCGTGCAGAGGTGTTCAATTAAAGGAATATTCGATGCACCATAACCACAACAGCTTGCTGTAATGGTTACGGTGCCAGGAGCCCTGGCTTCCCTCCCTCCCCCGCCCATTGTAAGTGGTCAAACTGTTTAAATGATTATTCTTCTTACTTTGGGTTCTCAACAGCTGCTAACCAGACTCTACTACTAACACCAGAGAGCCAGCAGTTACGAAGCTCTCCTGAGCGGAGCGCTGCAGTGAAAACGACTTTGACTTTTTGAATATGATTAAAATTAAATTGGTGGTGTTATTCAAAATTCTCAAGCTGAGCCCTCTGGTGGCTTTACTAAAAATGCACGTTAATCAGAAGAACATAAAATGTGCATTATAGCCATATACAGCAAACCAAGAGCCTCCGTGCAGGTCAACGGAGCCCGAACTGCGGACTTTACATTTAGCAATGGAACCAGACAAGGGTGCCCCCTCTCCCCTCTATTATTCGCTATGTCCTTGGAACCACTCCTGCCTGTGATTCCCCTGAACCCGAACAAACAGGGACATAAAGGACGGGGAGCGACCCATAAAGTCGCGGCAAACGCGGATGATTTGCTTTTCTTTATCAAGCAACCCCGAATAACCTTACCAAACCTTCTAGCGGAGTTCAAACTTTATGGCGAAATCTCGGGATTCAAGCTCAACATATCAAAATGCAAGGTGCTAAATCTTACAATACCCACAGCCGAATACATATCGCTAGAATCACAGTTTGAGTTTAGATGGTGCCAACACAAAATGAAATACCTGGGCATATGGGTAACCACAGACCCCGGAAAGCTATAGGAGCACAACTTTCAACCCCTGCTGCACACGATCGTGGCGGACCTCTCCAAGTGGGGATACCCCCACATAACATGGCACGGGTGCATAGCAGTGCTCAAAATGAACGTGCTTCCCAGAGTTCTATACCTCCTGCAGACAATACCCCTAACACCGCCGGCGGTCTTCTTCTCCTCTCTGAAATCTGCGGTCATACGCTTTACGTGGTGAGGTGAACGATCCAGTCTACGGCATGACATACTGTGTCTACCTAGGGTCAGGGGAGGACTGGCGCTGCCGGACTTTAGAAAATACCACCAGGCTACACCAAGCTCCCCTTCACGGCTGACGCCGACCCTCAGAGAACCAAGAGGGACAAGCATACTGAAGCACAGCTGCAGACTCAGAGGAACCAGCGAGAACCTTACAGTGCAGCATGAGTGGACTGTGGCCTGATGCCTGCTCTGGTGGACACTCGCTCCATGTTACACAGATAGGGCAGAGCAGGTATCGAATGATAGTGGGACTCCCACTGAGTGTGAGGTCTCTGGACCACCAAGAAGATGGCTCCCCGCAGAGGCAGCATGAGTGGTCCCGGTCGGCCGGGGTGATAATAGCATTAAAGCGATTTACCTAACTGTAGCCTGTTGCTAACCAATGCACGATTATTATTTAATCATAAAGCTTTAGTTTACTTTCATAATATATATGTTGCACCAGCATTATTTAGAGCATTTAAAGTTTAGTCAACGCATTGACCCAGCCTAAATTTACCCTATAGCTACTTCTACAATCGATTGTTTATACTTGTCATTAATATAAAATGTGCTTGTTCATCTTGTGCCCCGCATGTTGAGCGTGGGAAATGCTGGAGGACTGCTCTCGGAGCACCTCTTGCCTGCCCGTACTACAAATATGCACAACAAAAATAAAGAATTTTAAAAAACCAAAACAAAAAAAAACCACCAGGCCATGGTACTGCAGCGCATCCTGGACTGGCATTTTGACCCCCCCACAGAAACAATGGGTAACGCTGGACAGGAAAGCTAACAAGGGGACAATGGAACCGATGATCTGGGGAGGAGATCTGAGAACTCAAGAACCGGGAAGGGACGAGGGGCCGGTAGCGCAGACGCTACGAGAATGGAAATAGTTGAGAAAAAAGCCACACATTTCACCTACACCTAGTCCGTTGCTCCCAGTGACATATAACAGCAAAATAGGAGGTGGCCTGTCAGCCAGAGCGTGGAGAATTCTGGACAATGGGGACTACATCCCCATAAGCTGAGCCTGGCGAGCAGGTGAACTACAAGACCTAGACTCGCTCCTGGAGGGTAGACCGCGGACTGCCATGATCACCCTCCGATATATGCAACTGAAACAATTCTACACCACACTTCCGCATAGAGAACGTGTGCACAGGTAATTGAAGTGGTTTGAGGGAATGTGTGCCCAAGGCACCACGACGGATCATGCCGTTTCCGCAATGTATCAACAGCTATTAACAGACGACCAACCAAACAATCATACCTTCCAGAGACAATGGGAGGAATCCCTAGGTAAGACACTGACAGCGCCACAGTGGGATAAGGCCCTAGTGTGGCAACATAAAAGTTCCACGAGCTCCTACTATCAGGAGGTAAACTACAAACTCATAGCCCGCTGGTATAGAACACCGACCATAATACACAGGATATTTCTGACTACGCCACCGACGTGCTGGAGATGTCAAGAGAGAGGCTCAATGCTACATATATGGTGGGAATGCCGTGACATACGCTCATACTAGGCCATGGTGAAAACCGAAGTGACCTTGGTGCTGGGAGATGTCCCAGACTGGTCGGCAAAACTTGCTCTACTACACATCTCTCAACAAACGATTTTGAGCTATAAAAAAATCAATCCTCCGACACCTACAGAACGCGGCCAAAGCATCCATACTGGCCCACTGGAAGAAAACTGACATCCCAACAAAGAGAGTGGATTCAACAGGTGGAGGACATCCAGAGCGCAGAGGCACTCCCGGCTTCCCTAACGGGTAGGGACACCAAACATGTGGAAATGTGGAGGCCATGGTTTGTTTATATCGCTTGACACTTACGGGGCGGAGGCGGCCGGGCGGGCAAACCCAGGCACCTCTTAAAGCACACTTTTCATGCAACTGAAACAATTCTACACCACACTTCCGCATAGAGAACCTACCCATTTCTCCCTACTGACCCTCCCTTTCATTTCCTTCTCCTCCCCCCCTCCTTCAACCCTACATCAGGAACACAGAGGGACCACTATCACGGAAACAGAGGACGCGTTCTCAACAGGCATCCTTATCACTCACGAGAAATGACACACATCCACTTAACCACGGACCCATCAACACATCTCAGAACCTCATAAGACACATGGCACGCAAAGCCGGAAAACATGAAACATTGAGCAAGGACAAGACACTAACGCTCACACTGAAACACCACCACCGCCCACACATAAAGCCAACCACACACCCACACATCTCATAACACGACAATGATAACCTCATCCCCAACTAAGCATACCGACACCAGACAAGATATAATTAGACCGCATATAATGGGGGACGACGCAGCTCCACCTATACATGAGGCTAACCCCAAGTCCAAGGCTTGGGCAAACATGCGAGACAGGTCGTATGAAACGGGGATGTAATCTATGATACTTGTTGGAGGGGATGGGGAAACTGGGAAATGTAATTAACATGCTTATAAGCTGAAAATTTTGTGGCAATAACTTAACCTCATGACCCCAACTGCACCCAAGACCCTCTAGGTAACGCATATCACACAAACGATGTACTCCTGTTCATACCATGCTGGAGACCTGCGTGTCTCATTTAAAATACCTTTTTGTTATGTATAAATACTGTCAAAAACTTCAATAAAAACAGATTTACAAAAAAATGTGCATTATATAAACCTGGAACACTATTTTACACAGCCACAAGCTTTCTTGTGTTTTATATCTCCTGTTTGACCTGTTAGTAGAGGTCTAGTACACTTACATGTGCTAAATTATTTGCTAATCTGTGAATTGCCAGATGGTCAGTCTGGGCCCATGTTCTTAGGAATTAGAAATTGTATTAAATAATGAGATTATCAAGGATGGTTGCGTCTCATGATTTCTTCCTGGTAGAATAAAATATCCACTTAAAGTGTATAGTTACATAGTAATCCAGGTTGAAAAAAGACTAACGTCCATCAAATTCAATATTTAAAATCTATTCTTTTATGCTGTTGATCCAAAAGAAGAAAACATTTTTTAAATTTTCAATTATGCTACATAAAGGGAAAACCATTATTTCATGGCTCCATAGTGGCAATAAGGTTTCTCCTTAAATTAACAATCTATTTGCATACAGTTGTAATCAACATTTTTCAACCCCCATTGAATATAAGGTGTAAGTGGATTCCCAAAATTCCACTGAAATTGCAACTTATAATGCTGTCTCCAGTCTCAATATTATTTAACCCCCTGAATAGAATCCCTCACAACAGCACAAATATGCAAAACCGGTGCTGAATATAATTATTCCCAAGTTCTTTTCATTTAATGTTATTAACTCAACCCCATTTAATGGATCGGTATAATGTTCAACTCAACCATTTATTGTGTAGGTCTTTCCTTATTCCAACATGGATGACTTTGATCAGTATTGAATCTGCCACTTGCCTGCCAAGTCCCTCAATTTATCCAAATCCTTCCGTAGAGAAGTTATATCTTGTTCAGACTATATTTTCTTACCTAGTTTTGTGTCATTTGCAAACACCAACCTATGTCTCTCAATACCCATGTCAAGATAATTTATAAACCGATCAAAGTGAAATGGAACCCGCAAGAGTGCAGAGACAAAAAAAAAAAAATTATGCCTCAATCTTCAAGCCATTGTTTTTCATCTAAACCAACTGATGTCTGTTTTCATAGTAACCTTTTGTGTGGAACTGTGCCTTGGCAAAATCCAAGTAGATCACAAACCACTAGAACTCCCTGATCTATATTTCTACTAACTTCTTCATAATATGCAATTAAGTTAGTTTGGCATGACCTGTCTTTCATAAAACCATGTTGATTCCTGTCTAGTTTCCTGGTTGAGCTTTTCAACCCCTGTAGAAAATCATATAGAACTTCTTCCTTGTCCTGTTCCTTTTTGATTCACACACTCCTCTCCGATTCCAATGCACCAACACTGTCACACTTAACCTTTTTTGGCATTAATGTATTAAAAAAAAAAAAAAACTTTTTGGGAGTTGGTCTGGCTCTCTTTGGCTATGAGCTTTTCATTTTCTAGTTTAGCCCAATCACCCTTTGCAAACCCTATTACATTACTAAGTGCATCTCTTTCTTTAGTCTGGAACCATGAATGGAGTGTAATACATTATATGTGTTTATTCACTAAACAGTGAGTTGCAAAGTGTTTAAAGACAGTAAAAGCATCCAGACCACTTCATCTCAAAATCTGGGTGCAGCAGTACTGTAGTTTTAACCCTGCAATGTCAAGCATTACAGTTTAGTAGATAAGGCAATGCTTACATTCAGGGACTGCGCATCCATCAGGCAGCACTTCTGTTTCTTGTACCCGGCCGGACTGACAGGAAGTGCTCACTGAGAGAGCACTTCCTGTAAGTCCGGCCGGGTACAGGAAACAGAAGCTCCTGTACTGCGGTCCACTCCGCTCAGCCATGCTACAAGAAAGGTAATGAGGCATGCAAGGGAGGGATGGGAATGGGAGAGAGGAACACTAAGAGAGGGGAGAAAAGGGAAGGGAGAGGAACACTTAGAGACAGGGAAGGGACCACTAAGGGGCCAGAGAGGGAACCTCTAAGGGGAGAGCACCACTAAGGGGAGAGGAAGGGGAGAGCACCACTAAGGGACATGGAGGAACGAGTGGCACACAGGGGGGCCTGATTGGGGAGAAAGATACACAGAGGAACATGAACGGGTAGAAAGACACACAGATTGGGCTGGGGATGTAAGAGACACACAGAAGGGCCTGTGGGTGGAAAAACAAAGGGGCCGGGGTGAAAGAGGCACAGAAGGGCTGGAGAAGAGGAGAATAAGACACAGGGGTTGAGGGTGAAAGAGAAACACACAAGTGCTGGGAAGAGTAAAAGACACAAAGGGGCTGGGAGAGAAGTAGACACACAAAGGGGCGTTGCAAGAAATACACAAGGGAGGTGTAAGACACACAATGGGGAAAATAGGGCATAAGATACACCAAGGGGGGTAAGACATTTCAAAGAGGGGATCAGACACAAAAGGGGGATTAAGAGGCACACCGGTAGAAATGCTTTTTTGGGGGAGGACACAATCATTTTTGCTTTCGCACACAAAACTCCTTGCACCTGCTCTGCTCACATTGCATGGTTTAATACACCTTAGAGGTGCTTCAGCTGTGCTTCTAGCCTCCAACAGGAGCACAGCACTGCATGCATTTGCTTTTAGGCTCTCTAATGAGAAGCATTGGATTTGACTGTAATGGAAGGATGAGCGGCTGCAGGTGCTAGACCTCAGTGCTGGAAAAAAGTAAGTAATACCCTTTTTTTCCAATATGTATTTCAATTAAACAGAGGGGCCTGAATCTAAATAAAGAGAACACTATATCATTCAGAATACAGGACTGTATACCAAACTCCAGTGTTCTTTTAAAGCACAAGGGTCACCTCACAACTATTTTATAATAATCCTTTGATCCATTTTTTTAAGGTAGCAGATTTTTTTATATTTAGTATATGTAAAAAAAAAAATGAGAACCACTAATCTCTACCTTTAGTATATGACTGGATTCTTCACCTATATACATGGGTCTGTCAATGTTTGAAAACTGACAATCTCTGTGTTGTTTTCTGCTTCACTCCCTGTACAGAAGCAGGGAAGACCATGGAGAATGTCTGTTTTCACACACTGTCTGACCCTGTATTTGGATGAAGGATTCTGATTCTGGATTCTGACATATACTTTTGTTTTAAAATATAGATTTCATTGTAAAGCTAGATCAAAGGCTTATTGTTCTAAAAATAGGTTTGAGCTGACAGTTGTCCTTTAACACCTGAGTGAAGAATTTGTACAAATCTCTTATTTTGACTAACATTGTTCAATGCCAAAGTAAGTTCATTACAATTCCCTAAAGAAAGAATGCTTTAGTCTTCAGTTGGTATTGGTTTTTAGCTAAATGGTGAACTCTAGTGGCAGAAAGTCAGAATGCATTTGATACATGTTTTTGTATTACCCAAATAGTAGCCTTGGTAACCCCTTCAGGACCGGACTGTTTTAACACTTTTGTGGTGTTTGTGTTTAGCTGTAATTTTCCGCTCTCTCATTTACTGTTCCGATACAAATTATATATTATGTTTTTCAGGACAAAAAGGGCTTTCTTTACATACTATTATTTTTATCATGTCATATAATTTAATTAAAAATAATAATAAAATACGTTTTTTACAAGTTTTTTTTTACTTTTACTTAAAAACATATTTTACTGATCTACAAAATCGAATGAAACAAACTGCTAAATAGATTCAAAATGTTGACCTGAGTTTAAAAACACCCAATGTTTATGTGTTTTTTTGCTTTTATTTGCAAGTTATAGGGTAGCTATAAGTACAAGTAGGAAATTGCTGTTTCAAAATGTACATTTTTCAAATGTATCAATAGTGACATTGTAACACTGTTATGTCATAAATCTCCCAAAACACCCCACATGTATATATTTTTCTTAAACTAGATAACCCAAGGTATTCATCTAAGAATATTTTGATACGTTCTATGCAGCCATTTTACCACAAACCTTTCCCAAACTTTGCATAGGTACTTTATTTTTTTTATTTTTTTCACATACATTGCAATTCAGGTAAAAATTCACAGATTCTGTTAGGTGTCACTACCAAACACCCCAATATGTGTTCAGCAACATCTCCCGAGTACAGGGATATCCCACATGTATAGGTGTGTCGGGTTGTTGGGGGGCTAAAAGGCCACATTTGGCAGGTGCGCATATCAGTTTCCCAGCTTGGAATTGACATGTAGTCAACCTGCATGCATGTCCTATTTGGGACATTTTTGAAGCTGGCCAATGTATTTTACCAACATCAAACCATATATTTTTTATAAGTAGACACCCTAGGGTATTTCACTTGGTGGTATTTTAACACTTTCCATGCACTAATTCTACCACCAGGCTTTGTCAAACATTGAGTTAGTAATTTTTTTTCAGTTTTTTCACACACCTTGTACTTTAGGCATGAACTAACAGATCCTGTTATGTATCACTGCCAAACACCCCAATATGTGTTCATCAAGATCTCCAGAGTACAGGGATACCCCCCATGCGTAGGCTTGTCGGTTCTTTGGGAGCTAAAAGGCCACGTTTGGCAGGCGCGCTTATCAGTTTCCCAACTTGGAATTTTGACATGTAATCAACCTGTGCCCATGTCCCATTTGAGCCAGTGTATTTTAACCCAATCAAACCATATATTTTTTCAAAAGGAGTTTTGACTTCTTTCCCCCAACCATTTTGCCTCCCAAAGAAAGTGTAGTGGTAACTTTGTAATTCTGTTTTTTATGCACACGTCATCTGGTTTTGGCCAGCTGGTTATGTGTTTCTGCCAGAAAACATGTTAGACCAAATGTGCAGGTAGCAAATGTACATTTAGCAGCAATCTTTAAACTGACTCCTGCAAATAGAATCTAACTAGAGATTTGGAGGATGGAAACTGACTAACAAAAAATGGCTGTTTTCCAAAGAAACAAAAAATAAAATAAAAAATTCAGGAACACTTCTTACAACTGTTCTGTGTGGTACAGCTTGAAACATGTTCCTACACACAGTCCTGGTTTCGCAGGGCAATCAGGACAGTGAAAAAGGGTGTCTGTCCTGGCAACGTTTCTGGGGGGGTTTCTAGCAGTTGGCGGTAACTTAAAAATAAAATGTCTGGACTCCGCTTGCACCGTTGTTGGAACTTGTCCATCTCCATAAATTGTTAAAGAAATAATTTTCAACTGAAATTGGAGAAAGGTGGTTTTTCCCTGGGTTATTTTTTTTAAAAAGCAAAAATGAGTTGTGGGTTGCTATTTGCATTAGATAGATAGCCACCTTTTTATACCATGCTTTGGTTTTTCTTAAAATAAGATATGGCTGCATCAGCTGATCAGCCAAATCAACACCCCCCCATGTACTTATTATACGCCCTGATGCAAACCGGTTTGGACTCTACTCTGCCTCAGACAGAGACGTCTGCCATGTGTTCGTCATGGATGGTGGTTAGCATGTTGACATCCTTCCTGTCCCTAAATCTTAGTGCAAGCACTTCAGGTTTGCGAAGTGCTTTACATTTGCCTTTTTTTAATTTTGCCTCTATGAGAGATCGTGGAAAGTCTTTTTGGAATTTATTCTGGCAGTGCCGCAGGCCAGTGTCTGTAAACCATAAAGTGTTTTAAACAGAAGGACACTACTATAAAAATTGTCCACTTAAAGGTGGTAACCTTTATTAAATAAGGGGTTTAGTAGGTCCCATACAAGTTTCCCACTTGTACCCAGGGAGTCAGTACAGCCAGGAGGGTCCAGTTGACCATCTTTCCCCTCATATACACGAAAGGCAAACGTGTATCCACTTTTGCTCTCGCACAGTTTGTACAGGTTTATGCCATACCTAGAGCGCTTTGAAGGGATGTATTGTCTGAACCCTAATCTCCCTTTGTATTTCATTAGAGATTCATCTATGGATAAATTTTGTTGGGGGGTATAAACATCCGAAAATTTGTCCTGAAAATGGTCTAGCAGTGGGCGTATTTTATGAAGCCTATCGTATTGGGGTGATCTCTAGGGTGACAGAGGGTATTGTCACTGAAATGTAAAAATCTCAGCAGTAACTCGTATCTGGCTCTAGGCATGGTTTGGGAGAATACTGGACTAGACATTATTGGATTGGTGCTCCAGTATGAGCGAACCGATCGCTTCTTTATAATCCCCATGAGCATTGTAAGAGCCCAGAATTTTTTAAGCTCTGGGACATCTGTGGGATGCCAGTCATGCTCCCTGACTGTATAGCTACCTGGATTGTTATGAATAAATTGGGTAGCATACAAGTTAGTCTGGGAAGCAATCTCCTCCCAGATGGTATCCCCTAAAAATAGTTCTACATACTGCATTGGGGAGAAGCCATCTACATTAACATTAATGCCTGCGTTGGCACTAAAAGGTGGGACGTGGGGCTCTGCTAACTGTGGAGGTACCCAGTTTTCCTCTACATTCGGAGTAGCAGAGGAAGCACAGCTTCTTTCTCCAGCCGGCTCACACACAGATGACATGTCGTTTTGACTAGACATGTCAGAAAACTGACCTGGGTCAAAATCTGTCAGTCTGACGCCAAGAAAGCACATGCCTCCTGCAAGTTATACATATGCTGCATGTTTTACACACGACTAAAACAAATTATAAACACACACAAAAAAATAACTTTTTTTTTTTTTTTTTTATTAAAACAGACTAAACAGCAATCCCTAATCTAACTCCTGTCACAAAAATCTAATGGAGATTTGGGGGAAGGAAACTGACTGACTAAGACAGACCAAGATACAGATTTTATAAAACAAATTTAACCCTTTAAGGGCAAAAAAAAATACAGACAGTACAAATGCACTGCTGTAACAGATCTGGCAGGGAAGGGGTTAAAAAGGATTTTTTTTTTCACTTTAGATACTGTATAAAGCTCTGGAACACTTCTGCTGCAACAAACTATCATGATCATCACGATCTCTCTCGCCTCACAAAACGCTACAGAGGAGAGAGGGGCAGAGATCACTGTCAAGGTGAGTGTTTGTAACACCCACTTTGACAGCAGCCAATTGCGAGTGATCACAGATCACTCACACACTGCAATTGGCTGTTACTATCTGCCTGGGATGTCTGGCAGATAGTTACAGCATTATACTGGAGGGAGCGATCTTTGATCGCTTCCCGCAGCCCGTTTTTCGCTATGACGGTTCAGGACCGCCAGTGGTCCATACGCACGTTTTACCGCTGACGGTCCTGAACTGTCAGCGGTCCTGAAGGGGTTAAGTCAAACTGTCTCTGCAGTAGATATATGTCTAGCTAGATTACTTATAAAGCATCTGAACCTAACTAACATGGTATGTAAAGAACCTTGAGGCATGTTAGAGAAACACATTCAGACTGGAGAACAGTTAAGGATGTATGCTCCTGGAGGAAGTCTCGCACCCAGTCAGACTTTCTCCATTATAGATTCTTATTGTATTCATACAGCGCAGCCCTTGCCCTCGCCAAACAGTCATACTTTTCCTCTCTCATTAGTTCATGCTACCGCAATCCCAGGCGTCTTTCACACCTTTAATTCTCTTCTTCACTCTGCTGTGGGAACCCCCCAAACTAACCTTACTGCCGATAGCTTTGCATGTTAATTTACCAACAAGATTGAACAGCTAAGGAAAGAATTCTCCCCTCTTTGCCGTTCTCTTTGTTAACCACACATAGATCATGCCTTTTCTACCCTTTCTACCCAGACTTTTTCCGCGCCTACTGATCCAGAGGTGGCTGCACTTCTCCTTTCCTCTCGCACCACCACTTGCCCGCTCTCACCTTATCAGAACTCTCTCCACTTGCCTTGTGCCTTCCTTAACACACATCTTCAACTGCTCTCTCTCTTCTGGCGTCCCTCCTGATCTTAAACATGCCACTGTAGTACCTATCCTGAAAAAAACATCTCTTGACCAGTCCTCCCCCTCTATCGTCCTATATCCCTGCTCCCTCTTTCCTCAAAGCTTCTGGAAAGACTTGTCTTTACCCATGTGTCTCACTTCCTCAATTCCAACGCTCTCCTTGACCCTCTTTAATCTGGCTTCCGCCCTCTCCACTCTACTGAGACTGTGCTTATCAAAGTTACTAACGACCTAATCGCAGCTAAATCCAAAGGCCACTACTCCATACTAATTCTTCTTGACCTCTCTGCTGCCTTTGACACCGTTGATCATGCTCTCCTTCTTCAATCACTCTGTGACTCTGTCCTCTTGTTGTTTTCCTCTTATCTCTCCCAACGCTCATTCAGTGTCTCCTTTTCTAATGATACCGCCTCCCCCTTGTCCTGTCTCAGTTGCAGTCCCCCGACCTCTCTGCTGCCTTTGACACTGTTGATCATGCTCTCCTTCTTCAAACTCTTCAATCACTCAGTCTCTGTGACTCTGTCCTCTCATGGTTTTCCTCTTATCTCTCCCAACGCTCATTCAGTGTCTCCTTTTCTAATGATACCTCCTTCCCTCGTCCTGTCTCGGTTGGAGTCCCCCAAGGCTCTGTCCTTGGTCCCCTTCTATTTTCTCTTTATACTGCCTCTCTTGGCAAACTTATTACCTCTTTTGGATTCCACTACCACTTGTACACTGATGACACCCAGATATCTCTCCTCCCCGGACCCCTCTCCTGTCATCCTGCAACGTGTCACTGCTTGCCTTTCTTCCATCTCTGACTGGATGTCCTCCCGCTTTCTGAAACTCAATCTTTCTAAAACTGAGCTCCTTGTCTTTCCTCCTCCTAACCCTGATCCTCCTCTTTTGCTCTCCCTTCAAGTTAATGGTACCCACATAAGTCCATCCTTGCAAGCGCGCTGTCTTGGCATCCATACTTGATTCTGGCCTCACCTTTGAGCCTCACATCCAGTATGTTGCCAAATCCTGTAGAATCCATCTTAAAAACATAGCCCGCATCCGCCCCATTCTTACACAAGATGCTACCAAGGAGCTTGTCCATGCTCTAGTAATTTCCTGCATGGATTATTGTAACCCTCTCTCTTTTGGTCTTCCCAAAAGCCGTACTGCAGTCCGTAATAATTTGCTGCCGCCAGATTGATTTTGCTCTCTAGTCTGTTCTCTCACACCTCACCCTTCTGCCAGTCCTTACATTGGCTTCCTGTATCCTTTAGAAGTCAATTCAAGGTACTAATTCATACCTAGAAAGCACTGAACAATTCTAGCCCCTCTTATATATCTTCACAGATCCATAGGTATGTCCCTTCTCGGTCTCTCTGCTCTGCCTGTGACCACCTCCTGTCTGCTGTGCACACCTGTACAGCCAACTCACGCTTGCAGTACTTCTCGCGGGTGGCTCCTTTTCTTTGGAAAAGCCTGCATAAAACATTCAAGCTCTACCTAGTCTTCAATCTTTTTAAAAGTGCCTTAAAACCCATCTCTTTAGAAAAGCTTATGGCCTCCCAGAATAAATTCTACCTTACATACCTGTCTCTTGCTCTTTACTCTCTCCTCCAGCTCTGCTTCAATCCCACCTTATTTAATTGCAATTTCCTGCCTTATTGTGTTTTATACCCCACTACATATAGACTGTAAGCTCATTTGAGCAGGGTCCTCTTCAACCTATCGTTCCTGTAAGTTTTTTTGTAATTGTCCTATTTATAGTTAAATCCCCCCTCTCATAATATTGTAAAGTGCTACGGAATCTGTTGGCGCTATATAAATGGCAATAAAAATAATACATCTAGTGTTCCTAGAGTCTAACTTTAACTGAAGTACATGTAAGCATATATCAGACATACTGGTGGCATGAAAGGAGGAACACTTATGTGTGTTACAGAATCAGCACTAGATACTGAAGTGCGGAGACCCAGTAATAAAACTTGTTGTAAAAACCATGATGATAACACACAACAATGATAACATTTTGTGACTGATGACCATTATATAATTTAAAGGAACAGCAAGAAATGGAATCGCAACACCAAAATGTCAGGAGATTTTTATTCCTCCAATAATTATTGAAATTAATGAGTCTTTTAAATCTTCAGAAAGAGAACCATAGTAAAAAAAAAAAGAATCCTTATACGTTTCTGTAGATAATGTTATCTCACTCCATCTAATGCAGTCAGGAAGAAGCAGATACCCATTGTATCCCTTTAGAACAAGAGTGTTCAACATTTTGAAAGTTAAGGGCCACTTTGAAAATGTGGTATTGGTCGTGGGCCACACAACAGACAACTCTTTTATACAATACAATAGTAATTAAGAAGATTCGGTTAATGAGAGCACTGCTGTTTATTTTTATTTATTTTTTTACTAATAATTCAATGTTAGGAACTATTTTTGTGGTAACTAATGGAGGCAGTAATCCAGATGACAATCAGTAATTTTTGTCCTCATTCTAGAAAGCATCTGTTCACATAAGCTTCCAAAGAGGAACAATACTCCCCATTCTTTTTTCTGATTTTTTCAAGATTCTTGTAGCATGCATTTTTCATTCTTCATTTCCCCTTTTCTACATACTTTAAGTAAAATTCTAGCATCCATATTTCATTACATTTGATTTTTTTAGGACTTAGTCATATTGAATGTCACTGATTTCCATTTAAAAGTCCCCTGGAGTCTCCATCACATTCACAAAGAAGTGCTTAGTTAGCACATTCATGGTCCTTCTGTTGAGCATGGACATTTTGGAATCTCTTTGATGTGATTACCAGGTAATGTATTTATGTGATGGTTGTGTATGCAGGCCAAACTGAGGTGTTTAGTGGGTCCTTGGCCATTAGGACATGGGTTGAGTTTCCCTGCACTGAGCACATCTTAGTCTTTCCTTTTAGAAGTCTCCCAGATAGGTGATGTGTAAACACAGGTAGTATTAATAATAAAATCAATTTACAAGGAGCTTTTTTATTGTTACTATTTGGACTCAAGTCACTTTGTCAGTTTCTAGGTCGAGCATGATAAACAGATGCTTACGGAGATTGTTCATGCTTGTTAACATTTTAGAACTAGAATAGATGTGTTCTTTGTCGGGCCAGGACTTGGCAAGTTCAGGAGGTGCACTGCACACAGCCTTGCGTTTCTACCAGAGGCGCCAGGCACAAACTGACCATTGGACAAACTGCAGTTGGGCTGCGATGGTCATGGGTCGAGGCTGACCGGGGAGATCCTCTACTGGCCCATGTGTGTCTTCACAGACTGGAGAGGGTATTATATTCTCTCTTACCAGCTCAGGGCATATTACTGCAGAGGAGGGAAGACCCAGGAGGTTCTATGCTGTACCTCTGCAGGGCAAATAATATTCCTCTTGCTAGCTTGGCAGTTCGGAGCATTGTCACAGGTTACCATGGCAACACTGACACACCATAATGCTAAAGCTCACAAGAGGAGTGTATTGAGCCTGTACCCAGGAGAGAGTCCCTAATTACCACTGAACAGACCCCTCCCTGGCCAATAAGAAGGGATGGTGGAAATAGTGTTATTTTTTTACAATTTACCCTATCCTTCCTGCCCCCACTACAGTTCCTATATATCTAGCACTCACTAACCACCCTATTCCTAACCTAGACCTACTACAGCCCCAACAAAACTACTATACACCCACTATAGCCCCTATTCCTCCTAAAGCCTTTACTCCCCCAACAGCCCCTATCTCTCCACTGCACATAGTACAACCCCTTCCCCCCTGTGCATACACTACAGCCCATATCCACCAGGCACAACCTAAAGTTGCTATATACCCCACACAATACCTATTCTCCCACATTCATGGTGGGCTACATATACCCCAATCTCACCCTAGCTGTCCCTGCAGACTGTGACAGCCCTTCAAAGTGCAGGGTTACCCTCTGCCTGGAAGGCTGTCAATCAGCCTTTCGAAGTATTGAAATCCACACTGCATGTGCAAGATGTGCAAAGCAGATTATCAAATAGCTCACAACGCACTTGGCTGCATTTGCCAAAACTGGTACATTTTTTTTAAAGAAAATAAAAATAAAGTGGCCCTGCATTTTATCTTGCACCTGGACCCACAAACAGTAGATCCAGCCCTGTCTCTATGGCAGCTTCTGTTGCTCAGCATGTAGTATTGACTCCATTCCTGCTGATGGCTGATTAAATAATGTATTTTTTTTCTCCTCATTTCAGTGAGAGAAAGTGTAAGATTTCTGGATTCCCAGAAGAATGTGCTCCTCGTGCCGGCTGCTTTCTCACCCCTGAAGTAACACTTGCAATGACTGCCAATATCCGATGACATATGGCTGATATCCCAATTGTACATCTACAGCAAGGAAAGCTATGATGCTGGATTGACAAGATCAAACTTTCCAAAATTTAAGGCAATTGCATTAAACCCCACAGACAAGTCACATTAATTTCTCCAGAGCTACAATATTTATATTCTAAATAAACTTATTTTGAAACACAGGCTTCCTGTTTTTAGTGGACTAAACGTCGACATTTACGGACAAATGGGGTTTACTAATATTCACTGTCATAAAAAACTAATATCCTATTCTTGGTAGAATAACTGCTCAAAATGTTGCTGATTTAGCAGACTGTGATAAGTGACTGACATCTTACGTTAAATAGATCAGATAAGATTGACTAGGATGTTGTTTAAAATGCATGATGGAACTTTCCTCCAAGTATGATGTGTATGCTTTATTTCTTGTTTGTATACTGTTTGCACATGCAGATTGTGAAGTTCTTTTCTCACTACAATGCACTTTTGCTGCATTATATCCTATTTTTTTTGTTTGACCACATCCTTTATCACCTTTTGTATTCCTGTTTCCATAGTTTATTTTGTTACATTTACTGGTTTATCTATGTGCTGTATAATATGTGATTTTGGCAGGTGTACCAGGGCCGCCATCAGGGGGTGACAATCATGATGGTTGTTACAGGCCCGGCGGTCCTCTCTGCACACATAGTGAATATCGCTATCTATGTGTGCAGCCGCGGGCCCCCGGCTCCCTGTTACCGCAGAGGGGGCCCAGCACACTGCGTCTTCACATTCAGTTCATTTCTTCAAATAACTCTCGCGAGCATTGCCACGGGTTACCACGAGAGTTATTGCAGGAAATGAACTGAATGTGAAGACGCAGTTTGCTGTGCCGCCTCATGCCACCGGACCACCAGGGAATGGAATCTCCCTCCTCCCTAGACACAGGTAATTAACATTTAATTAAATTTCATGTGAAAATGCCCCTCCTCCCCCCCATAGTTTGCACACTAATACAACACACACACTAATACAACACACACACTACATTCATTACACTATGCACACACTCTGCATTTACTATACTGACACACACTCTGCATTTACTATACACACAGCATCCACTACACAAACATCCTGTATTCACAGTACACACACTAAATCCACCACACATTGAAACACTGCGTCTAATACACACACTACATCCACTACAGACACTGCATCCACTAAGCACATTGCATCTAGTACACACAAACCTTGTGCCTTGTCAGGTGTCCAAAAATTTCTGATGGCGGCCCTGTGGTGTACTGTGTGGGTGTGATTTGGATGGTTTGTGTGATTGTCTGTCCCAGCTTAACCAAGAGTTTTACTTGCCTGCACCTTATGCCCCAGTTTTGTGCCTACTCCCGTTATATACTTGCAATGAGACTAAGCTCATCCTGGAAACTATTTTTTGCATTCTCATCTGGTCAGCCTCATCACTGAAATACTAGCATAACAGAGTTAGGAACTGCCGGTAAACCGTACGGGGGCCCAAGAAAGTTTTGGAGCCCTGCAGCTGCCCTTTGGAGTGAGCAGAGAGGCCTGGTAGTTCCCTTTTTTTCTGACCGTGCACTTGATGTTGGGGGCTTTCTAGGCTGCATCAGACCTCAGTCGAATATCCTGCTGCTACAGCTGCACAGGGAGAGGGAGGCTGGGCCACACAGAGACTATGTGGAGATTGAGCTTCCAAATCACTGCATTGCAGCCCACGTGGGGCTCCTCAAGATGCATCCACAAGTCTCTGGAGGCAGGAGGAGCCCCACGTGGAAAGCCCCCAACATCAAGTGCACAGTCATAAAAAAAGATCTACCATCTGGATTGGGGACTACTCTGCTGGTTAGTGGTTATCATTCATTAGTAAAGTGGGGTTGAAGAAAGTGGGTTTGGGCTAGAGCCAAAGTCAGTTGGGGGTTGGAGGAGAATAAGGGATGCAGCTGTGTGTCTGTCACAGGGTTTATGTGTATCTGTATGTCCATGTGTGTATCTGTGTCAGTGTTTGTGTATCTGTATGCTAGTGTGTCTTCTGTGTTTGTGTATCTTTATCTAAGTGTGTGTGTGTGGCAGTGTATGCATACAACACTGCATTCAGACACCAACACTGCACACAAAAACACCCCTGCACTCAAACGCCACCACTACACACAAATACACAACTGTGTTCAACTGCCAGTACTACACCCAAGTACACCCTTGATTGTAAATGCCATCAATACAAACAAATAGACCTCTGCCATCAAACACCAACAAAGCACACATTCAAACACGTAAATACTGCACACATGGTAGCTGTAGCTGGCAAGGCATTGTGGTAGTTGAGGACATATCTTATGCTCACCTTTGCTTTAGAAGTGGGGCCCAAGAAATACTTCCACCAGGGTGAGGTGGCACAATTGCGCGCTGACATGGCGAACATAGAGGCCCGCATGTCGGTGACGGAGACGTAGACAAGGGCTCTCAGGACGGACCTGGAACAGACTACCACAAATGTCACAAAGCAAGAGGCAGACATGGCATACCTCACAACATGGATAGACGACCTGGACAACCGCGGGCACAGACTGAACCTGTGCGTCCGCGGGGCGAGAGAGAGAGGCCCGTCAGAAAACGTGCCAGAACTACTAAGACACCTATTCACCCTTATACTGGGAGCCCAGAAAAGGCATAGTCCACGCACACAGGGCACTGAGGCCCATGCCAGCGCCAGAAGAGCAACACAGGGACATAATATGCTGCTGCTGCTTAGAAAACTACCAAATAAAAGAGGAAATACTACGCACTACCCGCCGCATGGGCACCATACGCCGAGAAGGCCAAATCATATCCGTATACCGGGACCTATCCCGCTACACCTACAGGCAAGGAGAGCCCTACGCCCGATGACATCTGCCTTACAACAAGCGGGCTTCCCATACCGCTGGGGCTACCCGTTCTCAATCTCCGCCAGACACGGACCAGACCAGCTGATGGTGCCGAAACCAGAGGAGGTCTCGGAGTTCCTACGCACCTTAGGCCTCCCACTGCAATAGGTGGGAGGCCTAAGGTGGCTAGCGAGATCATTCCTCCAACAACCACCAGGACCACAATAACCACGCAGACCTAAACCAGGCGCACAAGGACCCCAGCAATTACGCCAACAAGACCGGGGCCAGGGCCCAGCACGGCAGGAGCTGTAACTGAGGGGACTCACAGCGTAACCTAGGCAGGAGGAGGGGGACTCTAACACTGCACAACCGTGAGTACTACCAAAGGGACACACACACATACAACGCATCTACAATGAGCAAAAAGTTTGGGAGGGGGGTCGGGACACAGGGGGACTGAGGGTGAGAAAGCCGCAAAAGCCATACAACGCAAGGACATACACCCCATGAGCAGGGCTAGATTAAGAGCCCAGTGGGCCTGGTGCTGACAATTATGATGGCCCTAATTACAGAATTTTATGGACCAAAACCACTAAAACAGTCAGACCTCTCAAGCGTCATGTATCTGATGGTGCTGGAGGGAAACTCAAAAGGATGCAGCTATACGAAAATACATACTCTATGCTAATCCCTCTCTAATTTATGCTTTCATCTTTCAAGTAAATCCATACCCCATAACAGCAGTATCCAATAAAGCAGGAAGTCAATGGGTGGGGTAAAAGGGTGGGCCACTGGTGCGAATCACGTGACCAGACCTGCCAAAATGGGAGAACATGCCCAAAAAGGGGGCATGTCTGTCCAAAGAATTGGAAGGCCAGCCTGGCATGAATGCATGTCAGGCTGCCTGCCATTCATACAGGCTGTCCAACTAAGACAGCACCGCCTACTCCTAGAGCATTTGGCACCCAGGGCAGATCCTGTGCTTGGCACCCCCTTGCCCCCCCCCCAAAAAAACTGTAAAAAAATGTTAAAGGTTTTCTCTTTTTTTTTTTTTACAATTTGTAAAATTTGCAAAACCACTGTCAGCTCCTCCTACAAAACCCTTGTCCTGCCCCACCCCTCCTACAAAACCTCTGTCTTGCCCCTTCTACAAATCCTGTACTGCCCCGTCTACAAAACCCCCGCATCCCCTTCCACAAATCCCCTGCTTATCCCCCCTTATAAAGACTCCTGTCCCAATAAAAAAAAACGCCCCCTTCTACAAAATCCCTGCAGCCCCACACATACATTTACAGGCAGACAGTCACACACAGCTACAGGCAGACAGTCACACAGACACACATGCAGTCACAGACAGTCATATATACATTGACACACACACATGACAGCAGCAGACAGTCACATGCACACAGTCACAGACAGACAGTCACACACGGTTACAGGCAACATCAAACAGTCACAGGCAGACAGTCACACATACACTTTTCCTAACTACCATGGGGCACTGTGCGGCCACAGCTCACACAGCCCCCTCCAGCCAGGGCCAGTGCAAGGATTTTTGTCGCCCTAGGCAAAAGTAAAGTTTGCCCCCCCCCCATGTGACATCACAATGGCCCACCCATATGATCTGCCATGTTAACTAACGCCAGTGCTGCAGTGCCGCCGTGTTTACATTAAAGGCCTGCAGGGACAGGCTATAGACACCAGAACACCTACATTAAGCTGCAGTGGTTCTGGGGACTATAGTGTTTCTTTAATGTGAGGTAAATTAGAGATTAGTGCCACGAATAATATACTAGATTGCCTACTTACAACCAGATGAGGATGATGATGGGCTCTAGCTGCAGTCTGGCTCCACTGGTCTGGTGTAGAACAGGCTCTCTGGAGGCGGTTTGTAACTGTGGTCACAAAAATCAATGTTCTGGGAGAACGGGAAGCAGCTCCATTTTTTGGGGGTCCTTTACACAGCTCAAGGTCTGGGTCCCAGGGTCCACCTTCATGTTCCACCAATGAGTTTCCACCAATGAGGGGGTGGAGTGTGTAGGGAATGCATTGTGTGAATCTGTGTTTGTATGTGTAAGGGCTGCAAGGTGTGTTTCTGTGTAAGTACGGGATGCAGTGTGTGTATGTAAGGGATGCATTGAGTGTGTGTAATGAATGCATTGTGTGTTTGTGTGTGTGTGAGGGATGCATTGCTTGTGTATGTGTGTCTGTGTGTGTAATGCATTGTGTGTTTTTCTGTGTGTAAGTGGTGCATTGTGTGTGATGAATGTCAATCTCTCCCCTTCAATTTCCTTCTCTCCCTCCAATTTCCTTCTTTCCCCCCTCCCAATTTCTTTCTTTTCCCCCTCCCAATTTCTTTCTTTATCTCCCTCCCAATTTCTTTCTTTATCTCCCCCTCCCAATTTCTTTCTCTCCCTCCCAATTTCTTTCTCCCCCCTTCCAATTTCTTTATCCCCCCCTACCACTGTTGTAGCGTGGCCGAGCCCTCTATGGTCCGCGGGTACAGGGAGCTTTTGTTTCCTGTACCCGGCCGTACTAAAAGGAAGTGCACACTCAGTTGTACTTCCTGTTAGTCCGGCCGGGTACAGGAGACAGAAGCTCCCTGTACCCGCGGACCATAGAGGGCTCGGCCACGCTACAGTGAGGGAGTGACAGAAGGGAGCGCTGAGCGCTGAAGGCTTCCCTCCTGTCAGCCCCTCTCCTCATGTTGCGCCCGGGCGGTGCACCCTCATGGACGCACCAGCCCGGGCAAAGCTCCAGCCGCCTGAGGCTCTCTACAGAGCGCTCGGGCGGCTGCAGCATGAGGGTCATGGCACCCCTCATCATGGTGGCACCCGGGGCGGACCGCCCCCTCCGCCCCCCCCTTAGTACGCCACTGGTTCCTGGTATATAGTCTGGGACAGAGAAAAGCTGTATGTAGTGAGTGTAGTGTATGTACTGAGTGTAAAAGAAACAGGACATGCCACAGTGTCTCACAGTGAGAGACCGTCTGCATTATCTAAACTAATTTTATTGTCAGCCACTCCACACAAGTTTTGTTCCCATACAACCCTCTTAAGCTTCCAAACTTAAAGGGACACTATAGTCACTAGAACAACTACAGCTTATTGTATTTGTTCTGGTAAGTAGAATCATTCCATTCAGGCTTTTTGCAGTAAACGCTGTCTTTTCAGAGAAAATAACTTCACTGGTCACTCCATAGATGGTTGCTAGAGGTGCTTCTCTGCATGCAGACACTGAACTTTCCTCATAGAGATGCATTGATTCAATGTATCTTGATGAGGAGATGCTGATTGACCAGGGCTATGTTTGATTTGTGCTGGCTCTGCCCCTGATCTGCCTAGTTGACAGTATCAGTCAATCATATGGGGAAGCATTGTAATTTGCTCAGACCACCACTTCTGATGATGTCAGCAGACAGTCAGTTCAAAGTCAGAGCCAGCAGCTGCAGATTTGAATACAAGTAATATTTTACTATATTTAGGGAGGCAAGAGGGGAGTCAGGGGGACTAGATGGTGGTTTTAATATAATAGGGTCAGAAATTCATGATTGTGTTTCTGACCCTATAGTTCTCCTTTAAGCAAGAGTATGTGAAGAGTAGTTAGGGTTGCAACCTTTCTTGGAAAAAAATACCAGCCTTAATCATTTGTATAATTAATTAGTTATGCATGACATCACATGATGTAAATCACAAGGAGTGACATAAGAGAAAATTCTGTAAAATCACCAACAAACTACTCACAGTTGATTCTGCTATATAGATGGATTGCTCCCAGTGTCTCCCTGCGTCTGTCTCGCAAGTCACCCACTGTCTCAATGTCCCTATGTATCACAGGATCAGTGTCCCATGTCGCCCAGTCCCCCAGAGACCCGAGGACACTGAAAAACTTGGCAACATTGGGAAACATGGGGACACTTGTGGATACAGACATAGGGACACTGAGAGACATGGGGACACTGAGACATTTAGGGAAACTGGGAGAAATGGGGACACTGAGTGTAACGGAACCGCTGGCACCCCGACCGAGTACCTTCCGCCAACGGATGCTCCTAGTGCTTTCCGAGGACTCCAAGCACTCTACCTGACACCATAACCACTGCAGACCCCACGAACCGCCGCAGCTTGGTTGGGGTCTCGCCGTCACCACCCACTCTGGACCCAGGACCAGGGTCCAGCTTCCAGCAGGTCGACCTCTCTCCGAATTCCAGAGAGCAGGAACAGGAACAAGCTCTTAGCAGAGCTTAGTGATTATACCCTGGGGAGTATGGTGATTATAGCAATCCCCAGAGTGTAGTTTCTCCAATCCCCCAAACATGAGCCGAAACTTCATGAAGGTACAAGATGATCTGCTTTTAATGACCACATACTGGCTTTTATGCAAGTCCCCATGCAAGGGGACATCCCACAGGGTGGGACACAGTACAACCAATCGCACAATGGTTAAATCCCACACATCTCCTCCCCTTAGCCTGAGAGGTAACCCAATTATCCATACATTTTAAAACACACTTTTTACCCAACTTTCATAACTCTAAAACCATACATCCAATATTAATAAAAGTCACATATTATTAATCAGCACATCCCAAATACAAACATACCCAAAAATCATGCAAATCCTTCCATTAGTTCAAAAGTTAGTTAGAAGTACTTTGTGACCAAAGGAAGCATGGCTTTTCCTGCCCAAACCAGTTCCCACTGGTCTGGCAGTGTCCCTGGGACAACTCCCTGCTTGAGAACAATGGAGCTGGGGGAGGGGAAGAGTCACACCTTCCCATGAATTCAAAGGGGCAGAAAAAGTGTCTCAAAAGTTTCAGTATGTCCATACACTGTTTTTAAAGGGCCAACACAGTACAATAAAAGTCCATAAGCCCAAATAATGTTTGTAAAGGGCCATACAACCCAGGGCCATAGTCATGAGGCAGGAGGCTGGCACTCAGGCTCCTCCCACAGCCAGGGGCAAAGGGCAGCTGGTCACCTAACAATCCAGGGACAAAGGGCATTTCGTCACACTGAGACATTAGGGACACAGAGACAAGGGACACAGACACTGGGAAACATGGGGACACTAGGACACAGACATGGGAACACAGGCACTGGGAGACTTGGGAACAGTTGTGGACATAGACATGGGGACACTGGGACATTTAAGGACACTGGGAGACATGGGGACACTAGGCACACTAAGAGACATTGGACACAGACACTAGGAGACTTGGGGACACAGACACTAGGGACACTGGCTGGGAGACATGGGGACACTGGGAGACATGGGGACATAGTGTATCTGTGTCCCAATGTCTGTGTCTCCCAATGTCCCTATGTCTCATAGCGTCCCCATGTCTCCCAGTGTCCCCTAGTGTATCAGTGTCCCCATGTTTTCTAGTGTCCCCAAGACTCCCTGCTGCCTTTCCCCCATCCCTCACTTACCTGAGCTGTAGAGCTGCTGTCTGGACTCTCTGTGCTGTGTAGCTGCTCCCCCACGGATCAGTGAGTAGAGTGAGGCAGGGAGGGATATTCTGTAACTTTCTATCCCTGCTTCTTTCCACACACACCCTACTGGCCAGTGCTGGTATTGCAGAGTAATTTCCGTTTATTCTGAGAAAAATACCTGCATTTGTATTGCCGGTATTACTGCAATACTGGCACGGCCAGGCAGCCTTAAATACCGGCTGTGCCAGTAAAATACCAGTCAGGTGGCAAACCTAAGTAGTGTGAGCTTATTCCATGGGCCTGGGCCTCGAGATGCATCTCCATCAGCCCCTATGTTAATCCGGCCCTGCCCATGAGAGGTAACCACTGGAAAACCTTTCTACTGACAAGACAGCAAGGGGGGGGCTCAGGACATTTGGGGAGGGGGACAGGGTATATGCCAACACTGGCAACACAAGAGGTACGAAGGCGTAAGGACGGCCCCATTGGCAACAACACAGAGACGCAACCCTGAAAGCAGAACCAGGGGACGCCATGGACACTGTATGATAGCCATGGGAACCAACACACACACACAGGGATAGGGAGGAGGAGAGAAAGCAGGGGAGGGGGGGAAACAAATACGAGGGGCAGAATGAAAAGAATAGCCAGGGTAGGACAAGAGTGAAATGAAAGGCAACCACACTGTGCCAAGGAGATGTGGCAGAAAAAGAGAAACGGGAGGCAAGAAAGACGTAGGAAAGGAGGGAGAGGGAGGAGAAGAAGTGAGAGGGTGGAGGAGGAAGATGAGGGGGGAGGAAAGGAAGAAGAGGAGAAGGGTGGAGAAGGAAGGGGCGGAAGGGCGGGGAGGGGGAGAAATAATAAAAATAAATAAATAAAAAACCTTTAAATCAACATAGTTAAATATATATGTATAGGAAAATTTCACCCCCATACACACAAAATTTCGCACGGAGAAGCAGGAATGGGCATACCCACACATCTCATGGCTAGGTAGGATACAAGTAGTCAAGATGAATTTTCTTCTCCGTCTGCTATACCTTTTCCAAACCATCCCCATGATAGTCCCCTGCACATTCTTCACCTCACTCCGCACTGCACTAGGACAATACATATGGAACGGGAAACGACCCAGACTAAAACACACACTACTAACACAACCAAAAGATAAGGGCGGTCTGGCTCTCCCAGACTTCTCCCTCTACTACAGGGCCTGCCACTTCCTGCGGATAATAGAATGGACTAAAAATGGGATACATAAACTGTGGAAATAAGCAGAGGAACATAAGGTGGGCATTCCCATTGCGGTCCTACCATGGCTGCCACCGGGAACCCCGAAGGGAGGGAAGGATAGCCCCTCATACATAAGAGCCACCCTACATGAGTGGCAACGCACAAAAGGGAGACACAGTCTCACATCGTTTCCAACACCTCTACTCCCACTGATACACAAGCTAGACCTCCCACCGGGCCTAGACCCAAAAGCATTCACAACACTAGTCCAGGACCCCATTCCCAGACTTAGACACGTCTATACGACAAAAGGCACTAAGACACTCAACGACCTGAGAGGAGAAACAGAACACACTCTCTTGACACTCCTGAAACATAAACAAATACAGAGTTACATAGCAACCCTCCCACAAGGTGTAAATATTATCACAGGCCCCTACTGCCTTCGAAGAGATATTCTTGGACCCAGACCCAATAGCTCATGGAGTTTCCTTCATATACACACTACTACTGACACAGACACCAACCGCACAGCCAAACTTCAAAGGGAAATGGGAGACAGCCCTAAACCGCACATTCAGCGAGACGGAATGGGAAAAAATCTCCTACATAACACACCATTGCTCTAGTTATAGTAAGACGCAAGAGACAGCGTACAAACTATTAACACACTGGTACCGCAACCCCACGACACTTAACACGATAACTCTAGACCACTCCCCACTGTGCTGGAGATGCGGAGAGGCACGCTCCTACACATTTGGTGGGAGTGTGGCAAGATTGTCCCATACTGGAAGGGAATACACACAATGTTAAAGCAATTCTCAGATGACCCACCCCCCTTCAGCCCAGCTGAAATGCTATTGCATCATACCAGGGCCCCCCCGACCTGATACAAGAAAACAATGACAATACACATTCTGAACACAGCCAAATCAATTATCCCACAATATTGGAAACAACCAGTAACTCCACCCCTGAGGACATGGTTCTCACGAATGGAAGAACTGAGATCCCTTGAAGACCTCCACAATTCCACCAATGGCAAACATCAAGCATACCTCAACATTTGGACACGCTGGTTACTGACGATGACAAAACCAGACTTCGCAGACAGACTACGGATCTAACACCAGAGACAGAATACGACGCCTACACACCACAGACCCTGACCGCAGACAGACCAACGACACCCCAACACATTCCCACCCTCCCCACAACCCAAGACGGGTTGGATCAAAAGGTCAAACCACCAGGACCACTGTCCATTAACCTAAGGACTCATAAAGCAGCACATTTCCATGCAGACTAAACCCAGAACCAGTTCACAGCAGCAACCACACCTCACCACACACACATCCACAACCCACTCTACCCCCCACCCAACGGCACAAGACTATACCTTCTACTCACAAACCCACTCAACATATACAAGACTAGACTATTTCCTAACACTGCACCACAACCTGACCCTGGTGAACGCAGCAGAAATATTACCGATGACATGGTCGGACCACTGCCTGATCCGAATGCAGTTAAAATCACTGCTGTACAAACCCCGACAGATGTCGTGGTGACTAAACGAATCGATCCTTTCGGACGCATTAGCAGCAGACCAGATCGGACAATCAATTCAAGACTACTTCCAAGACAACGAGACGGAGGACATAACGCCACTAACCTGCTGGGAAGTGCACAAAACAGTGATCCGAGGCCAGCTCATCGCAATGAGTGCAACTCTCAAAAAGACGACACGGGAGATGACCGAACTTAGCAAGGAAATCGCGACCCTGGAGACCAGACACAAACGCACCCTAGACGTAACGACGTACAGAGACCTAACGGCCAAATGAAACAAACTAACCACACACCACAACCGCACTATACAACGCTCTTACCAACGCTACAGACACATGATCCATGAGCACGGAGACAAATGTGGGAGACTATTGGCGAACCTCCTGAAACACCGAAGAACCCAACTGTATATCCCCGAAAATTAAAGACACGCATCAACAACTCAAACATCTCCCAGACCACATTGCGACAGCATTCCACTCATACTTCCAAGACTTATACCACCTCCGCCGAGACACACCAGAAGAAGACCTATGACACCGCAGAATAGAGGATATACAAGGCTATCTAGACTTGGCGCGACCATGCGAACTAAGCGAAGCAGACCAGGAGATACTAGAGTCACCCATCGCACTAGAAGAATTGAAATACACCATTCACCCCTTAAGGACACAACATGTGTGACATGTCATGATTCCCTTTTATTCCAGAAGTTTGGTCCTTAAGGGGTTAAAAAAGCAAAAACAGGCAGAGCACCGGGCTCGGACGGGCAACCCTTCCAATACTACAAGGTCTACATGCAAGACATCCTACCGAAGCTCCTAAAAGCCTTAAACTCCATCCAAGACGGAGCCACGCTGTCGGCCCAGTATACCTCGGCGAACCTCACCCTACTTCTGAAGGAAGGCAACGATCTGACACTGTGCCCAAGCTACCGCCCAATCTCCATGCTGAACACAGACATTAAACTCCTGGCAAGCATCCTAGCGACACGCCAATCCACCCAGATCAAACGGGGTTCATCCCAGGCAGAGAAGTGAATGACAACACCATAAGAGCCCTGAACATCATATCATATGCCAGAACACAAAAGTCCCTGACCCTTCTCCTGTCTATGGACGCGGAGAAGGCATTCGACAGAGTGGACTGGGACCTGATGTTCAAAGCCCTCCAAGCCATGGGCATAGGGCCCAAATACCTCACATGGGTGAAGGCGCTATACATCCGCCCTTCAACACGCATTCGGATCAACGGCGGACTGACCGTCCCATTCCAGATCCACAACGGGACCAGACAGGGCTGCCCTCTCTTGCCCATACTTTTCGTGCTGACACTGGAGCCCTTCCTGAACAGGATCAGACTGAAAATAGGAAATACCTAAGGACTCATAAAGCAGCACATTTCCACGCAGACTAAACCCAGAACCAGTTCACAGCAGCAACCACACCTCACCACACACTCATCCACAACCCACTCTACCCCCCACCCAACGGCACAAGACTATACCTTCTACTCACAAACCCACTCAACATATACAAGACTAGACTATTTCCAAAATCCTAGCATATGCTGTTCATAGTCACGAACCCGGAGAACACGAAACCCTGGACCCAACTGGAATCTGACTTAACCAACTGTGACCTCAGGACCCTACCATGGATCCCCAAGACAGCATACAGACACAAACAAGTCGCCAACCCATTCGTAGCGGCGACAATGCAGATCTGGCACAGACAAGGCACAAAACAATACCTGACGACAGACCCAGGCCTGCTGCTACCACTCAAAGGCAACCCAGACTTCCTGGCGGGAGACCTCTGCCCCACACCGAGCCCGGTAGGACATACAACACCAACCCGCATGACAGATGTCCTCACACGCCCATTTGAAGTCCGCCCACTGAACGAACTCTTCCCAGACCGACCGCTCACCTTTTCCCAAACACTGGCAAGAGCTCAAATCGCCTAATACGCCAGATCAATCCCGCAAACATCCCTATTGAGAGAGCTCACACAATTCGAACTCCTAGGCATGCAAGACAAAGAAACACCCAGAGCTATCCAGTGGCAGATCCAGAGCCTGACCTCGGGAGGGGCACTTGCAGATTATTTAGAGAAATAATCCAGACACAATACCCACTACAGCTCAGTGTAGTGGTTATGGTGCCAGTAGTGCTGGGACCCCCTCCCAGAGTAAGTAGTCAAACCGTTTAAGAACAGTTTGACAACTTACCTGAGGTCTGCTTGGAAATGGAGCTGTAGTAGAGCATAGGAGCAGGGGTGCATTGTGTGTGTGTTTGTGTAAGAAGGACTGTGTGAGCAGTGTGTGTGTGAAAGTTGCAGTGTGTACGTGAGGATGGCAGTGTGTGTTAGGGGGGCAGTGTGTGTGCGGGGCAATGTGTGTATGGGGGGGAAGTTTGTGTGTGGGGGCCAATGTGTGTGTAGGGTGTGTGTGTGTATTGGGGGCAGTGTATGTGTGTGGGAGCAGTAGTGTATGTGTATGGTGGGCAATGTGTGTATGGGGGCAGTGTATGTATGTATGTGGAGGCAGTGTGTGTGTATGGGGACAGTGTATGTATGTGGGGGCAATGTGTGTATGTGGGCAGTGTATGTGGGCAGTGTATGTGGGCAATGTATGTGTATGGGGGCAGTGTATGTGTGTATGGGGGCAGTGTATGTATGTGGGGGCAATGTGTGTGTATGGGGCAGTGTATGTGTATGGGGGCAGTGTATGTATGTGGAGGCAGTGTATGTATGTGGGGGGCAATGTGTGTGTGTGGGGGGCAATGTATGTATGTGGGGGCAATGTGTGTGTATGGGGGCAATGTGTGTATGTGGGGGGAAATGTGTGTGTGTGGGGGCAGTGTATGTGTGTAGGGTGTGTGATAAGGATGGGGGGCTTTTAAAAAAAAAAATGTAATTTGATAAAATGATTTATTTTTTTATTTAAAATATACATAATGTCCCCCCTCCCTTCTTACCTTTGTTTAGGGAGGAGGGGGGACATTTCTCGATCCCTGGTGGTCCGGTGGGGAATCCCTGGTGGTCCATATGGTGAGAGTGAACTCTAGCCCCAGTCTCCAGGGCTAGAGTTCACTCTCGTGAGATCTGGAGCATTGCCTTGGCAACGCTCCGTGCTCGTGAGAGAAGGACCTGGAGGAGCTGCAGACTGAGCTCCCCCGGGTCCTCTCTCTCTCCCTCCTATGCCGGCGGCCAGCAAACAGTGCCTGCGGACCGGAGAGGGAGATCTCTGATCTCCCCTCCGGTCCATGAAGGCACTTAGCAGGGCTGGCGCTTGGACAGCGCCAGCCCTGCATTAGCCGACAGGGGAGAGGGAGAACCTCAGATTCTCGGGGGGGGGGCAATTGCCCCTGTTGCCACCCCCCTGGATCCGCCAGTGGAGCTATCTCACAGATATACGCGATACTGGTCACTAGCAGATACTTACTAGCACCCCCATGCATTAGGAACTGGGAGGAGGACCTGGACGAGACAATGACAGAGGCAGATTGGGATAAAAGCATCACCCTGATAAAGAAAACACCAAGTTCAGCACACCTCCAGGAAAACTCATACAAGATACTTACCAGATGGTACCTGACACCAACAGCTCTACACACCAGGAACCCAGAAATCCAAGACACATGCTGGAGATGCGAGGAGGGACGGGCACATTTCTCCACGTTTGGTGGACGTGCTCCCGCATTTGACCCTTCTGGACAGCGCCAGCCCTGCATTAGCCGGCAGGGGAGAGGGAGAACCTCAGATTCTCAGGGGGGGGGGCAATTGCCCCGTTGCCACCTCCCTGGATCCGCCAGTGGAGCTATCTCACAGATATACGCGATACTGGTCACTAGCAGATACTTACTAGCACCCCCATGCATTAGGAACTGAGAGGAGGACCTGGACGAGACAATGACAGAGGCAGATTGGGATAAAAGCATCACCCTGATACAGAAAACACCAAGTTCAGCACACCTCCAGGAAAACTCATACAAGATACTTATCAGATGGTACCTGACACCAACAGCTCTACACAACAGGAACCCAGAAATCCAAGACACATGCTGGAGATGCGAGGAGGGACGGGTACATTTCTCCACGTTTGGTGGACATGCTCCCGCATTCGACCCTTCTGGGAAGCAATACAAGGCATCATACAAGAAGTGACGGACGAACTATTACCACGGTCACCGGCCACCTTCCTCCTTCACCATACCACCATGCCTACGCGGACATACACAAAATTGGTTATCCCTCAACTCCTCAATGCAGCCAAGGCCACCATCCCCATCTATTGGAAGCAGACCAATACACCCCCAATAGCCCGCTGGGTGAAGGAGGTAGAAGCCACGAGGAAATTCGAGGACGTGAAGGCGAACACCCCGCAACACAGGGAACAATACACCAAACGGTGGTTCCACTGGACGCGACTAATCACATCAACCGCCTTCCAACACTGAATCGCCACACCATAACCAGAGACGAGGAAAGACAAGACCTCAGAATAGATCGAACGAACGGGAGACAGCGGGATGCAATGAGCCGGGGTAACAGCGGGAGGCACGACCAGGTTCCCCTTCCCAATACCCATCCCACCCTGACTCCTACTCATTTACACCAACACACCCTAACAAGCACACACAGGCACAGTAACAGTCCGAGGGGCCGGGAAACACGCCAGTGCAGGATTAACTTTCACGCCAGGACCCACACCAAGCATGCACCGCAAACCACTACACACAACACCCCGGACAATCACCACACACACACAAACAAAGCGAACCATCATACAGAGACAGACTCCGCACCGAGGATACATGCACGGACATACACAATAAACTCACAAAACAACGCAACCGGACCGCACAGCAGAAGCAACTCAACACGGAGGAACTAACAAAGCTGATAAACCACAACAATAAATACACCACATACACCACCAACCATAACCAGCAGAGCGAGACTCAGATACCCAAAGACAGTAGAACAGGTACTAGGTACATGACACCACAAAAGAAAAATGGAAGAACTATGAAAATCGAAACATAAATACACGGAGATCAAAGTCTGTTTGACCTGGAAATTACACCACCTTGTTTTTCCTGATTTACATGGCACTTGTAACATCTCCTTTTGATATTAAAGGTCCAAAGGTCAATCATACAGATCTACATTCTATTTCTTAAATTTGATTTACCTTCTAATTTGATTCTAATTCATAATTTCATACATTTCCCCACCTAGAGGGCGAAAGGAACTTAGTGAATGAGCCCTCTTATTTAGATTTGTCGATAAGCAATGTTCTCAAGAGTTCTTAAGGTTTTGCAAAACACAATGAGTCCAAAAACAATAAGGATAGTTTGAAAAACCAACAGCATTTTAAATGTTAGGCGGAGAATTGGATGTTGGGAGACATTGTATGCACAGTCCCACCATGTTGTCTTAGTTAATTCTAATACTGAGTCTCTGGCTATTTGTGTATTTTATTTCATCTGAAGAATATGTTCAGTATTTCTTTCCATTAGCATATGTACATCAACAGTCAATGGTGGAATAGGAATGCTAAACTCTGGGATGGATTGTTTAATTTCTTCATCTATCTAAGTTTTACTTTGACGTTTGAAATGTTATGGAACACTGGAACTGGGAATAAAGTGTGACCGTTGATTCTTTTTTTTTTTTTATAAATATCGTTTTATTGAAATGGTTGCACGGTAAACAAATCGCAGTTAGGTTATGAGCAGTGCGAAACACGCAGGTTTCAATCGTTTAGAGTCTCGTTTGAGATTTTGAGATGCGCAGATCTCTAAAGAAGCAATAGTAGTTGAGACTCGCAGATCTCTGAGCACAATAGGTTTCAACTTACGATATTCACAAAGCATGTTGTAGATTAATTAATTACAGTCTGTCAGGTGCGTTAGCTATGTTCATGCGGTTTGAAATCGCTCGCTCTGCGTTATGATATTGTTTATGATCCTAGGTCCTATCGTTCACTTATTCTTACAGGTTGTAAGTGTCTCTCGTTCTTTAATGTCGTTCGTCTGTAATGGGTCTAGATTGGGGATAATGGGAGGGGTGGGGGTCGGTAAGCGTGTTGTGTCCTTTAGTGACCCTCTTCCCGTCTGTATATTCTATGGCCCCTTCTCAAGATGCCGATTGGCATGTGTTTGGGGCTGCGGGAGGGTGACCTTGTACTTTTGTGTGTTCCAGTATAGGGTTTGATCTCTAGGGTCAGTGCGTCTGTTAGTTTGTTCTATGAGTTCCCCTCTCAGTCTCCTCCATCATCTATATGCATTAATGTTGTAATGTTGTAGTGTCGCTGAGGTAGGTGCTGTGTGTTATCTCCTTCCAGCGTGGTTCCTCCAACCCCTGGTTCTTGTTTAGTCTGCCCCCTGGCAGTACAGATTTCATATGTTACTAGTGTGATTCTACCTCTCAGGGGGTCCTAGACAGATTCCCCGGGCACTGGTCTCATCCGCAGGGGCTCTGAGGCATGGTAGGGGTGTGGGAGGGCCGGAAGGGGGTGTTTTACTTGGGTTTTGGGATGTCGTGCATGTCTCGATTCCCTATGTGTCTTGTCTCCTTTCTCCCTGTGTCGGTGTATGTGTTAGGTACACGTACCAGGACCCCCACATTTCCATATGTTTGTTGCTTCTTCCCAGTAAATCAGCATATTTTGCTTCCGCTGCGTGGATTTCTTCTACTCTCTGTAGCCATTGCGTGATTGTGGGTGGTTGGGTGCTTTTCCACAGTGTCGGAATCAGGGACTTGGCTGCATTCAGCATGTGTCTCAGGATAGATTTCTTGTAGTGTGCGAGTGGTTTTTCTGTGAAGTGAATCAGTGCGGCTTCTATGCTGAGGTTTGGCATATCCCCTAGGATCTTGACCAGTTCTTGTTGGATCTCATCCCAGAATGGTTTTATTACGGGAATATTCTATGTAGTAGCGAGGGTGTGCGGTACCAGTGTGAGATCAGTTTAAAGTTGACTTCTTGGTATCTTGAACTGATCAAGCTCTTGTGCTGAAGTATGAGTATCTGCTCCCATTGGGCATCTGTGTATGTTCTGTCAGTGAGGTCCTCCCATCGCCTCTTGAAGGCTATGTTCCGAACCCGGTCTCCTATTATAATCCGTTGGTATAATATGGATACTCTCCCATCTGCTTCTGGTTCATTCACACACAGGTTTTCGAACCACGTGATGTCTCTGTGTACTGCTAGTCTGTTTGGCAGATTGTAGTAAAAATGTCGTAGCTGCGCGTAGCGAAACCTGTGCATGAGTGTGGGGGTGTCGGTTCCGGTCCATTCACGTATGTTCTTCAGTCCTGCGTTGGTTAGCGCCTTCTTCAGGGGTAAATAGTCATCTCCCTCTGCTGTCGGCCATGCGCTCCTCGGGAGGCCGCCGCCTAGGTCAATATTATTCGTTAGTGGGATCAGTGGGCTCGGTTGGGGGGATATGTATGTTTCTTTTCTCATTGTGGCCCATGTTTTCAGCGTTTGTTCTATGGGCAAGGTTTTGTCGATGTTTGGGGTTTCCCTCTGGGTGTGATGCCATACCTGTGAGTGCAGGGTTTTGTTCGTGCTTTCTCTGTCTAGTGTCGCCCAGCGTTTGTGTTGAGGGGCCGCGTGCCAGTCTCTTATCCGTTGTAGGGTAGATGCGTAATAGTATTTGCAGAAGTCTGGCAGTGCTAGGCCTCCCCATGCTTTGGGTAGGCATATTTTATCGTGGCTAAGCCTCCCTCGGTTCCCCTTCCAGACATATCTGCTAACCGCTGTCCTCAGAGTTGCGAAGAATTCCGGTGGTAAGTGCCAGGGTATGGTGTTGAAGTAGTAGAGGAGTCTCGGCAAGATGTTCATCTTTACTACTGCTATGCGACCATGCCATGAGATGCAGTCGTAATTCCAGGTTTGACCGTTGATTCTTAAGACTTTGTTAACCATGAGACAAAAATTCGGATCTTGATATTGACATTGGATTATTTCCATACCAATATTTGGAGCCATTTGTTACTATACAGAATCTACCATCTCCCACATAGATGATTTTTGTCATCTCTTCTTGCCACTTTGTTAGTTTTACTGCACATGTTTTAGAAGGCCCCTTTGTGTTTATCTGTTATTTGGGATTCCACTGGTTGTAGTCCACATGTTGAATCTGTTGTATCCAGGGCATTACACATGCAAACATATTGTTCATTTTGTTTAGTGCAGCAAGACAATTGTGGAGTTATCCATTCTCCTGAGTTTCTGTGAATCATAAGGTGTGGAGGATCCTTGAATTCCTTAAGTGCATGACCCTCTAGGTTACCCAAAGAATGTACTTTAACTAGTCTTTTCAATATTTCATCGTTGGGGATAATAGGCAGAGAAATAGTGATTGGTATCATTGCATGGAATTGTATGCTGTGTAATCTTGCCAAGATCACGAATTCTGCACATGCTCACTCCTATTTCAGTGTTTTTATACCATTCTCGTATTTGGTCATCATGGATAAAATCAAAAATACGTTCCAGTTCAATGTCTCTTAATACATCAGTTAGTTTACTGAGTAAATAGTCCCCATAGGCTACACATGCAAGAGCTTTGCCTATCTTATTTTCTTGACTTTCCCGATTAAGTGTAGCAATAATATAATTGATCTTGTTTTGTATATCGGAGAAAATAGTGCCAATTGTATGCATATTGTATACTGTAACAAATTCTTCATCTTCTAATGCTGACTGGCTGTTAATTATTGGCTTGAGAAGTTTTTGTTGTAGAGTATTTCTAAGTTTCTCAGTGTTATCATATAAGGCCTCTATATCAGCTCGGTTCCATACAGACATCCCTGATCCAAATAATCCAGATATAGTTCCAACCCATCCCTCTACACTCCTTTTAGAACGTACACTGTAAAGAGAATCTGGTAAATCTCCGGCATTTCATTTCCAAAAAGAGGTTATTTTAACCTGCATGAAGGTATTATACAATACCCAATCACTAAAATCCAAAATAATGGGTACATGTATATATTTTACATTATTATATAAAACACCAGGGACTTCTTGTGCAACTAACCCACTTAGGGGCAGGGGTGTAATTTGAGGGCATTTTTCAGAATCCCTAATTTCAATTATAATACCTTCCCCCCGGTGGGCTTCAGCCCATGTACTTTCAGGTGCACATGCTACCATACCATCTTGTAATAATGTAATATTCTTTTCAAGATGTATTTGTAAATGGGGCCCTTCTGTGGTCTTGTGAAGTGTACTACCACCTGGGAAAAGCCACCTTAGACATTTGTCAGTGAGATTCAGCAAAGGTATCGTTACATTCCATTCAATAACTACCCATTCACCTTCTGAGCCACTTATGATATTGTTAGTGGTATTAACAGTGACAGATTTATTTACAATACCCAGATTAATTATAGTAACTGTAGCACTATAAGCACTTCTCTTTTCTCTGTTATTCTGCTGAATATATGGATTATTGCTTAAATTACCCTCTCGATTTTGACTCAGGAAAATCATCAGCCCAGATAACATCGTCAGTACCACTGAAAACCAAAATATAGTTGTTTTTTTAACCGTACACCCTTCCAGAATTCTCTGAATGCTGGGTCTTTTCCCAAAAATGTGGAGTTTCATTTCTGTAAAAGAGCAAGCATTTGTAAGTGGAGTTTATATACTTTTTAGCTGATTGATATGATACCACTTAAGGAGTGGCTTCCCTTTGTGTCCCGTCATTTGAAGCAAATAAACAGAAGGACTTGCCTTGTCTACTATATTAAATGGCCCTCTCCATTCAGGAGTGAAAGAGTGTTTTTTTCTTTCCGCAGTCACGTACCATAACAGAATTCCCAACCTCATATTCGAAGGGTCTGACTTTTTTATCAAAATACTTTTTGATCTGCTTTTTACTGCGCCCTGAATTTTGTGCTACAAACATGTTTACTTCCTGAATGTAGTCTGCCATCTTTTTCACCCATGTTTCAGTCACAGCTCCTAACAAATTGAGAATTATCGTGGAGAGCAGTGAGAGCCCAGGGGATCGCATGAGTATCCCAGTCATTGCCTGGTAAGGGATAACCCCAGTTGTAGAATTAGGTGTAGACCGTATTGCCATTAAGCACAATGGTAACAGGTCTTTCCAAGATGTAGGTTTTCCTGAACAAAACTTTGTTAACATTGTCTTAAGGGTTCTGTTTCCTCTTTCCACAGCTCCAGAAGATTGAGGATAAGAAATATGAAGTTCATGCTTAATATCTAGTAATTTCTGTAACTGTGTAAAAACCTGTCCTGTAAATGCAGGACCCTTGTCACTTGCAACTACTTTAGGAATTCCCCACCTGGAAAACAACTCAAAAAGTCAAATTTTGGCAGCTCTTAGTGCAGTTTGATTTTTTTGTAGCAAATTTGAAGAACACATCAATAACCACTAAGCAGTACATGTAACCACCAAGGGTTTTGGGTCGGGGCCCAATAAAATCAATCTGAATATGGGTCCATGGCCCTTCTGGGGGGGAGCAGATTGCAAAAATGATCGGTTTGTGGAAGCTGGAGGATTTACTTGCAAACAAGGGAGACAGGTGGAACATTTAGATTGGATGTCCTCTTTAATAGAGGGCCACCAGACAGACTGCAGTATCTTTTCCTTTGTTTTTTTCAACAGAATAATGACCTCCAACAGGATGGAAAAATTCATCAGCACAATCAGGGGGAACACACACTATGGGAGAACCCACATTTTTTGTGTACATAAGGATTGTATTTTGAAATGTATCTGACATTAATTTGGTATACTCAGCCCATACTGCAGGTGTGGGTAAAGGCTGGCCTGCTTCATGCCATTCCCTTACAACCTCATTAGGGGCATATGTTTTCTGCAAAGAAAGCCACTCAGGTGAAGTACTCACTTGAAGAGCTGAGACCCAAGGTACTCTAGGAGTACTCCATAGTTCAGCTTGTTTGGCTGCTTTTTTTGCAGAATTATCAGCCAGACTATTTTTCTCTGAATGCACAGTACCTTTTGAATGCCCTTTAATCTTTATAAGTGCACATGGAAATTTCCTTTGCTGCAGCAAATCCCAAATATATTTAATCAAATTTACATGCACCAACGTTTTACCATCTGAGGACTTAAAACCATTTGAAACATATAAAGGTAGCACAGTTAGAGTGTTTACCACATAGGCGCTGTCACTATAGATATTGATCGCTGTCTCGCGGCACTCCTCTAAGATGCAAGCAATTACAGCAAATTATGCATATTGGGAAGGAGTGAGGAATACAAGAATGCATTATTATGTGATCAGGTAGGACAATGGCAAATCCTGTGTATGCCATCTTATCATGATAAGAAGAACCATCACAATATACATCTATGCCTTGCACTGGTTTATGTGAGAGAGGATTGGGAGGGAAATTAAGGTTAGAGGGAAGGGACAATCATGTGGTTCACCTGGGTAGAGCAGTAAGGCAGGTAGAAGAGTGGTCTGCTTTGGTGTGATATTTAAGTCTCTTTGCATTAATGTCAATGTCCATCTTGATAAACGAGCTGAAGAAATGATAGTCTCTCCTGGTTTTAGCAGCAAGTTCAAAGGAGTATGGGGGCTGTGTATTGTCAAGCTTTGAAGTCCGGTGATGTAGGTGAAGTGGTCTATTGCCCAGAATGTTGCTAGAAGATGTCACTCACAAGCCGGATATTTCTATTCCACAGAAGTCAGTACACGTGAAGCATATGCAATTGGGCGCAGTTTCCCATATTTCTCTTGGCACAGGACAGCAGCTAAAGCAATATCTGTGGCAGCCGCTTCCATGTGAAAAGTCTTTGAAGGGTCAGGTGACATCAGAGTAGTAGCTTCCATGACAGCTGTTTTCAAGTCAGTGACAGCTTTGGTGTGTTTTTCAGTCCATTCCATTCTGATGCTGTCATCAGGTACATCTTTCTTTAAAAGGTCATACAGTGGTCTAGCCACGTCAGCAAATTGTGGAATAGTCTTTTTGGTATCCCACAAGTCCCAGAAAGGACCGTAATGTTGTTTTGGATACTGGCATATTAAGTCTCTGGATAATGTCTACTTTGTGTTTGTCAGGATGCTTGCCCTCTGGTGTGATTAATACCCCCAGAAAGGTGAGGTTTGCATCAGTTGGCATTTCTTTAGATTTACTTTCAGTCCTGAGGCAACAAACAGTCCCAGCAGCTCTCTTAGCAAAGTAAGGTTTTCTTCTTTTGTCTTTGTAGCATACAAAAAATATCAACATATTGCAGTATGGCTGAAGGCTTGGAGAAATCTTTCAAAAAGGCTGCCATTCGCTTATGGAAGATGGTGGGCGAGTTATGGAATCCTTGTGGCAGACATGTCCATGTGTATTGGCGATCTTTCCACGTGAAGGCAAATTTGTATTGGGAGTTTTTATCCAATTTGATACTCCAAAAGCCATTACTCACATCCAGCGTTGAATAGAACCTGGCAGAGAGAAGGATAAGGGAAAGAAGAGTAGGGGTTTCTCTGACAACTGGTGCACAAGTAGGGGTTACAGCATTTAAGTTTCTATAATCTACACAAAGACGCCATGATTTGTCTGGCTTCTGGACAGGCCATATAGCTGAATTTGTGGTGGATTCACACTCTCTTACAACACCTTGTTCTAATAATGAATCAATAGTTTGCAGAATATGGGGTTCACTATCCTTTGGAAGGGAATATTGTTTTTGCGCAATATGCGCCCTTCCAGGAATAGTCTCTTCCCCAGCCATTCTACCACAGTCATGTTTATGTCTGGCAAATGTCAACACATGTTCTTGTATTATTTCAGATACCCTGCGGTCTCAGTGAGTCGGAGGAGCAATGTATTCTGGCCTCTTTATAACATAGACAGCAGCAGAATCAGAAATAATACTATGTTCACCTTTTTCTTTAAACCATATTTAACATTTGCAAAATCAATAACTGCACCATGTTTTCTTAGAAAGTCAGAACCTAGATTAGAGACACAGTCAGGTAAGGCCATCAAATATGCATTAAGATCCAATGCAATATTTGATATCCATATCTGAGTTTTCCTAGCTTGTATCGCTTCTGTTTGTGACCCCTGAAAAGCTTCTAAAACCAAACGTTTACTAGTAGACAAAGGATGAAAATTAGGGTGGGAGGTGTGGATGATTGATACTGAGGCACCAGTATCAATTAACATATTCTGCTGTGGACCTCCCTCAACAGCAGCTGTTATCACAGGTCTATTGCATCCATCGCGTCTGAACTCCACAACAGGCAAGAGGGATACTACAATTTCCTATGCAGAAAAATTAGAGCCAGCAATTTGATTAGTAATTTGGATGACTTCATTTATCAAGCTCTTTCCCCATTTTCACCAATTCTTTCCTCAACTCTGCATAAATTGAAGCAACGGGCATTTCAGGGGGCACTGGCATTTGAAAAATTAAAATTTGGGGAAAAATGTCCAGCTTGTCCACATTTAAAGCATTTAAAGGCTTCTCCCTTTACAAAGGGTCCTTGATTTTTATATGAGGGCTTACTTACATTCTTAATCTCTGGTGGGAGCCCTTCCACTGCACACACTGGTCTCCTATTATTTGTAATCTGATCTTTAAGAATTGCTTCAGCCCTCTTCAAGCAATTCATGATCCTAGTGTATTGGTTATGGGCTGATACAGATAGACCAATTAGTCTACGAATCTCAGGAAGGGTGCGGTTTAGTAGAGCTCTTTTATAAATTTAATCATTCTGGTTTCCCTGCACTCCTGAAGGTAGGGTTAACTTATAAAAAACAAATAACCGCTCAGCATAACCTTGTATAGACTCACCCTGTCAGGGTGACGGTACGGAAACCAGAACCCCTGAGTGCCTGATGAGAAGTTGGAGTCTTCAGCGTGGTAATGGACTATCAGGGCCTGGTGCAGGGTAACCACACGTCCTCTGGCGTTGAGCACCAGCGTTTGCGCGGCCACATACCAGGTCCCTGATGCAGCTAAGCGGAAGCCAGAGCAGACATATGCTGAGATGTATCCAGTACTAGAAACAAGGCAAGACTAGAACAGGGACCAAACATGAAAACAAGACAGAACTAGTAGAACCCAGAACTAGAGAAGGATAGGAAGCTAAACCCAGAACATGTACACAATACATAAGGGAACATTAACTAAACAGGGGCAGGACAGGTCAGGACTGTACATGGACTGGGAATACAAAATAAAACAAGACAAGATATAATAGGTAAAACAAGAGGAGACATAACTAAGCACTATATATGAAAAGTATGGGGATTTAGTTACATTATATGATCATACATTGCATAAGCCTGCCACAACGTCAATGTATCCCATATTCGTCAGGTCCTACACTGCCTAATGTTCGCTAAAAGAACCATCCTAAACAACAATAGCAGTTACCTGCAAGAAAGGGCAGAGACTTGAAACACTGCTGCAGGTCCAGACTGAAACAAAAGGAAAGTGGAAAACAAATGGGTGTGGCAACATAAAACAAACATTTAAAGGAAACCTGGACACTGGGAATTCCAGGGACGGATTACAGGAATGAACCCAGAAAAACCCAGCATAAAGAAAACCAGACAAAGAATAGAAAACCAAAAAAACAAGAAGAACTAAACAAGAATTGTAAAGCGTACTGGATACCAGAAACCAAAGCCAGACATCTTTGCAGAACATGGCATGATGTGACACACCCTTCCTCTGTGTGCAGTTGCTAAATGCTAAGTGGTGGTCAGTCTCCTCTAACCCAAGGGCTTTTAATATTTCCTCTATTAGTTGTCGTTTTGTTCTGGGGTCAGTGAACACTTCGGGAGATAGACTAGCTCTCAAGGAAGAATCAAGACATGCCATTAATACATCAAACTGATCTATATCACTTAAATTCCTGTGCATCCTATCAAATTGTTCAATTTTTAACGTTACCTCTACTGGGTCATCTCCAAACCTTATGCTTCCAAGTTCTTTACTCAGAGCTTGGATCTATGTACTAGAGGACGGTCTGGACACACTTGTTTCAGAAATGGTTAAGCCTTCACGATCTTTCTTATGTTCTGGATAAATTGGAGCCATTTTAGGTGTTAAACAATTATCTTCAAATGTTTCCTCAAAAGCATCCCAATCCATATCATTTGCATAATTATTGTCACCAACATTAAATGCAGCCACAACAGCATTTCTTTTCCCTAACTGTAATCTTAACTCATTCATTTCTGCATGACAGGCACAATGATCAGCCTCTTTCTGGCTGCGAGATGCAAGAGTTCTAATTGCCCCTTCTGCATCCCTCAGCCTTTCAGTCAGCTGTTCATTTTGCAGGATTAAGTTTTCTTGCCGCATCTGCTGGTGACCTATGGATAAGGCCGCAGCAATCTGCGCAGTGATTTTAAACATTTCGCATGCATTTTCCAAACTAGACACTTCTTCTTCTAATCTATCTTTCTGCTCCTTTAAGGATTTATGCTGTTCCGCTATAAAATGGGCAGCAAAAATCAGAGCATATTTACCTTTAGACTTTCTTAGTTTCTTCTCAGAAATAGCACGAGATACATACTCCTGAGCCTGAAACCAAGGGTCTGAAGCTCCTTTTAGAGATTTAAGGACAGCTTCAGGGTTAGATACCTTAGCAAGTTTTTTCATTAGACCTTCCATTCTGTGATATAATGCAATTTATATGTATATGTTATTAAACAGTGAATTGTTTTTTCTAGTATTACACCTAGAACAAACTCAACACCACTAACAATCCACATACATGCACACAACCCCACATGCAGCCTCTCACATACAATACCCCAAACAGCCCCTCACATACACACACTACCAAATACACAATGTGACAAATCCATCTACACACACACACACAATATTCCACAAGTAGCCCCCATACACAGCCCACATTCCTAGGTATCATACACGATACCACAAACGACTCATGAACATATACAATATAACATCCCACATACACACAAATACAAAGATACAAAGCAATTACAGTATAAATAACACAAGCAGAATACGGCAACATACACACCTCAATTAAAAAAAAATAGGACCGGCACGCTACGGGACATCAGAATCCTATTCCGCCACAGTGCTGCTAAAAGGTTGCCTATTCCTGTTCTAGTCCATTGTCCTCCTGGAAGGTTGAACCACAACTCATTTTAAGCTTCCAAGCAGAGGCAGTCAGGTGTTCCTTTAATATCTGTTGATGCCATGTAACCTAACAAAATGTCCAGGCATAAAAACAGCCCGAAAAAAGAGTCAACACAATATTTAACTAGGGGCATAAGGTACTTTTCCATATGGTTACCGCTCTGTGTTCTCCAAACCCACCTCTGATGTTTATTTCCAAAAAGCTCTATTTTGGTTTCATTTGACCATAAAATATGATCCCATTTGAAGTTCCAGTAGTGTCTTGCAAACTAAAAACGCTTTAGTTTGTTTTTGGATGAGACTAGAAGTGTTTTGTTTTTTTCTTGAAACCCTTCCAAACAACTTGTGGTGATGTAGGTGACATTGGACTTTGACCCCAAAACGAAACTAACATCTGCAATTCTCCAGTTGTGATCCTTGGAGATTTTTTTGCCACTCGAACCATCCTCTTCACAGTGTGCTGAGACAATATAGACACACTTCCTTTTCCAGGTTGATTCATAACATTTTCAGTTGGCTGGAAATTCTTAATTATTGCCCTTATGGTGGATGTTGGCATTGTCAATGCTTTTGCATTCCCATTTTCTCAAGCTCAACAAGCTTTTGCCACACATCTTAGAGAGTTTAGCCTATGTGTTACCTCATATTTATACCCCCGTGAAGGAAAGTCATAGTTAAACAATTTCCTCTTCCTAGTCACCCAGGTGTATTTAAAAATATGGAAATATATTTCAAATATATATTCTCATATAAATTCATAGGGGTGCCAATAATAATGCAATACGTATTTAAGAGATATATATTAAATTTTTTAAAAATTATTTTTATATATAAACCTGTATTGTGTTTGCAATTGATTGATATCCATGAGAGTAGAGTATTTTGTTTATTCGTTTGTTGTTTTTTTTGTTTTTGTTTTTAACAAACCATCAAAGAGACAATAAAGACTATTTTTCACAGCCTCCTTGCTTAAGGGTGCAAATATTAGTGAAGGGCACTGGATAATAGGGGTAACTTTTTGCTCTCAACTCACAGTCTTATTTATCACTGCAATTCAAGTTATTACAATGCATTTACATTCCACTCCAACAACTCAGCTCGTTATGCTTTACCTACTCCATTAAAAGGCTCTGGGAAATACCATTTTGCAGGCAGGATTGGGGGAAAGAAAACCAAAACCTTCCATTCACTCATAAAACCCATACTTTCAAAATGTATTTAAAAATTGCCCCTCCAATTCCAAAATAGTGTATAATAATTTTTATTTTCATTTGTTTTGAAGTCATTTACACGCCAGTTATGATTACCAGCTTGTCGAGGAACACATATCTCTGCTAGAAGCCATTTATCACTAATATAATGAATGTCAAAAAATGTAAGCTCACTCTTGCTTTCAAACGGTACAGGAAGTTTCAATGGGTGGATTCATTCCTAATATTAGAGTGGGAAAGCAGTGACTGTACTCATTTTGTTGTTGGCATTCCAGAGATTAATAAAGATTGCTATAGCAGTTTTATATGCCTTTATTTTAGAAATATATAAGTTAACTATATTTAATGTATGTAGACATTATACTCAAATGCAGACATTCTGTTGTCATTTTTAGTAAGCTGTACTGCTAGCAATAAAAAAAAAAGAGATCTGTGCCTATGGTTTAGTGGAACCACATATAAATAGGAATATATACAGACATAAACACAACAGGATCTTGTTGGTAGATGGGTCTCTCAAAAAGATAAAAGCAGAGATAACAAACAATTCAAGTGTAGTATCTTTTAACTTTGTGGGGTAATATGTTGTAACAAAGGCACACTCACACTTTCAAGAGCTATATAGAGCCCTGCTGTTGAAGGCATGGACAGTATAATCCCTGTCTAAGGATAAATATGCAGCAGTAGTGATGGTATATCCAGCAGTGATGATGGTACTTTCCTTGTCTTTGGGGGCTTTACAAATATATATATTTTTTATACATGTTATTTTTATATTTGTCACATCTACTGTATTAAGAAAATTTGCATATTTGCTTGTATATGAACATGTAATTATAGTGTGAAATATCGCAAGATAAAGGACACTGTATAGTGTCTAAAACTGTTCATTTACCAAATAATTTTACAACAAACAATGCAAAAGAATTGATGGACAAATAAATGAAAAAGAAATCTGTCTGCAAAGCAATCTGTGTTCTAATATGTTTATATACTAGCTATGCATAATTTGTTTCAAATAAAGGTTATGCTAATATTTTTTTCAGTCAAAAAGCACTTGGTAGTGAAGGGGTTAAGCACTGTTATTACATAGCTGACAAGATGGCCACAATTTTCCAGATCTAGTCTGAGGCACCCACTTCTAAATTAGTGGGCCTCCCCTCTTATTTAACCATACTAGAAAACAATTCACAAAGTAGTCCATCATCTTATCCACCCTGGTGATTTTCAAAGTGCCCACAATCACCTTCTGTCCAGCTGGATGCTCCTGTACTAAGCTAAGACTAGAGGTCTCCTTTCAGGAGCTTCCAGTTCCAGGACAGGAGACATTGCCAAACCATTCTATAACCATAACCATTCTAATGAGAAGGCCTGCTGTAGTGTATATGTTGCTCGGAGTGTTCCATTTAAGCAATACAAAACATACATACAATACTACCCACACTATACAATTTGAGGAAAAATAACCTTGTGGTCAGTTTAGTTAATAGAGCCTATGTTAGACTATTATTAAGAGGAATTCAAAAGTGTATAACTGTATTTAGAAGAAAAAAATATAATTTAAAAATGATGTAATTTTTTTTAATGAATTGACGAAAGTATATCTTGTGCCACAAATTTTATTTATGTGACATAATACAAGGCAATTAACATAGATCTATGCCTATACATTTTAATACTTAATGACAATACAAATATTTATTTTTCAGTTATGGAAAATTCAACTGAACGATTTAACACAGAAAGTTAACTAATGTAAAAACCTTTTTTAATATATATTCTGTCTTGCTTTTGCAACATTAATGGGTATTCCAGTGCAAAAATAGATCCCATTAAAGACAGCTTAAAGTGCTTGGAATGAAGGACCGAGCATGTTGAAACACATTGCATAAAAACATCACATCATATGGGAGAAATGTTTTGTCCACAACAGCTACAACAAGTTATACAATTGGATGCAACCACAAGTAAAGCTTCTGTCCTAGCTATGGCCTTTGTCTGTAGGTAGACACACTGTGGCACAAAGTGGCTGGATTTCACCACAAGAAAGTGGCAGCATGGCCGCTGTTTGAAATCTTGGTTTATCATTCCCAAACCACATAGGTTAGGGTTCAAGGGCCTAGCAGCAAATGGCAGGTTTCCAAGCTGTTAGTCCGCGGTCCTATATGAAGAAGTAACTGGCTGTCTGTGCTTCCAGAAACCAAAAATCACAGGCACAACATCATCTCTTGTTTGCGCATCATGGATATTTTAGGTAAAACATGTGGAACGAAAATGCTTGTGTATTATGTACCTATGATGTTGCAACAGTCTGAGATGCAGTCTGGGAGCTTGTTCAACGAGGTATAGGTATAATCACCTAAACGCTGCATCCATTAGATAGATTTAGGCACATTATGGAGGGCCTTTCTTCATTGATAAAACACAAATGGCCTGTCCTTAATTATTTCTAGCCGGCCCAATCACATTAAAATGAGTAAACTTGACTAAGGTACAAACATAGAGTTAATTCTACACATTTGTTTTGTTGTTAAAGGAAATGGAAGATTGGGGACTCCTAATTGGTTGTTGCATAGACTGAAGTAAAAATAAATCCTAATTGTATTGAAAAGTACAAAAAAACAAGTTCCCACAGAACTATGACAAGGGTTGTTGTGAGACTCAGGATTACTGACCACACATGTTTGGGATATACTCTTCATTCTAGGTATCCAACTCTGTAACAGCCAACTCGGCTGTGAATTATAAATACAAAAATAAAAACTAGGGCCTATATGGCCATAGTATTGTCCATCTCTTCCACTCCAAAGGAGTGTGTGATGAGAAGTTGGTCACCAATTTGGAACACCCAAGGTTTAAATATTTTCGTGATAATAAGTTCTGCAACCTCAAAGATAACATGGACTTATTCATTACTTCTAAACAAGAAGTCCATGAAGCATTATGCAAAATAATTTACCAGAAGGTGCAGTTAGAGTTCCATAATCCTGACATATTTGGTTGAAAAATCTATTTAAAAAAATGTCTAAAATGACTAAAAAGAAGTGGTCTTTTCTTCAATAAATAGCACCAAAACAGACACACTCTGGACTATGAAAACCAACCAACAAAACAATAAAATAACCTTAGTAGTCCAAATTTGTTGATTTTTTTATTTTTAATATTCAAATAATAGTCAGTGTACTGTTTAGTGTATAGTTGAAATATGGAGTACAACAGTAAGCCCCATACTGAATGTAATCTAAAATAGATTGCACATTCAACAACATCACTATGAACTGTAGCATAACACAGCATATGCACATAGTCCACAGTAATGTATTAAAATAAGATGTCCAGTAACAGTTTAAGTGAAATAGTGGATATTTAAAGTTGAATGACACAAAGTGCAATTTTAAGTATCTCTTACCCTAGTGGAACTAAAAATTAAACGATCAAATTATTATAAATGTGATATGGGAGAGATTTTGTTTTGGCATGGATTGTTTTACAAGCAATGTGACTTTAAGTGAAAAAGTTTCAAGGTTGCTGGGAAAAATATTGACTTATATTGAAAATATCACCTAACCCAACATACACTGATCAGTTATTTAATCAAAGTGCAAGAGTCTTATTACCTTCCAAATCTGATCCCTTGCACATGCTGAAGAAAGAGGTGTTTTGCCACACCATCTTATCTCCGCGATCCTGTAAAGTCAATGGGAGTGATTCCATAGTAATGCAAATGAGGAAACACATGTTATTTGAGTTTAACTAAATATTACAAAGAGTTCTAAAGGCACAAATAAAATCTAGGAACAGCAAAAAAAATGTTTAAATGCCACCGCCAAAAGACACATGTAACAATGCTACAAAAAAAAAACGTTTTCAAACAATAACTTGCAATAAATTGCAGTAAGATGAAAAAATGTTAAGGTAATAAATGATGTACTGTACATGGCATCTAAGAACAGAACACTAAAACCTAAATTTTTGTTTTTATTTTTTAAATTTTATTTTATTTAAAACTTTTGGGGGGATTTTATGGGAGGGTAGAAAAACCTGAATTTGTAATACATTTTTTAAGATAATAAAAAAGCTGGATACATTGGTTTTACACTTCTTCTAGTGTGCAATCTACGGCTTGGAATCAAATGCCACTTATTTGCATTTATTTATTGCTACTATGTGACATCCCACTGTTTGTTACTAAAAAAAATGTAGGATTGAAATAAGTGAACACTTAAAAACTGTATCCATGACTAACAGGAGAGGTGGACAACATAAATGTTCATTATTCTCTGCACCGCCGTACTTCACTAATAGAGTGGCAATACTAAGTCCATCGGTACAGGATACACCATATTTGGTTTTCATCTACACAATACACATGTAAAATCCCCAAAATATTAATAAATAGTCACTGGTCATGATTTCTCAGTGGTAAGAAAGATTGTTGCGATCCCAGATAACAAAAAACAACAACCCTAAAACTGTACGTAATAGCTATTGTATCAAACCCACAATAGGGCAACATCCAGTGGGTGCAACCCTACAGATTCATATTGTCATACTGTTTACGTCTCTGTTCAAGTCTTCTACTTGAGTACAGTACAACAAGGCAATAAATGAGGCAAGGCCTCTGTAAATGGAATTCTGTTTGTCATTGCATTGATTTGCATTGCATTGAGTGGTAGCACTGTTGTGTCCAGTATACAATTGCCTCCCAGTGCAGATCCTGGAAATGTTCCTCCCTGGCACTCACGTTCCATCCGAAGCCAAGGGAGAGTGTCTACGAATATCCTCTGTGCTTCACCATTTTGGCTGGTCATACATAGCTTTCTTTTACCTTCTCATCTTGTAGATAAGATGTTAGGAGAGCAACATCTACAACAGTCTGATTTTTGTGTAATGACAGGTCCTTCATGAGATCGTCATCACTTTGGTCCTTGGCAAAGTTAACAAATACCTACAAAAAATAGAGTTTCCATGTTACTTGCGTTCTTGTGTAAAAGATCATATTTTTTGGGGGGGGATCATATTTACACATTTATACTTGGTGCTTTATGTGCTTATATAGTGGTTGAGAATTTATTTATCTTTTCAAAAAATTAAATGAAAATCATTAGTTGCATTTATAATTTTACAACTTTCTGAGCAGGAACTTGCTTTGACAAATGTAAAAGAAAATTGCAGCATGCTGGACAAACGATCTATGCATTTTAAAATAGATTTAAGTCCATGTTATTCACCAATGTCCAGCACTGGCCTCCCTACTATTGCTGGACTACAATTTGTAAAATTGTCTGCCTGACAATGGTTGCTAGAGAAATCTGGAGGGCAAAGTTGTCTTGTATCATGCTTAAATTACAAAATGGTTCTTAGAGAAAGCTGGAGGGCTAAGTTGGCTTGTATTATGCTTAAACTACAAAATGTTTATTTTTAAGGATAAAGAGATCCTCCATTAAATGATTTTCCATGTAAGATTTCAGATGTTTTGCTAAAAGGAGTCAACAAAAGCAAGCTCCCCTCATTGTAGAAACACAACATATAATTCATCTGCCATGCTTGATAAGAAGAGAATAAACGTACTTGGTCAAGTGTTGTCTGAGAGACGGAGTAATCTTCAATGTGAAGTCTTTTTTTGTTCTTGGAGAGGATGCTAAATATCTTGGCCAGAGAGGATTGGGAAGAACGTAGCTGATACTGAAGCATTCCTCGATGTTTCTCCTTTAACATGCTACCTGGAAAGGCATGACTAAAGAAGTCTTCTACAGGTTTCAGGTCTGGATGGGTGCCTGCTATGCGCACTACTATGGTATAGCCATCGCCAAACCTGTAACACAGACACACAGACACCAACAGGAGGTTAACTCTTCATTGGAACTTCCTAATACACAAGAGCCCTGCTATTTAAGGCTTGTATAACTCAAAAGCTAAATCATAAAGGATAATTTTGTTAAGGTTCTATTCACTGCAAGAGTGAAGCAACTAAATTGGAAAATTACCCCAGATCACCATAATTATTTACAGAATAAGCCTGTCATGATTTTAATACAATAAACCTATATGGAGGTGATGAAGAAATGTATGTCATAATTAGTGTGTCAATGGTTTCTATAACATAATAACAGGAAAAAAAAGATGTGATGAAATAAACGTGATCCACTTAAACGCGACTACTTAAGACTGTTGTCATAAACAAAATTTACAGACTATAACTACTTTTACATATTACCATTAAATCAGCATAAATGATCACAATGGAAGGAATAGCACATAATAAAACCCCAAAACAAGAAAACATTGCTTTATGTCCTTATCAAAGCAAAACAATTAAAATAAACATCTGACAAAATTAACTTCATTCCCCTTCAGCAACTGTAGATTATTTCCCTCATTTGAACGATTAAAAAAAGTAAACAAAATTATTTTAATAATGAAAAGTAAATGTTCAAACTGTTTATCCAATTTTCTGAATTATTGCATTTATTCTCAGGCATCTAAAGTTTTGACATTGTTTGTTTGTGAATATGCACATTACCCAGGCAGCCTAAACAAACTACTAAGCAATACTGTACCACTGTTAAGATGAAATAGATGTTCATAGAAATAAATGTTGGCTCCTGCAGGCAGCGGTGAACCCCTTAGTGCGTGTGGAGGGAGGTTTATATCTTTATGGGTGCTGCTAAGTTGGCCTTTCCTATTAAAACACCACTTTTCTGCTTCATTTAAATTGTCCCACCAATACCCACTAAGTGTGTGTCACTGCATATGTATGTGTAGATGTGCGACCACATATTTAGGTGTAATGCATGTATGACTGGGTTTGTGTGTGATGGCATGTGCATTGGAAATGTATGTATCGATGAGAAGGGAAGTTGGTTATTTGACGGGTTGAAGTTGGTGACAGTAGGTGACTTTGTATGTGACTGACTGACTGAGTGGATGGCTGGGTGTAGGATAAGTGCCTGGATGGGTTACTCCGTTAACCCTGGTACACAATATAATTGCTACTCGAGTACTTAGCCTTCATAATTTGACCAAAATAGAAATAAAGACAAAGACTTACTTGTTCTTTAGATGCTGGACACTCCCAAGACACCTGAACCGCCCATTAACCATGATGGCCATTCTCGTACAGAGGGCTTCACACTCCTCCATACTGTTTGAAAAAAAAATGTAAACAGACAAAAAAAAAAAAAAAAACATGCATTAATTATAAGTAAATAGTTTTCAAAACAGATTAAATTGTAGAATCTTCCCACTTTCCCCTGCCCTGCATTCAGCCCATTTTTAAAACATGGTGGATTCCTACATATTTATACGAGATTACATTCCATATTGTACTTGCCTGTGAGAGGTGAGAACAACCGATCTTCCCTCTTTAATGATGCTCAATGCGCAATTCCATAGAAAGCGTCGAGCTTTGGGATCCATGCCAGTAGTAGGTTCATCCTAATATTGGGAAGAGACGAGATGTGTGAATGTATTATATCTGCCTCAGCTTATCTCATCAAATAGGAAATTGCTCGTATATTATACATATTTTAAAGGGGAATTGCACATTTTAGGCCAAAACATCTGAATTACAAATAGAGGAAAATAGCGGATTTGGAATTATTACAATTTGTCCACTACGTACCAAAAATACCACAGGAGGCCCTCCAATCAATGCAATGGCTGTAGATAGTTTGCGCCTGTTTCCCCCACTGTAGTTTCCGGCACATTTTTCTGCATACTTCATGAGGCCTAGTTTACGCACTGCCCATTCGGCAACCTAAGACATGGTGAAAGAAAATCATTAACCACTACTGAAAATGTAAAGTAATAATATTGATCAGAAATATTTCAGAAATAAAATACCAACACAAAGTTTATTTTTTCTGATTCAAACTAATATAACCCACAAATACCTTGCCTGCCTTTAGCTATATACTTCAAGTCTTTAATCTACAGAGGATCTGACTGGTATATTACAATACCTGGAAAAGATAATTTGGAGACTGTACACTATTTTTTATTATCAACATTTTTTACTATACTATTTCAGACTTTACAGAAAATGTACAAAAAAAAAAAACTTATTCTAAACTGGAGTGCTCATGCAAGCTGAGTAAATGTATTGTGACACAGTGCCATGTGGGATCATGCAAAAATCAAAAGATGGGACTAAAGATCCTTTCTTCGGCATTAAGTTCTCACGAGATCCAGGCAAGCAGCTTAATGTTAATGGACAATAGCTGTCTCTTTGGAGAAATATAACTCCCCAGCATGCAACAGTAGAAAGCTCTGTACAAGGTTGATCATAGAAGGCTGTGGTTTAACCCCTCATACAGCTGGAAAGAATAGGTAAGTGGTCTACTGTAGATATTTGCCAGTTTTTAAAATGCAAATCTTACAAGAGTGATGGAAAATGCGCAGTCACTGAAGTACAGATATCAATAGGTAAACAAACCATGGAATTGTAAAGGTCAAAGCAAGTGCAGATGAATTATCTTGATCACTGTTCAAGTTAATTTCTATCAGACTAGCATATATAACCACAACATGACAGCAGAGAACTGTGCCTCATGGGCATGTCATCTGGCCAAAAGTCATAGGAAAAGTGTTTATACGAGTACTAATTGTGCAAAGTCAAAATGAAAATTGATATACTGAGAGCCACTTGTACAAAAATAATTATTGTAATAAATACAATTATTGTGTAGTACCTCGAAAGAAGTTTGCTCTTTCTATTCTACTCTTTTACCAACGAACTAGGTCAAGTTCCTGAAAGCAAATGTGCTACAACCCAGTGATTAGCTGGCACAGCCATCCAGTTTTTAAATCATGTCTCTTGGATGCAATTCAAGATTAATGCAGAGCAAATAGTGCTTATTTATACTGACAGGGTAAAAAAAATTAAACAAATGATCTTTTGTATATCAGATACCCTTAATATGTGATTTAGAAGACAGCATGTGCAATTACCCACAACGCTATAAAGCAGAACATCACTTTACCTTGCAAACCTCTCTCTCGGGCACTCCACGCAACAGAGCATAGAACTCCAGATGTTCTCTTCCGGTTAGCAGCTCATTTATGGCATCAAACTGTGGACAGTATCCCATGTTCTGGTGGACTTCTTGCATGTTGGACAGGATACTAAAAACAAAGTGAATTATTCATTAGCACATTAGCCATGCTATTCACATAGTTACATGTGAAAAGAGACATGTGTCCATCGAGGTCAGCCTTTCTCACATCTGTTTTTGCTGTTGATCCAAAAGCAGAAAAACCAGTTTGAAGCGCTTCCAATTTTGCAACAAACTAGGAAAATATTCCTTCTTAACCCTAGAATGGCAGTCAGATTTATCCTTGGTTTAAGAAGCTATTACCCTACAGTTGGAAAATTATATCCTTGAATATTATGCTTTGCAAGTATGCATCTAGTTGCTGTTTAAACATTTGTACAGACTCTGATAAAACCACTTCTTCGGTCAGAGTATTCCACATCCTTATTGTCCCCTTTGCCTTACACAAAATCTCCTTTCTCCCAGTCTAAACACGTGACCTAGTGTCCAATGTATAGTCCTGTTTGTGAACTATACAGAGCATACTCTAGGATTTGATTCAAATTGTCAGATGCTTCCTAGATTTTTTATTCCCTTAATTCCCTAAAAAATGGTTTACATAGTTACATAGCTGAAAAGAGACTTGCGTCCATCAAGTTCAGCCTTCCTCACATTTTCATCTATCTAGGAAAGGCATAAAGGATGGGTTGGCACTGCCAAGAAAACCTGTGGCTCAGAGGCTTGAAAAAGCAATGCATTTGATCTTTCAACCAACTGAGGCGTCAGTTTAATATGTTTGGATAAGCTTTTCACACTTCCACCATCTATTGAAAAAACATTTCAAATTATTTATCTACAAAAAGGTTTTTAAAGTGACTTCAGTAGATAAATCATTGTAAAAGTTTTTCTAACAGATTGTGATCATTTGAAAAGCCCATCTAAAATTTTTAAATTAATGACTAAGCCAGCTAACAGTCTTATAGGAAAAAAAATCAACCCTTCTAGATAAAATCCAACCATGTTTGCAGCGAAAGTAGCAACTAATGTTTTGTTTCATTTACATTTTTAAATGCATTTTATTGCAATTGTTAAAACATAATGATCTGTATTGTAGACATTAGCATAGAAACGAAGGACAAAGAACTCAAAGAAGCTGCATGTCTCCTATCCTGTTTGAAGGATGTCTCCAACTAACCTATGTCCGTTCAGGAATGCTTCTCCAGCAGTCACATCAGTGTCTCCTGTGAGCATCTTGAAAGTAGTGGTTTTGCCTGCACCGTTGACTCCAAGAAGCCCAAAACACTACAAGTAAAAAATAGCTGTGTAAATAAATCTACTAATTAAATGCAGAATATCACAAATAACAAGCTGTATTCCTCGTGATTGGTTATTCATATTACAAGCTGCAAAGAACCAAATTTCTCTAAGGTACAGATGTGCTAGGTTTTGCAAAGCCAGACAGAGAAAACGTATTTTTATGTACAACATTTTCAATGAAAATAAAAAGTGGCATTTTGCCTTCAACTTTAACGTATTTCAGTAAAGTTCCTAAATACTAAGGAACAACACATCTAAATCAGCTTGCGCAAGTCATTGTAAACATGCAGAGACCTAGACAAAATCAAATGTTACATGATATATTGTACTCACTTCTCCTGGAGGAATGCCCACACACAACCTGTCCACAGCTGGCTTCCTCTTCATTCTATAGATCTAAAAAACATTGTCTCAATTTAAACCACTGCAATATATGGTAACTCCAACCAGCCTCCATCCTACTCACACACTCTCAATACAATTTGGTTTTCACAGTAAAAAAGGTAATGTCTCCAACTGATCCTTATATTTCTACATGTAATCTTGGGTGCTGGTTGGTATGCTGAAGGCATAGCTCTCATTCCCCTTAACACCCTATATTCCACACATTTATCTATACATCTGATGGTGATTTGGCTAATTAATTTATAGATTTAATGCATGTCACAAAAGGGAATTTAACATCTGAGTTTTGTGTTGTGTAATTTATCAATATAAAAAAAATATTATTTGATAAATTCATAAACTAGTCTCACAAAACTATAATGTATATGTTGTTCATTTTCCATTCTAAGAGATTTCTTTGTGTTTTTTCATGGTCCATATGGTGTCCTAATAATAATTTTGTAAAACATATTTTGCTGCTGCATAAAAGAGGTTAATAATATGAAACAGGTGGGAGCCGGGTTGGGTTTGTGCCTGAGGTTAAACAATGACAGCAAATCCACGTACAATGTGCGAGCATCCGTACTCAGCTCAGCAGGTGGGAACATGTTTCTACCTTAGTCAGTCCTTTAATTTCCAATATGTCACTCCGTCCTCCTTCATTTACTATCCTCTGCCGCTCCCTTGCCACGTCTTCATCCTCATCTATCAAAGGGGGAAGTTTTGCAGTCACTGGCCTGTAGAGTAAAAAAAAAAAAAGCATAAGTGGGCCAATCCTTTATCTGTTAGGTATGCTTTTTTCTCTCTGTAACAATGTACTGAACATTAATCAGTCAAAATTATACATAGACGTGGATCAGTGGGGAATGTCACGCGATGTGCTTGCTAACACTCACTGCTCCTAGCATTTCTCAAACAACTATCCTGCCACTGCTCAGTAATCACTTATCAAAGTAGTCATATCTGCAGGGTGACAGTTTTAAATCCTTCCTATTTAACCTGCTACTGATATTATTTCTATTAAACATCATCAATATTATCACATATATGTATTATTAATAATATATAAGCAAATCACCTACTTCATGGCAATAAAAACTTAATGCGGACTAGACTACATGAAGTTGGTATATGGGTATGGTTCATGTCACTCATGAGATATCAAGTCATATATTAATGTAGGCATTACAAACATCAGCCCTAAATGTGACAACCAACTATTGTTATTCTACCTAATGATGTTGGTTCTATATTGTTTTGAACTATTGTAGCTTTGTTTTCTTCTGTTAATACTTCGGGAAAATACAAAAGTAAGAATCTTAAAAAAAAACAAACAAAAAAAAAACACCTTAGTGAAGTCAGTGGATGAAGTCTTTTATATCTGTATATTCCTTCCCATTACTGGGAAGGATAGTTTTACATTTATTACTTTGTAAAAAAACGAAAGAAAATGATTATACAGATCTATCTGTTTATCTATTCATCCATCCATCTCTGTAGCTCTAGGTACAGTCCTACAGGGTAATGCTTGGTTATGGCATTTGAATCACATTCTTGTTTTATATATATATATATATATATATATATATATGTATATATATATATATATATATATATATATTGAGATTAACAAATTATAATTACTTTTAGTGATGCAGGGTGCTGCATATACTGTATTACTTGAACAAAGATTAACAGCTGTCACATCCTGCCAGCTACATATTTAATCAAGCGTTAATATCTGTTGGAACGTAAATACAGCAATGTGAATGAACATTACATAATTGTTGGGAACACTGCCCACTTTTTTTTTTTTTTTTTAATAGAACAGTAACAGTCAGCTTGTACTTGGAATAATTGCTACCTTGGTTTAATGAAGAAACGATATTGGATCAGCAGGGTAATAGCAAAAAACACCACTCCTTCCACAGCCATAGCAAAAAGGTTCCGTCCAACCAGATCCCAGGACATGGGAGAGACAAAACGGTTTTCTCCTGTACCAAAGTCAAGATAGGATCAGCATTAACACATGTAGGACACAGCATAACTAAGAGACAGAACAGAGAACATCACTCACCAAATCTTTCAAGAGCATCTGCCATAGCCTGGTTTTTCACCATATCAATGAGTCCTCTTCCCAAGCAGAAGTGAGGAAAGATCAGGAGCACTGACTTTAGGATATCATTGATGTTGCTTAGTTTCTAAAGAAAAATCATGCATTTATTATTATAATTCTTTTTTACACATTGCTTCTACTTTTTGTTAACTATAATTAAAAACATCATTTGCATACAATCACACACATACTTACATTATTGGTAAAGAGTTCAAGCACAAAAGTGGCCACACTTCCATTAATCCCAATGAAAAGGTTTACACTGGTAAGCACCACATAGGCTGTGCTGGGGATCTTGAACAAGAATGAGGCAGGATACATCAGTGGAGTGATGGACCAACTGTAAAATGGACCAGATTGGATGAGAACTCGGGGAAAAATTGCATCACTGACAGAGTATTGCTCATAAAGTAGCTACAGAGATTCAGTAATAGGAACAGAGAAAATGTGAAAATAAGTAAAATCTTAGAGAAACCTGAGTTAGTACCCGCTCAGGTCTCAAAAAAGTGAGCAAAAACAATAACCGAAGGGCTTTCTTGTAGTACTGTACTGAGTTTCTCTAAGCTTTTACCCATTCTCAGAGTTCTCATATTCTAAACTTAGGATTTGACATTTCAGTGTTGTATTATGAGCCAGATACCAAAAGTCTTTCTTAAGAAATCACTCTATGGGGTTTATGTACACCAGCTTCATAAACAACTTCAGAAAAAAGTTCTAAAAGTGGAGCAATCACCATGGAAACCAAAGGATGTCTCTGAGCGATCTACCTAAACAATTATATTGTCAATTCGCTTAGTTAGTAATTTCTAAGTAACTTTAGTTGGAAGCAATGAACATCAGGTACATTCATCTCCAATGCATTCCTACTCTAAAAGATAATGGGACAGCAGTTCAACAACAGCTAGACTTCTACTATCGTGCTAACGTTGTCTTAATGGATTACATTCTACAGGTCCTATAATGAGAACAAAACACTAAAGACATCTGCAAGTTTGATTAAAATGGAAATCGCAGAGTAGAACTCTTGTGTGACAGTACCTATTAGAAACTGTCTTTCTTCTCTATGTAGTTCTCCAAATATTATATATACTAGGGCATGTAGGTGGAATAATGCCAAGGAAAGGACGCCAGTATCTTACCCATACAATAGGAGCAGGAGAGCTAGCACAGGTAAGTTGGTAGAAGAGACATAAGAGTCTTGCTGGAAACAGATGAATATAATGATGACCAAGGTAGCTGGTACCACATAATTACACTGTAAGGGAAGTGAGATGGAAAACAAATTATGTGTTAATGTTATTTACCCAAACTTTGCACTTGATTTGTAATTAGGATATAATAGTAACGGATATGCAGGTAAACTGGAAACATTTATGTTCTCACGTATTTTAAGAAATTAAAATTGCCCATTATTTGGGTGCCAAGAGGCAAACTGTACTTAATATGTCAATGTCCTGCACATAGCTTAGCTTAGCACGTAAAGACTTTGATAGATCTGTGTTGTATGATAAACTCTACTTAGCACAACACACCCCCACCATGCACCCCATCTAGCTTTTTAAAGTCACAGTCTGCAATATAAAGTTTCTTACCATATCCCAGACAAAGTTGGCCAGCCAATAGATGACTGGCTTCACTCCGCTTATGCACTGCATGTGTTTTGCCTTGGTTACTCTCTCCTGGATTAGAAACACTACAAAACTAGCCGGCACGAATGACATGGCAAATATGACACAAATGGAAACCAAGACATCCACCGATGTGGTCATCCTAAAAAATTAAAGAAAACATGTCAAGCATAGCACTCTTGGTAAAAGACTACAGAATCATTCCAATGGAATGACATGCAAGGCTTAAAGGTGTAGGCACTGTGTCTGATTTATCTCATTAAACTGGTTATAGTGTCTGGCACAGTCATTTCATTCAGCATTAAACAGTTATATATGAGTCACCAGCAGCCCATCCGCTCTGTGCTACTTTGGTTAATGAGAAGTATTAGCCGGAGCAGCAATGGGCAGCTATGATTGGCTGAAAGTATCAGCTGACTGCTTTTAGGCCTATCAGAGACTTGGTAGGACTACAAGAAAGTCTGTAATCTCTGCCTTAGTCACACCTGTACTGCCCACGGATCCTTAATTAATGTTAAATTGCTCTAAACTGAATGGAGGGCCAGTGCCTAGAGACCAGTTCAAAGAGATCAGGTTGTTTTAGTGACTACATTGTCCCTTTAAATATCACATTCTATATGTTGGAACTTACAGTGCAACTTCAGACAGCTGCTCCTTGGTCAGATTCAGAGGGTGGTTGTAGGCGGTAATTCCATAAGAAGCAGGATCCTCGCCTTCGAGTAGGTTGGAGCGCAAGATGGCATTGTTCATCACATTCAGAAAGGCACTGATAGCATGCCAGCCCTTGTTATTGAACCATACCTTGAGAAAAAAAAGTTTTATTGACTGGAAAAGATATTGACTGGAAAAGATATATGTTGGATGTCTGTACTATTTTATATACACTTATAAAAGCATATACCACGGTATAGCAAGAGTCAACAACTCCATGTCTAATGCATGTGATTACTCAAAATAATGGCTAAATAGTAGGGAAAGAAAGATGGCTGCAATGAGTACATCCATTTTTATTTAATGCAATAACTATGTGAAAAGTGATTACATCAAGGCATTGTACATGTCAAACAATTTGATCCACAGAAACAAGACAGACTATTTTTTGATCACTATGCATATAGCAAATGTTATGTATTAGTGGATAGTTTACAATCTATAGAACCACCCCTACTGTTACTGAAGTGGCTGCTATAAGATTAAGATAGATGATGACTGTCACATTTATTGCTGATTATCTGCCCTATGTATCAGGGGAACAGCTAGCTTCCTAAAGAGAAACGGTGTAATGAACATCGAGGTTACCTTGACATTGTCTTTCGCATCAAGGCCTTTCATGAAGGTTCCAAAACTATCAAGAAAGCGGTGGGCGGCACCATTCTAAAATTAAGATGAAATAATTTAACAAACACACAGGAGAAATTACGGAAAGTTATTGCCCTTACTAAACTGGCCTTAGAAACATATGTTTCTAAGAGCTAATTCCAAATTTCACAGTGAATGATGTTCTAAAATGTAATCTATAGATTAAACTTATAAAATCTATATATACCAGCTGATGATTCACAAGTACTAGATTTCATTCATTTTTTCTTAGTATACTAAAAACACAAAGTATGGTGTAAACATTTTTCCAGACCAAACATATTATCAGGCAAATGTGAGATGCCTTAATTAAATTGACAATCCAGAGCATAGCTAACAGTGTTCCACTGAAAATAAAAACAGCCTACAGGGTACCTGTGAAAGTTCCAAGTGCTTCTTGATGTGATTTATAGAAGCTGTAACTTCTTCACTTGAAGGCAGTGCCGGAGAGCTGCTTGCACCCAGTGAAAAGCCTCCGTACCTGACATGGGCAAAAATGAACAAAATTAGGACAATAAATCAACACGGTACATATGTGTGTGAGAATGCTGTAAATGTTATAACTCAGATGTGTCTTCATCTGTATGTCAATATTCTAATTTAATGGGGTTTTTTTTAAAAATGTGCAAAAACAAGGCAAGACAAGCTTGTCCACCATCCCATGTAGGTACGTTTTACGTTTAATTAATGCACATTGGCACTCAATGAAAGTAAGCTTGGATTAAACAGATAAACATAATGAATAGTATGTATGAAACACTGGATGTTATGTATAAGTTGTAAATGTGAAGCAATCAGCAGGAACATTCTCTTAGTTTCCATATCCCAGTCCAAAAATCATAAAGACATCATATACTCATTGAATGTTTAGCTGCAATTATACTGTGTAAAAAATCTCCGTACAACTCTAGCACATTGCATACAAGGGAATCCTGGGTCCAAGTTCATAATGTACAGCTATCCTCATGGAAACCAATAAATGTCACTCTTGCTTGCTTAACATCTGTATCATACATGCTGGTGGTATATATAGCTATTGACAATAAAACAAACCTTCTTACCTAAACTCATTCACCCAGATCTTGTTTTTCAAGCTGTAAAAAAACGTAAAAAAAGTTAACATTTTCAATGTATTAATTTAAAGGAATAAACTGCCCAAAGAATGAAGCATAATAAAAGGGGTTATTCATAATCAGCATTCTAATCAGTTACAGACTGCTCACAGTGACTGATGTATATTGACAGAGCACAAGGGCAGTCGATTATTAATACTATTCTATTAAGTCAATATTAGCTTAAAAGACACAAACAAATATAAGACTAGGGTTTTGGACTACATTCACCAGGATTACTATACTGTACAGTAATTTGGAGCCGATTTACAGTATGCATAGAAACCTAGTTGTTGGTAACGTTCCACGGAGTCAAGATATCAGAGATTAAATAATATCTCATATTTTGTGAAATACATCAGCAGAAACACAACAATGCATCAATATGTTTCTTTCATTTTCAATATAATCCAATTCAACTTGCCTTTTTCCAATGATCTGCGCATAGGTTTTCACAAGATAATCGGATATGTTCCTGCCTGTAAGGTTTTGTATGGTGTCCGAGGTGTTTTGTTTACGCTGTTCAAAGGAAATATAAGATGTGACAGGGTTTCACCACCTCCATGCTACACACAGAGTAATTGTCGATTTAATAAACTCAGGATCAAGCCCACATGATAAAGTACAGTCAAGTACATCTACACAGCACAATCAGATGTGTTCAGTTCCTCTCTGGACACTCATAAACAGCATTCATTGGTGTGAATGTAACTTTTTTAGTTTATTAATGTTTATTAATGTAACATACTGATTTGCAGAACCCACACCAAATGATTTTGGTAGGGGGGTGGGGGCTGGAGGGGGAACACATTGGCTATTTTAAAATGTTTTCCTAATAAATTGTCAATTCAGTATACCTCACTGTTTAGTCAGTAAACCTTTGTTATGTACCATCTGTTTGTTATTAAGACATCTACTCACTGGAGAGTAGTTTATGTGTGCCAGAATTGTGGAGAATTCTGGGAAGTGATGCATTTAATGACTTACATGTTTTAATTACACCACGTCAGAAAAATAATTAAGGTTAACGTAATTTTTAATGACTGCCCAGGGTTTGCAGAACCGTTACGTTTATGGCACTTTGTAAACATTTCTAAACAAGAGCAGTAACCGATTGAGGAAATATTGTAGTAAGCAGAGTTACAGTCAATAACAGACATTGAGGGACAGAATGTGGGCCAAGACAAAATAATATGTCAGTCATGTGGGTTTATTTGTGTAGGTAGTATGTATGTGAGTGTGTGTCTATAGAAGTGCTATGTGTGTTTATGAAGATCTACTATTATGTGTCTATGACTAGTGTCTGTTTATATATGCACAGTTGAATGCACTTGTGTTTGTCAATGTGCTATTGTTTTTTGTATGTGTGCTAACGTGTGTTTGTTACTGTGAAATTGTGTGTCAGTGTGTTTCTTTAATATTAATTTTATATACAGAGCAGCTTGTTGATACAAAAAGAACCAAACAGTTGATGTATGCTAATATTTCAATGTACTAAAATGTCAATACATAACTTTTATATATCTATAATGTATAACCTCTACAAATCTATGTATATATGCTCGTGTGGGTCTGTTGATATCTGTTAGTATGTGTTTATGTATCAGTCTGTTTTTTTTTTTTTTTTTACAGCATGCAAACATTTTTTACTATAGTATACAGTACAACCAATGTATGTTACATCAAAAATGATCACTGCTGACATTAATTCTTTGTTGAATTATCTTTTTTTTGATGGAATGAAATATACACAAAGCAACTAGTGAACTACAAATAAGATTATTTCCCTGTAGGAATTACTGTATACTCGATAAGATTTCCGTAGGAATAATCACTTACTTTCTTGTTATTGATCTTGCTGTGTACAGGTTTTTTACATATAGGAACGTTGATAGTTAGTGATGTCCCGAACGGTTCGCCGTGGATGGCGAACATATGCGCTGTTCGGTCCGTCCCCTATTCGTCATCATTGAGTAAAGTTTGACCCTCTACCTCACAGTCAGCAGACACATTCCAGCCAATCAGCAGCAGACCCTCCCTCCCAGTCCCTCGGGACATCACTATTGATAGTGTATTTTAATAATATTAGCACGTTAAGCACATATTAAGCACTTGGTAATTTTTTGCCACTTGTCACTTTAAGATTATATATCTTCACTCTCTTGATATAGAAATTGGAGTTGTATTCAGGTATATGGCAATGTTCTGCTAATAAATCTTTATATTTTCTTCATGTTAAGTGCGGTATCAATTTTTGTATTTTGTATGTAACTTTACCTGCATTGGAGGCAGTCCTCCAGCCCCTGGTGGGCAGACTGGAAGCATTTTCTTGATTCTATCATTACTACATTCGCATGGGGGTGAAGGGTTCTCCATGGTCCAGTTGCCATACATGTACATCTCTTCCACATCCTTTGTTACAAACTGAGTACTCCATTCATCTTCGCCACCCACACAGCTAACATCCCTATGCATGAAGACAAGTAACATGTTGATATATGTCTATGGATAAAAACATTATAAATTGAACCCTACTTCAAATACACTTGCATTAAAAAGCTGGAATTCAAAAAATATACTAAAAATAAACTGAATGTGAAAAAAGCCATAATCATTGTGTTGTCCTAGTTTGCTTACTTGCACTTTAACTCTAAAAATCAATCACTCTCTCTCTCTCTCTTTCTATAAAAATATACTGAATAAAACTACACAATTGCAAAAATAAACACTAAAAATATTATCTGACATGTTAAAAGAAGAGATAACTGGGTATTTCTTAGCTACCGTGCTAAAATAGTTCTATTAAATAAGGAAATAGTTAATTAAAAAAGGGAATTTATGAAATTAGGAAATATGCTTGGTAGTTGGTCAATAAAGGACTACTAGTGCTAAACGTTAAAAAGTAATGGTAATTTGTTAATGTCTGTTATGATTATTTTACTAAAATATACCTCCCTCAGTGCCTCTCTCTATCTGATAATTGAACTCAAATAACAAGAATAAGAAATAGCAGATATTACTATAAGCCTACAAGTGACATATGTCTGTCTTTCATTAGACAGGTTAGCACTTGTACTTGAGAAATAAATGTTTCTTGGAAATTCTAGCCCATGCCTGGGAGACTAGAAAGAAAAATGCAGTCAGAATGAGGTCAGTATGACACTTACGGAACAGAATATCCTTCCATACAAGCTGTTCCGAAACCTGGTTTGTCAATGAGGGCGTTCAGGAGAGCCTGTGTTCTGGGATCCTCAGGGGCGTCATTGCTGTTAGCATACAGAGACATTTGGCATCATTTAACTAAAGCTTTGTCATCACAGGAAGCATGTATTTTTTAGAAGTCTAGTTCTCTATAACGGAGCATAACCATATCAAAATAAAACTCAGCAGGTATAATACTATTAGTAGTATTACAATGTATATCAGCATTTAACAATCCATAGAAACCAAAAAGTATTTTATGGGAAACAAAAGATAACTGCTTTGTGACAGGAAGTCACTGCTTAAAAAGAGGAAGTCACAGCTTAGGAGCAGGAGGTTGATGTCCACATGCAAAGAGCAGAAGTGATTGCAAAGCATTTTTGCAGAATTATCAGTTTTTTTACTCTATATAAATAAATAAATACCGTTTTACACTAATTGTAATAAATCCAAGTTGTTATATACCCCGTTACCTATCTGAAATTAGTATGACTTTTCTATTTGCAACATGGATGCATTTCTAGCACACCAAGGAAAAATAATAATATCAATGTATACAATTTTAATTTATCATTTAGAAGTTTCATAAATATTTAAGGGACAAAAAGTTTTAGAGATTGCACATCATCCCTTGCTTTGCAATATTTCAGACAACGTTGTTTATTGGCATTTATAAGGCATCTGATGGGACGTCTAGGATGATGCTTTCTAAAGGTTTTACTATTATAACAACACACAGGGAGCACACTAGGTATTTGTACTAAATTGGGCATTGGTGGCTATCATCGCAGCCTAGAAAGCATCCATTTGCTTCAGACGACTTGCCTTCATTCTAGTAGGCAAGGAATGGAGAGGACTTTCTTCAGCCCTTTCATTGGCTACTATAATGCAGCCAAAAAATAAAGTTGACCTACAGAAGGTGTTGCAGATTGCAGGACACGTAAGGGTGGGGCATAATTAGATTTGATTCACTGAAGCTGAAATCCAGTGTTGTAGAAAAGGAGAAGGCAAATGGCAAAACAGAAAAATAAAAGTTAGCACTTGCATATGCTATTAGAAGGAAGGAGTTAATGTCTGCTAGGGCATACCTGAAAAACGTATATTGGTCTTCATACATCCAAGGCTGCAGTTCAAGACTGGGGTATTTACCAAATGGGGGTACAATAAGGCTGAACAAAAGTGCGATGAGAACAAAAACAGCCGGCAGCACAATCTGAAACAAAGACAGATTAGATTGTTATAAGAAACTCATTTTATACATCATGCATGTATTTAATCATAAAAGTCACAGCTCGCATCTTCAAAGAAAACGTGATTGTAGTAACCCGTTCTATTTATTTTCCCACATTAATTATTAACAGCTTAGCAATTACCCATCTATTTTATATTCCACATAATAATCAATTAGTAGAAAGTAGGATGCTACTATGTGGATGTCTCCATTTGTGCATTTTTACAATGGATCAACTTTTATCATAGCAATCAATATTATAATAAAATACACAAGAGATGCAAAGAGCTTTAGTATATGGTTTTCAAGTTTTTACTGGTTTTCCAATTGATTTTAATGGATTTGCTAATGTATGGTTAATACATGTTACATGTTATAGTGACATCAGAAGGATGAAAAGGTTAAGCTAACTATGCTGTGAATTATATGTGCAAAGTATAACAGGTTCCAAAATAGGTTCATAAATAAAAAGCAAATCCAAGCGAGGTAATCACCTACCACAGAAAGATAGCATACATATTTCTACGTCGACGGAGTATGCTAAAATATAAGGTGTAGTTTTTAATTGCTAAACAAATGTACAAAAAACTTGAAGAACGGAGAGGTTTTGAAACATATTTTTCAATTACCTGAGCAAAGAAGCCTTTTCTGCTGCGCTTTGCATAAAGTAATCTCTTCCACAACAGGGCTGTGAACTGCTGCCTCATTAAATTCCAGCTTTTCACCTGATAGGATCCCTTGCCATCAATGCCGCTTAGAAAATCTGTCTCCCGGGACTCTGCAAAGAAAAAGCTTGGTCAGAGAATGTCTCTACATGGCAGACATAAATGGCGACTATTAGCAATAAAAGACAAAGAGAAATCTTTCTGATTACAGCAGAGACTAGACTAATCCTGATTTGCCGTTATTGTGAGTAGTGGTCTGCCAAAAGGGCAACACTTAGGTTCTTATAATAATATAACAGATAACATAACATACATGTTGCAAACAATGTGACAATGGCAGTAAACATAGGAAAAATACTATATAAATAAAGACCTTAAGTTTTATTATTGTGTTATGCACTATAACCTTTAAAAAAAATTAAGAAACACATTTACTAAAATAACATTTTGTTTACATTATAGATTTTTTTTAGGCTTAGATATAGTTTGTCCAAAGCATATAGTAGCTCAAATTAATTAAGAATACCTGGGTCAATGTCAGAATCGTTGGCATCAAAAGGGTCATCTTCTGTAAAGGGTCGAAGGCAGCTTTGATGGTCTCCAAATGCATATCTCTTCCGTCTAGCTGGTAGGGTTCCATCTAAGATCATGGTTTGATATTATTATTATTATAATATTATGAGATAGTATAAATAACTATCCTATGGTTGATAGTCTATCAAACACTGGATCCTGGACCAGATAATTACTAGGATATAATGAGATATAGGATAGAAAGAAATATCAGAATTAAATTACCTGATGTTTCCGCATCCACACCAGTGTCCTCAGCTACTTTAAGAAATATCTGGAAGAAAATGTTTTTATTTAATTTTATGTGCTAGCATATTGTTGCATATACCAATCTCACTTTGATCAACTACTTAGTCTTTACCAGAAAGGCAATTAAATCTTTAAAATATGTAGTTGCTTAAGTACGTAGAGAGCTTTGCAAGATATGGATAATGAGTAAATCATTCAGATGCTTTGATGCCTTGTGCATAATACTCAACAAACTAATGCTGTTACCTCTTCCAAAGTTGTATCTGAGATGCCATAACTGGAAATGCCAAGGTCAGTCAGACGATCATCAATTTCATGGAAAAGTTCCACAAAGGCTCCTTCTTTGGCAGCTTCATAGGGCAACACATAAGTTAGTTCATGTCCAATGTCCTCCACTAGGCGAGCATCATGAACATGCTTGTTGATAAGATTAGATATGGCAGAGACATCTATGAGAAATCCAGAAAAACAAATAAAGGCTTTTGTGAATATATTAAATTTTTTAAGAAACTGTTTATAATTTGTTAGAATTCTGCAGCCGTGCATAATTTCATGGTTAAAAACAGTACATATAAAACGGTATTTTGACTCAGCACCATTATAAGAAATTTCTTATAGAGCAGAAACAAAATGAAAAGTGATATACAAAAAAAGCGTACAAAAAATGAAGAATGCGGGCTTATCTAAAGCAAAAATAAAAAAGTTCCACCCATTATGCCTTTCAGTATGAAAGGTAACAAATGCCTGATATTTCCTATTAGTTAAAGCCAATGGACACTCAAGTTAACATCTTATGTGCGACAGGCTATTGCTAAGAGAGCTTACCCAAAATTAGACTTGTTTGTGCATAGACTGTAATGTCACGATTCTAGTGAGTTTTTTTTTTTTTTTTACCTATAGTCAAGGTATCGCTTTCATGGTCACTCCCCAGTCCGGCATCAGAGCTACTCTGAGACACACTGTCCTCCTGGAAAGATACACACATAAAATACGTAATTCTGTTTGGTAGTGTTTCACATGGGATAAAGAGTTAACACTTATTGGCAGATAGAAAAAAAAGTCATATAGAAGCATTTATCAAGCAAAGAAGAGGAAGAAAGTGGAATGGTTAGTCTCTGATCTAGAAAACTGAGCCTTTAGCAAAAACTTCCACAGCACATGAGGCAATAAGTAAGATGCTGTGTGTTTATTCTGATCCTAGCAACTTCACCAGGCTCTGGGACATCATTGGCGGTGATTACAGAAAATGATGATCAATTGAATACATGATCGGATAGAATTAAGGGTTAGGCTTAGGGTTAAGAAAGGAACTTGTCAGCAATAATTACCCTATCTTCGGCTGCTCTCTTCCGGTTCGTAGAATGTTTGTTATGTTTAGTAATCACCGCTTCTGAGGTCCCCGCTCCTGATGGTGCTGCTAGCATCGGGCTCTCCTGCTGTTTGCGAGCGGGAGCAGGCCTGACGTTTTCCTGCCCACAAATGACGGGGTACCGTCATCCCAAATGTTAACTGAAGTAAGTCTGAATAAAGCCTCTATGTGGGAATAAGTAACCATAGCTCAACTTCACAATGTCCTAACTATAAAAGTAGCATGAAGTTATGTAGTCACGGAAATACACACAAAACAGTTAGATACAATGAATCAATCATTTCAATACTTACATACTGGAAGACAGGGATGGCAAAAATGTATATCCCCAGATGTTTTAAAACTATAACTTCCATGATGCCTTCTCATTCTAAAGGCATGCAAAGACACACAAAGCATCATGGGAGTTGTAGGTCTACATCTGGGGGTCTACCTTTTGGGCACCCCTTGCTGTGAGATAAACAATTTTCGCATTTTTTATAGTATTAAAGCTCTTTTATAATGAAACTAAAATGGAGATTTGAGATAATACACAAGGATAGAACTGTACAGGATGTGTTGGAGAGCTTGGGGCTTTAGTGGCACATATCAAGGTGGTTTGTCTACAACAATAATATTGTTATGATAGTACAAAAGCATATTTGTTCTTTCTCCAGACTCTTGCTATTTCTTTTAGAGGAAGAGCAGTGTACATTGAATATATAATATGAAGAAAGAGGCAGGACATACCTTTTTCAGATAAGACATAGTGCTGCTACTGTTCCTACAGGAACTCAGGGATGAATCAGTGTCTCTCTTGACTAATGTCAAGTAATAGCCAGTGCCCAGCTGATTTTTCAGGAACAGTGAGGAACCCACACAACACAGCTTGCCATGGGAGATGATGGCAATCCGATCACCGAGGATGTCAGCTTCATCCATATGATGTGTTGATAGGATAATAGTTCGTCCTGTGGAGAAAATGGTACAGTAAACTGTAAGATAATTAAGCATCTACTACCACAAATTATAATATTCTCACAATAAATTTAGCCAACACGAATATCTGTCTCTCTCTCTGTCTGTCAGTCTTGCTCTCTAATGTCTGTCTTTCTGTCTATGTAGCTACACTGAACTGTGCAAAAACACATTTGTTCTTAATGTGATATTCTACCTTGTCTGTATTTAATCAGTAAATCCCAAATGCCTCTGCGAGAGTAGGGGTCAACACCAGCTGTGGGTTCATCAAGAATGACAACCTTCGATCCACCCACAAAGGCCAAAGCCACAGAGAGCTTCCTCTGCATGCCACCTGCAAAAACAAACAGTACATGTAATTTCTCTTAAATTATAAACAGTTATTCAAAACCATTTACACTATGAACAACAAAGCTATAAAAACAATATCAAAGCTAATGAGATGTATACGGCGTGTTACAGTTTAATTATACAGAGGGATCAAAGCCATAGTAACGAAAGCATAATATAAACCTGACCTCTCCATCTAAATAATTTGGTGGCGGAATGTTGCATGGTGACCAATCATCTTTGGGTTGTTCATTGAAGTGTGAAACAAAGGAAAGTGAATATAGCTGATATGAATGGGTTTTTTTTGGGGAGGGGGGTGGGCGGGGGTTCTACCTAAGGCTATTTTGGCCAACACTTTAAAAGTCACAATTTGAATTCCTGACAATTCACACTTTAGTGAATAACCATTAAAAAATATCCGACAATAATCTGTCTTATCCAATGCATAGACACAAAGTTTGTTGTTTACTTCGAAGCATGAACTTTGCAATCACATTATCTCTATTACCTGACAGCTGACTCGTCTTAGCCTTTTTCTTGTTGGGGAGACCAACATCATTCACCATCTGTTCCATCTCTGCTTTCACCTTCTCTGCTGAGAGGCCTTTCAGTCGTGCGTAGAACCAGATGTGTTCCTCCACCGTCAGCCTAGAAGAAAGCAGGCAGAGGCACACATGAGGAAACATCTCTGCATGCCTCGCTGCAAGTCCGAGAGACACAGCTACCCTGGCATGAATATTTATTGGGAAAAAAGCCCTGCAGCCTTCTCTACATCCAAATGTTGATTTAAAAAATAAAGTTGCTAATAGTGAGTTATCAACAGCTGATCTGCCTAATTTAGGCTAAAATAACTAGGTTGGAAGTTAATCTGCTAATGAGAGTTTTTCCAGTATGGTTAGTGTGTCCTAAATTTGTCAAAACAGTTATCATCTCGCAACAAATTACTTTTTGGCAAATAAGCTCCAAAAAAGCTGTGCATTTTAAGTAATACTAAACCCTATTAATCCTATCCTATTAATCTAACACACGGGTAGTTAGAAAAAAAATGTATCAGGATTGGGATATGTGAGAGAATACAAAGAATGTATGTGTGTCAATATGAATATAAATGTGTTTCCTCCCAGCTTGTCTCCTTATTAACATAGAAACATAGAATGTGATGGCAGATAAGAACCATTCGGCCCATCTAGTCCTCCCAAATTTCTAAATACTTTCATTAGTCCTTGGCCTTATCTTGTAGCTAGGATAGCCTTATGCCTATCCCACGCATGCTTAAACTCCTTCATGGTGTTAATCTCTACCACTTTAGCTGGAAGGCTATTCCATGCGTCCACTACCCTCTCTGTAAAGTAATACTTCCTGAAATAATTTTCAAACCTTTGCCTCTTTAATTTAAGACTATGTCCTCTTGTTGTGGTAGTTTTTCTTCTTTTAAATATAGTCTCCTTCTTTACTATGTTGGAGTATTACTGTGTCTATGTCAGTGGAAGTAAGCCAAGAGACAGCTAGAAAAGTAATCAAGGTCTTTCACATATTCACCATAAAAAACAATAACTCTACATTGATAAAATGTCTATTCCATTGTAAGTCATAGGCAGGAATCATGTGTCTTTAACTGATCTGACAAGGGCAATACTTTACAGACCATTTTCATTTCATTCTATGCAGTTGACGGGGGCCTGGCCCCTCTGGAGTGTCATAGCCCAATGCAAAGAAGAATTAAGGGTTCATAAAGTGTGTATATTCTTTGCCACATCTGAGATTTTTTTCATAAGGTATTTTTGTCAAGTTCCTAACATGCCATAACTCATAGTAAAGTGAAAAAATATCAATGTATATATGTAATTGGTGTAAGCCTCTTATCTTACAGATTGCACTACATTCAAGTCATTTCTAGAAAATGCTCTTTGAAAGGTCTGTAACATAATGCGTAATATCCACCCAATAATGTAGGTGTCATACATGTAGACAATTAGGCAAAAATGTATTTTCTCTTGGAAGATTATTCTAGGTTTCTGAGAACATGATTTAACAGGCCACGTGAAAGAGCACTGACATTCCTAGAATTTCTGTATCGATGGCAACAGGCTCATGAAGGGTTACTGCTGAAATATTTCATTTTTAGCTAGCAGTATAATGACACTGCTAAGATTGCATACGTCCAAATCATCTATCTGCTCAACTTTTCCGTATTTTTCCACCCAGATGCACTCAACATATAAATGACTGTATATAGGTTTGTGAGTTCAGAACCCTCTCCCTCAGTAATCTTGATAACAAATGGTTTCCTGTGCCCCTTTACTTGAAATTATATATTGCTTTATGTAATTTCACACATTCCAAACAAAAGTGACTTTATTCACCAAAACAGCGAATTAAAATACCTAAGCAGGAAATATATCTGAACTGGAGATTATTTTTTCAAATGCAGCTATTTTGACTTAAAATTACCCCCACTTGGCATAACCCACCTATTTACAGGCAGTCATGACCTCCAATGAGTTACTGTTTTTCTGTGTATGTTAATATATGTAATAATGTATGAATGTAATTTAATTGTTATATATTGGTATTTGTCTATGAAACTCCCACCACTACTTTCTGTGCAATCCACAACACAAACACAGGAGATAGGTGGGGGATGCTCTATCCATTAGAACAGTATCAATGATGGGGGTGTAAAGTTGTAGTTTTCATAAATTAGTGCAAAGTCATAGCCTGTCTAGGCAGGTAGAATTAGAAGGAACCCCCCCACCCCCCCACCCCACACACACACACACTTCTACTATAAGTAGTAAGCATTACTGAACGATCATTTTCATGAGGGTACTATATGTTGACCAGACACCCTATGTTGCACATTTAGGCACACTGACAACATGACTGTGGATGGTTAAGACAGGGATAATGTAAGTCTGAACTGAAAAGTGTGGCCAAGTTGAAATCTGAAGGATTGTCCATATATTTTTAGACTTGACTTCTAGATGGCATCTATATATGACTTTGCATCCTTTATTTTACAAATTTTCTTCAAACTTGGGCTACATTACTCACATGTCGAAGAGAACATTGTGCTGAGGGCAAACTCCCAGGTTTTGACGGATAGAGTTTAGTTCTGTGCGGATGTCTTTACCCATGATGTAGGCCGTACCCATGGTTGGTGGAAACAAGCCTGTTAGTATGGACCTATAAAAATGCAAGTCTCCATTATTTTCATAAATTACAAATATTACATACACACATAGACAAAGATGCATTTAAATCTTTTTTTTTTGTCATAAGGATAGTTATCAAGATGATTTTACAAATAATTACATGATCTAGTGCTATTGCTGTTCTTTTATTGTATTTTTACTGTATCAAGAAGATATATTATACTATTCATGGATATCTGGATAAAAATGGGGAAATTCCATGGTGAAGCTCTCAGAGGTTATGATGCCCCTAATGTATATAGCTAAAAGCCTCAATAAAATGTTTTAAATGTAAAGTGCCCTTGTAAACATCCACAGATGTTCTCAGCCTAGCAGTATCCTCAAAGACTGCCTTTGGACTATGAAAAGTCCAACCATGTTAATGTTAATTAATTTTTGGATGGAAACCCCACTTGTTCTCATTTGGAAATATTGCTCTGCTATTGCTATTCTATCCAATGAAATTTGTTACAATTTGTTACTTACATAGTGGTTGTTTTTCCAGCTCCATTGTGCCCAAGGAATGAAGTGATTTGCCCTTCATAAAAGCTCAGGGTGAGACCATCCACTGCCACTTTTTTGCCATTACGATAAATCTTTACCAGATTCTGGATGGAGACCCCCAGTTGAAGATGGCTGGGCTCTTCTTCTATGCATACTAAAAAAGAAAGGGACATGGAGGTGTTACTAATTTTCTCAAAAGGTAAATTATGCATGATTATACATTATGTGGGATTATGTGTAGCAAGAAATTGAGGGGCACAGCTCTAAAACTGATGTAATAGCCAAGGATATAAGAAAAAACAAGAGTGAAGCTGTTGCCTTGAGATAAGCAATGGGAAGGCTAGATTGGACTGAATTGCTTTTATTTGCTTTCAAAATATATTTTTGTATCTTTTACGTTACAAAAGAAATTAAGACCATTGTTATCAGCGATATTCACAATAGTATTTGCATTTTAAGTTTACCATTAGGAATTTAGGAGGCATCCATGACTGATAAAAATCAATTTTGGTAAGAAAATAATGTATCCATAACAAAAATGTAGATGGTATTTAATATAAATAGTTTACATTATGTGTATTTTTTATTGACTTGGAATATACAATATGGATTTAGAATTAATTTATTAATTTAATTCCTTACTTTCTGATGATCCCTTCTGCAAAGATCGAGGGTGATGGATTACTGTAGGTTCTTCCCCGCACCAATAAGACTTTGTGAATGGGAAGTACCAAGCTCTGGGAATCCCATACTGACCTAAGGTTGAAACATCAAAAGTAACCAATGTACCAACCAAGTAACTCAATGTACAAACAATATACATACTTGAGATACAGAACGTCTGTTCTCTTTGAATATATACATGATACTGATATGATGTTTTCTTAATACTTTATAAAGCAAACTTATGAATAAATGCAAATCAATATTAAATCTACACTTCTAGTCCTATCAAAATACAGATGGTGTACATAAATCACAATATATTTGCCATTATTATAACACCGTTTTCCCTTTAATTGTAATAGACAGTCCGTAGGACTGGAGAATATAAATTGAATTTCTTAATTATAGTCTGCAAAATGCTACATACAAAATACTAGAGCAGGCTTTCCTAAACTCTGGCCCTCCAGATGTTGCTGAACTACAACTGATGCATTATTCTATGAATGAAATTGATAGGCTGAGAATCATGGGAGTTGTAGTTCAGCAACATCTGGAGGGCCGGAGTTTGGGGAAGCCTGCTTTAGTATTTTGTATGTAGCATTTCGCAGACTTTAATTCAGATATTCAATTTATATTCTCCAGTCCTCCAAGCATATCATGATTGGACATGACCTAAAACAAAGATTTTCCGATATATCTTATCAGGGTATTACAAACAAAGCAGATTTTCTCTAAGAAATGTTTCTGAATTATACTACTATTTGGTATTTTACCTGGAAAGACAGCTTCAATATACCAGGTCATAATTCCATACAAAAGAGTGTCGAAAAGCATCATGAATGCTGCTGTTGTGAGGTTATAGGCATCTTCTTCTAGAGGACTTTCTAAGAGGTTACTCCACTGTGCTCCAACTCCCTGTTCCTCAAAGAGGGCAAAGAATTCACAGCCAAATCCAAAAGCAACTGGAGACAGGAAGCTCTGCATGGAACCAGTTAAGATTTTAAAATTAGAACAAAGTAAAGGTGCATTTTTTTATTATTCACTAATGTAATGTATGTTTATTTTAGAAAAATGCAAAGAAGTGAAAATACTCCAAGGCAACCTCAACGAAGAAATGGTATAAGTTAATGAAAGATGACTGATAAACCTATGTATTAATGTACCTCTTAATTGTGTCCTATGTCTGTGGATGTCTTAAAAAGTTTCTATCACTGATCTTTTCAGAATAATATAATGTTATAGAACACGTTGAGAAAACAATCATCAATATGCATCTTTTGCACTAACCTTATTGTGTCAGCTACCACCCATAACCTAATTTAACAATGTATTGATGTATATACTGCAAGTATAGGGAGAAGTTACAAGTGCAATTCTTTTCTAGTTCAGACTATTATTTGTGGGTTATCTTTAAAGGCAATTTCAATTTCTATGGCCATATAACATCCATTGTAAAGGAAGTGGGGTACATTAGAATAAACTGGAGGATGGACATGATGATGATGAGACGAGAAGATTCACTGATTAGTACTGCTGGGTTACAGCTGAACATTTACAATAATACTGGTAAATTACTAAAATTAATAGTTTCTTACAGCAAATATCTTCAGTGTAAAGCCCACGTAGTCTTGCCAAGCAACGCACAACACATAGGGCAGATAAAGCGTAAAATAGATGATGCCACCGCAGGCAGCAGCCAGGTTGGCTCTGGAAAATATAGTGCTTATGAGGAAGCACTGGGATATGGTCACCACTGCAAAGACAGATAAGAACACAAAGACCACGCTCGGGTCGCTGTATGGCAGCAGATTGCCCACCTGATAAAGAGACAGCAAGAGAAGAGTTACAGGTTTAAAATAAAGACAGACACTTAAATATTGATGAACAATTAGTGAGTAAGTAAAATGGATAATTCATGTGCCTTCATGTCACAGGGTGCCTGACAGCTCTGTAACCACATATATTGCTGATGATCTAGATAAGAAATCAAGAGATCTATGCCACAGGCTTGCTCTCAGTTTTTACATTACAGATGGCACGTGTTTCTACATGACAGAGCACGGTGGAACAGAGATCTCCGTTCAACACTCAGTAGACAACCAGACACCCAATGGGAGGAAGAGAGGCATAGCCATCAATGGGGCAAAATGTATTCATTTATCACTCCACCACTTAATACATCATTAAGGACAACAAACCCTATCACCTAGCCAGCCAAATGTATCTGGTCTGTCTGATGGATGGAGATTTTATGCCAATAGTCCAAAACATCATAGGTTTGTGACTAAAGATGATATAATACTATTGTTTCTGTTTATAAAACAAACTGTCAATATATACATTCTCATAAATCCTTTATAGATTAAACCTGGATTTGTTAATCTTGATTATAATAAATGGTTTCAATAATTACCATTTTATAACTAGTGACAGAGGGAAAAGGTTAGAATATGGTCCATTTGGTGTATTCAATCAATGTATTTTAAATACTCTTAAATCAGTATTAAAATTAAATAATTGAAATGCCTGTGTATTACCTTTAGGATCATGACCAAGAGGCCAGCACTCATGAGAAGAGGTATGAGACTGCTGATAAACCAACTTAGCCACAAAATGCCATTATCCAGCCCCATAATCCTCATAGTCTCCTTCAAACGGGCCTCCTTCTCATACACAATCCCTTTAATGATCACAGCAACTGAATAAATCCATGCCAAGGTCATAAACAACGGCAGAGATCTGCTCATGACACGTAGAAATCTAAAAAAATACAATGAATTAAATATCCGACTTGACTTAGCTTTGTGCATGATAATACATCTGTGTATCTATATACATTATCTATGTAGATTACAATGTTAATGTGAAAATGTGTCCACATAATGTGTGCATTATTGTAAATATTAAAGCAGAAATCCAATACATGGTGATGAATTGGAGATTTCCATTGTCTTGTTTGTCTATGCTCTAGCTAGTTTCCCTACCACAATTTCTTTCATTGTATTATTTTCTTGTAGGAGCACTGTGATATGTAATATTTATGTCTAGGGATACTTTTGGAGTAATTCTGACACTGTTTATCAAACACTGTGATTTGTATTCATCTTTAAGGTGCAGATTCAACATGTCTAAAGCTGCAAAAAACATCAGTCTTCAATCTAACTTTTCTTTTTCCTCAGGTAACATTTTAAAAAATACATTAAAAAGTCAAATTCCAGCACTCACATATCATCTACATAGCACGGGTATGGCATCTGCTGTACGTAAACACCCGTTCTTTTTTCTGTCCCTGTTTGCAATCTAATAATGGCCTGTTCGACAACATCTTGAAGATAAGCAAAGCCTCCCCAGACATAGCGCATGTCCTCAAATGGATCTGCACGAGGACCAGGATCCCAGTAACTAAAAAGAAACATCAAATGGAACAATATAAGAACATCAGCGTTTCACATAGTATACTTATCAACGTAAATATTAATACAATAGAAGCAGCTTTTATTTTACATAATTCCAAAATAAAACAGTGTGGCTTCTGAATCTATGAAAATGTTATAATATATTTTATTACTGTATTCATGAAATAGTCATGGCAGAGCTTGCAATATTTCATATACTGTTTACAGATATTGAACACTTTTCTTCTCGAAAACCTTCCAATGCCATATTAAAGAGATAAAATCAAACGGATTGCTGGAATTAATATATAGATACATCAGTATCAAATGCAGTGCAATAAAAGGCAAACATACATTGTTGTAAGGGTGAATAATTTCCTAACCTAACTTTCATTCACGTTATCAGGAAGCCTGCTGTAAAGCATGCAATATCTGATGATTTCTATTGATCACATGGGAATTCAAAATGAACTCTGTCCTTGGGATAAGGTTTTGCACTGAGAAAAGTGAATTACATATACATCACTCACCCATCCTTAATTTTGTTTGTTCTCTCCACGTTATCAATGTCCATTCTGATTTTATACTTGATGTGGTGAGGGAGCTCTGTGCTATCAGACGGAATGTCCATGAAGACCACACCTGCCCAGAACTTCCTTTCATTGAGAAGTACCAATGATTTGGCGATGAGTTGATCTTCAGAATCCACAGGTTCTAACTTGTCTAAGTTGACACACTGGAAATATATGGATAATTAATTTCAAGACCAATAGATGCCAACACTAATATATGATATATTTAAAGCAATAGGTGCAAAATTGGAGAACAGGACTCCATCTCTGCAAATACGTTCCGTACAGTAAGTAAAAAATGAGTGACCTTATAGGTATATATCAAAGGAATAGCTAAATAAAGATAGCTCAAACAGCAAGAAAATAGCTTGCTGTCTACATATTATTGTGCATATCTACACATCACGGACAGATAATAGGAAAGTAAATTCTAAGTTGAAGAAAATGTCTAATTTTGCATACATGATTATTATATATATATATATATATATATATATATATATATATATATATTGTAATTCACACTTTGTAAAGGAAGTCTTTATACCGCGTTCAGTGGCTAATTTGAAGTTATATAACATATAACCTGTTGATTCATACCTTCACAAATATGGTAACAATGGAAAGAAAGTAAAGAGTTTTGTGATATTTCTGTGATTACCACTATTGCTCCTTTCAGGACATTATTGTAATCCATAATATAAACACCCACCTCCATAAACCTTGACATGGTTAAAATAACACGGTCGGTTTCATTGAGGGCCTCCCTCCAGGTATAATAAGTTCCACTATCCTCTGACTCAGCTCTAGGTTGTTTGGCCAGGAATCTAGAGATATCTTCAGTTGTCCATCCTGTTGAGTTAAGCTGACGATCCAAGAAGTGTTTGCTGCCTTTATTAGTCAGAAACGTCTGTGGGCATGATGGAGACAAAGCACATATCTTTAGCTCTGGACTCATTTTTATCTTTCAAATATTCATAGCTCACCTTCTGTCATTCACTCATATTGGCCTTGGTTTAATATTATTGGATAAGCTTTTCAAATAATTTCATATTTTTTACTTTAGATTTTAAAATAATTATTTTCAAATTAGTAAAAAAAAATTGGAAATATATAAAAAAAATCAAATATTAAGATATTTTTCTTAACATTAAATCATTGTAGAACGTTATCCAAAATGATCAGATTGTTTGAAAAACTTAGCCAAAAATATTAAATCGACGACTATATCCAGTGTATTAGCAAATCTCTGTCCCAATTTGTTCATAAGAATATACATACATCCCAAGTTTACCATTTTGAGAACAAAATAAGCTTTGAGTCCTAAGATCTCCTGTTCCTTTATCCTACACTGATGTATGTCTTTTCAAGGAACTCAAAACATTTGTTGTCTATGAATGTATGTCCGAAATTCTGCGCTGAAATGTCTTAAATCATGTGTACTGAAACAATTGTGTGTGTATATAAACTATTTTGTGTAAATAACATGTTTTTAAAAAAAAAAAAAAAAATTTTTTTTCTAATGAAAGAACATAAAAGTTGTGCATGACCTCATAATCATGCAAAAAAAATATTTCCTGTAAGACTATAATCTTTTATGCATCTTCTTTGGTTTTGGGGGGGGTTGGGAGAGGACAGATACACAATTTCTCCTACAAACCCATCAGAAACACTGAACAATATTCAGGACTTTTGTATACAAATAAATGTTTTGCTTATTTCTTTCTATTTTTATATATATTCAGCAAGTTCACCAATATGCTACAGAGTTTTATTTTGTTTTACTGGAATGGCATATGTTTTTCTGGAAACAATTATTTGTGACCACTAGAACGTAAAAGGAAACATACTGTACGTATACTGGGAAATGAAATAATATAATGTAAATTAGGATTAGGATTAGGATAATAGATTATAATATGGATATTAGCATCATATTACAGAATTCCTATTGCTTGCTAATTGCAAAATAAAACATGTTTAGTGGTTGACATTGCAAGGAATTTTAAATAATTCATAGATCAGATCTTTTCCCACACTAAAAGGAATAGTCTTTCTAGCTCATCTGTTTGTAATCTGTAACCTAGACAGTGATGAAAAAAAACACATTTCTGTATCGTAAATGTTAAACAGAACGCTATTTGTCTTCCCCTCAGGAAAAAAAAAATTCCCCATTTAGGGTGGAGTGCCAACAGGACTTCCTTACATAATCTACTTATATTCAATAAAGACTTTGGTTGCACACGGCTGCAAACCTTGTACAAAAACTGAAAGTTTTAATATCTGCAAATACGGTAGATTAAGTATTTTGCACCTTCAATAAATGTGTAAATGTATGAATACATTGTTGTCAAATAATGGAAATATCACCAGAATTACCTCAGTATATGAAATACCGTTTCAAAAAATGTTCTATGCATTATGAATACATTGAAAGGATTGTACTATTTATGTGCTAGGGGAGGATGGGCATATCATTAGAGCCAGAGAACTGTGCATCCTCTCGCCATAGAATGATTATAACCAGTGGACTGGGCATCTACTCGTCCATCTATTATTGGACTACTGTGCTTGGGGACTCCACCTTGAATGTAATACCTTACTTACATTTGCAGAGTCCCTAACTGGTTATATGTTGTCTTCCATACTACTACACAATGATGGAAAAACAAATAGGAGCCAATTGCTGGAACATTACAATGGTAACACTTTTCTGCCCCCTAACACCTACGGGATGGAGGGAGAGAGAAGGACTTTCACTGCACCTCCAATGGTTAATGGTGGAGGACACCAGAAAATATTATTTTGATGTAAATTTGTTACAATGTCAGAAAACTAATTTGTTGTGAACTAGTAATTCAAGAGGAATGTTTTTGGAGAATAAAACGTTTCCTTGTTTCTGAAATAAATGCATACTTGACAGTTCGATCGTTTTCCTTACGGCTGACATGTGACCAGTTATAAACTAATCCTAGTCTATAAAAACAAGGTGCAAGAGAGTACCGAGAACAGACAGTAGCTCAAATAGCCTGCCCTTCGATGGGTCCCCGCTCAGATCTTATGCTGGTTTCAGCTCATCTTGTGCCATTACAAAAAGAACTAAGGCCATTTGCATGTCAGACTGATCCCACCCAAAAGGGTGGTTCAGATCCTAGTCTATATATCTGACCAGCTAACACAATCTGCCATACCAGATTTTCAAGCTGTGTGTATCCCTTGTTCATTCTTTCTATGCATATTGAATTTTAATAATTTCCTTGAATTGCATTTATATTACTATTGTAAAATAGTAAAATTATAATAACAAAATGGCAATCCATTAATATTTTACGGTTGCTAGTTTGTTTAGTTCCAATGTTAAAAATAGATATTCCTCCAGCCAGGCATTAAACATTGTCACACTTTCAAAACTCACTCTGATAAGGTCCACTTCTTGGCTGTCTTCCATGAATTTCTTAATCTGGGGTCGAACCTCTTCCCACATGCCACCAAGATCACGGAACACGCTGAATTCTTGGAACGTTTTGTTGGCCTGGTATAGAGAACCGTAGTCTTTAAATACACTATGATGGATGTGAATGACATCATAACAAAATTGCTGCCACCACTGTCAAGAACTTTAAAAAAATTTAGTTTTCTAAAAGTTCTAGTTATATTGCAATTAATATAGTAATATCTCATAACATACATACACTTCAGATTTCCTTCAGCATATATAAGCCTTTTAGTTACTATAACAACAAAAAAGGCCTGAAGCCTGCTAAAAGGTAAATATGAATAAGAGAATGTGTTAAACAAAGAGCACAGCAATATTATGTTCTTCAAACATATCAAGGATGCATTAACACCACATGGTTGAATATATCACTGCAAGCAATCATGTGCCTCAATGAAAATGAGACACTTATTAACTCACGTATGTTAAACCAAGGATCTCTCTGGACTCTTACTGGGCCATGAAGATAGGCTTGATGAATATAATATCACACTTAAAGGACCACTATAGGCACCCAGACCACTTCAGCTCAATGAAGTGGTCTGGGTGCCAGGTACCTCTAGTGTTAACCCTGCAGCTGTAAACACAGCAGTTTCAGAGAAACTGCTATGTTTACACTAGGGTTAATCCAGCCTCTAGTGGCTGTCTCATTGACAGCCGCTAGAGGCGCTTCTGTGATTCTCACTGTGAAAATCACAGTGAGAAGACGCTGGACGTCCATAGGAAAGCATTGAGGTATGCTTTCCTATGGACTGTTTGAATGCGCATTCGGCGCTGACGTCGGCAGGAGAAGGAGAGTTCCCCAGCGCCGAGGGAGCCCATTGCTTGAGAAAGGTAAGTATTTTAACCCCTTCAGCCCAGCGGGAGTGGGACCCTGAGGGTGGGAAGACCTAAAGACCCTTTAGTGCCAGGAAAACTAGTTTGTTTGTTTTCCTGGCACTACAGTGGTCCTTTAAGGGTAAATACACAGTAAGTACGATGTTGTTAAAGCACCTGCTACTGAACCTATCAAACTTTACAAACTTTTACGTGTAGCACACATCTTTTAAACAACTTTCAAGGTTACCAGCCAGGTATTTAGGTTTAGACATGCAAGCATTCACACAGTTTAAGTTACAAATAAAATTCCCAGCATTTTGCAAGCAAGTCAAACGGAAAATAGACATAGCGAAAGCAAATATACACTCAGAATTGAGTAAGTGAAAAGGCAGCATATTAACCTAAGACATGTACTATATGTCAATGAAATATTTAATAATTGTGCCCTTATGTGCAGCTATAGTTCTAGCAACAAAACATCCTGCTTCTATTTCAACTTTGTATGATACACCCTAGGATTGTGAGCAGCAATGAAAGTAAACCAATGTAACCCTGTGCTATGCGTACTAGAATCTAGCACTTTGTTTGTCATGTTCACACATTACATTACTTGGAGACAAGAATCACAAGACAGGATGTAAGAGCTAGCCTCATTGTTCCATGTGTTTAACTCTGTGTCATTTACTAGGAAACTTTAAATTACTTTTGGTTGTACGCCCAACACCCTTGTGAACAAGGCAGTCTGTGTACAGTATGCATGGCGCGTCGAAATACAATGAAAGCCTGTCACTTGTTAGAAATCTATCAGTGCACTTATCCTAATGTACAACAGTGTTGTGAGCATGCTACTTTGGGAATTCACATTTGGAGAACTGCCATTTGCAAAGAGCCAGATGCAGAACAGTACACACACAAAATCAGATGCTATTACTTTAAACCTTGACTTTTAAGAGGCTCTACTATTTGAGGTGAAGTAGCTTACCTCAGCCATTAGCATTTGCGTGACTGGAGTGTTTGGCGTATAAAGGATCTTGCCTACGAGTAAAGGCTTCAGGGCTCTCCAAATCATCCTGTATAAAGGGCTTGACTCCAGGGTCATCATCAGATCATTGCAATAGGGTGCTACGGGGACAGATAATATGTAGTTAGAGGATCTGACAGATTATCTCATTTTGGTTATACCCAATCCTCAAGAACCTAACACAACCACATAAATCATTTCACACTCTCTGTCTTACTCCATGTTAATCACCTCGAGCAACAGTTTGCAAAAGAAATTCCCAAATCCGATATTGCTATTAACTCATTAAATCAAAGCAATACATGCATAGACATAGCATTAATTATACTTTGAATGAAAAGTAGTATTTTGTCACATGTTTCTGCATTCGCCAATCAGAGCATGCATATATTACAACAAAACAATATCAGTCTCTTTAGGAATGCACGTGGTTCATAAAGTTACCAGATTTGAAAACAGACTTAAACCAAAGAAGAGAACCTCTGTACTTTAGGTCCTTGAATCTAATCAAAGAGTTTATTGGGGTATTTTTTTCACTGAATAGAAGCTTTCTCATAGATTTGGACACCAAAAATAAACTTACATCCTAATATCCGATGCCTTTGCACAGATAAGCAATTAATATTGAAAGTATACTATTGACGTACTTGTGGAATTGTCATACATCATCTGTGAATCTTCCTCAGTCTCATTGTCTCCTCCTCCATCGATTCCTGCAAACAGTGCCTTGTAGTTATTATCTTCATACCAATTCAGGGATTTGATCTTTAATCCTCCTCCCTCTGGATGTCCACACACAATACGTGAGACTGCCTGATACAACTGCCCCGGTGACGATGTGGCATTTCCATGGGTCAGAAACATAACTTCCTCTCTCATGTCCACCCAACTTTTCATTGTTGTCACCTAAAAGAAAGCAATATGCTAAGTTACAACTTACTCCTCCAACTGTCCATAGCTATTTACTAAGCTTCTCCAAATTGACCAACACTATTGATTAGCTGTAGTTTGCCAATTAGCCAGAACCAGGACATAGATATTTTCCATGTGATGAATATATTTTAACTTTGTGATTTTTTTTTAACTTTGCAACATCAGAGAGGCATTGTGTAACTGCATTGGAAGCTGAATTAGATAATGTTTCCAATTCGGCTTTTTTTGGCTTTACTTTGAATTCCCACTTTAGTAAATACCTTGATAGCATTTACAGTTTTAAGCTAGATTGTTACTTTCAACCAGACTGTGCTTTAGGGGTCTTGAGTGGCCCATTAAGCATCATCCAGTTATTATCAATCAACTATGGTTTGGTGTTTAAATTAACAAATACATTTGTTTTACAGGCTCACATGGTTCTGTGATACAAAGTGTACTACAAAGCTAGTTTGTCAGACTCGGGGGAGGGGAATCTGGTACATGTGATGTACGCTAGAACAAGAACTTCTAAAGTGATCACTACATTATTGAAAGCTATTGTTAAAAGTTTAAAGGTTTCTTCTGAAAGACAGTATCAGAACACAACAAGCAGTACAGGCTCATTCCGATGCTGAAAAGTCACTTCTGTTTGCTCCCAATTGACGAGAAATCATGCAGAGTTTATGTCCATGAACATTGGCCAAGACACAAATAGCACATACTGTTCTGTACAATACACAGAATAGGCTTGCAGTCTATGTGACATGAGTAAACGCTCAATCTGGGACTGCTGCCAATTTTATGCTATTGAAGAGTCATTTCGCCACATCAGCAAGATAGGAATTGCATGCTTTGTCCATCGTTTCCATACTCATTTCCCTAGACCCTGGAGAAGTGACTTATCTAACTAATGCAGCTGTAATAAGATCCCACGCTATGTATTGTCAGACAGGTTTATGCATGTCCTAAATAATCACTTATTACATTTAATCTCTATTTTTCATTACAAAGAGATTCATCTCAATTACACAGATGAAATACTTAGGGAAAGATGTAGTAGAGAAGTGTATTTGGGATACAAATATCAGTGTGTCTGTCTGCCTGCCTGTCTATCTATCAATCTGTAATGATTAAGGACAAAAAAGAAAGCTTGTGTGGCCAAAAAAAACCTGAACCGATAAGTAACAATAACTTATAACATAAACTAAACAGGATCATATAATGATGTAAATGCACAATAACCAGATTCTGGTGTTGAAGTACCACTATAGCTCTATGTAGTTATTAACAGTCTCTGGGCCCTTTCTCCCTTCTTGGCAACTCTGATAATGTGTAATATACACTTCTGATCAATGTCAATTCCATCCAACCTGGACAGTGTTGGTTAGAGTGCTAAGGAATAGTTTATTTGGTATAATGGTTGTTTATTAACAAAGTGTTTAATTTAGAAGCATTCAAACGGATGTTTATATATCGCATCTGTGGTACCAGCAGCATGGAGAATGCGAGAATGCATCAGGAAGATGCACCAGTAGCTGTCAAGCAAAGATTATTTAATCCTTGCATACATTCACATCACCACATAACCTAAGAAACTGTCACTACTGGAAAAATGATTGTCTTTTAATTAATTTTATGGATTATAATAGTGAAATGTGAACTGTACCTCCACACTCTAATGGGGATTTTTACTATGTTGCCACATCATTATAGTAAGTGTCTTACGTTGACTCCTTTTTGGGATGTAGAACTATTACATTTTATCCATAAAATTAGAAAACTAACATCCTAACACCCCAAAATATAGTAAAAAGTCACATTATCTGAATATCAAAGCAACAATTTACCATACAGTTATGTGGCTAAGGTAATGAATGCTCACCTCTTTGGCAAGTTGTCCCAAACTTTCCAACAAGTTCTCTGTAACCTCTTTTAGCACAGGGAAAGACTTTGATGACATCTCTTTCTATAATTGTGGGGAAGAAAATACAAATTTGGTTACTTTGAAGGCTGGCCATAATTTTCTTCATTGAAATAAACATATCAATTTAGGTTGTGAAAGGTCTTATTTAGTAAAAACCTTGGGTGAGACTATTTTTGGACAGTGACTGAAAATCCAAGCAGATCTCATGTTCCCAGTTGTATCAGATTAAGTTTATCTACATGGCCATCCCCTGTGCTGCTAAAGATTATCCTTAAGGCAACACAAAGTAGGTATGTAGTAGTCAACATGCTGTATTAGCTTTAAATCCCATCATTACAAATTAATTGACAGGACTAGATTAGCCCCTTGCCATGATTGGCAAGTGGGCTTCTGCAATGTAATATGTAATGTATATATAAATATATATTTCTCTATTTTGCATCTATTCCTGATTCATATCTACAGCAGGATTCTAGATTCAGAATTGAACATTTTCTTTATGAATATCAATACCGATTAAGGTGAAGTTTGCAGTTTTCGATTTGGAATTCCACTAAATAAAGGGTTTTACAAGGATAACCGTGTCAATCTAGAGCTGTTTTGTACTTTTGAAGTGGCAAGCAGACATACACAAGTAGATCTATTTACTAAACAGGCTGTAGAGAAATTAAAAGGGAACTGCAAAATATAGGAAACCGCTCTGGATATGCTGACTGATTAAAAATCAAGTTCTCATCAACACGTAGCAATTCAAAGTTCTTTTGTAACTCAGAAAAAAAAATTAAGTTGATCTGTGAGTTTTGAGATGAGTAAGTCCCCATGCCTATTAAATCATACTATTGTTGCTTGATTTATAGACACACTTTAAAAAGGCAAGACAAGGCGACATAAATTGCTAATTCTTACATTCCAACAATACTCTGGTGTGTACAACACTTGTGTCACAGTTTGTAAAGTCTGGTGTTAGAACGCTATACGTGATCATGGGATTAACATTTTATGCAGGACAACATAATGGGCATTCTCATGTATTACAAGAAAACATGCAGTGCCATCAGTTCCAGGAAATATGCGTTCATTTATTTCATTACATCAGTATATGTAACTGGAGGGAAAACAATTGCACTCAGTAATGGAACAGACTACAGTACGCCACATTATATTCATGAATTCCCAGAATATCCTGTAGGAGTTTGGGTAATATGCAAAACATGTCATTTCTGGCCTTAATCCATCTTTGGTAATGAAACAAAAAGAGGTTTAAGATAATGTCTCAAATATACACTGCATTGCTGATTTGTACCTAAGGAAGACAACATTATAATAATTACCCAATGGGGCAATCGCATCGTATTTCTGCTGATATAACGTAACTCAGTGATTCAGAAACTAGCCTCCAATAAACCCAGGGATTCAGAGTTTACCCATTTTTGTTTAAAATATATATAACAGAACATGGCCCAGTCATAACTATGAATTACCCATCAAACAACCAGTGATTTAAGCCACTTTTGAAGCAATACTTAATATTTTTGTACTGCTCTGAAACTGTTATATAACTATATAGAAGAATGAAAACAGAGAATTCAAGGTTGGGTTCTGTTACCAACTATACATTAAATAGTATCAGTATTATGGGGGGGGTGGAGCGATGACGCTCGCTGTTCTGAGTGGTGTGCTGGAAGGAGAGCCGGCTAACGAACTGATGGGTAGAGACCAGCCACGAGGAAGAAGCCAGCAAAATACGCTGGGAGAGATGAAGCAATAGTAAAACACTGACAGAGAAACCAAGTAAAATTACCAACATCCACATGTGAGATCAGCCTCGAGCAGTAAACTAAGTGATGAGGCGTGAGGTGGAGGGGACTGGGAGTTGCGGGTGCCCTCGATAAGATCTTGCGCCTGGGCCCCTTATAACGTGTTATATTGAAACAAGAGGGACCTGCTCGATTAGAATATCAAGTGGTGAGGTGGAGGGAACTGGAAGCTGTGGGCACCCTTCGACAGCCCTGTATGCCAAAAGCCTTTCTATGTTGAAGTATAGTGAAACAGCAACATTCAATGACAATACTTAGGGGCAAGTCTGAGAGATAATTAAAAACTAAAGATTAAGAAGATCATAATTAGACATCAACATCTCAGCGTTGTGACATTTAACAAGACACAGACGTAATACAGCACCAATAACCACAGAAAACTCTCAAGATTATAAAGATATACGGTGCAATTTTTTTTAACTAAAGTAAATAAGGTGGAAGGATAGAACAAGAAAGAAGGAAAGAAAAGAGAAGAGGGAATGAAAGAGAGAGAGAGGAGGAAAGTGAGAAAAAGGGACGGAAAAGAAAGGGAAAAAAAGGAGAAATTTTCACTAAACTGTGAATTCTATAGCTACACCGGATAGAAAAAAAAAAAACATACACCCCAACCAAAAATGTGACACTGGTGGAGCTCTGTATCAATAAGCACAGTGCTTCTGCATGGTTGCAATATCTAGAAAACCCGACAAAGTAAATTTAAAGAAACATTTTTTTAAATTATTTTATTTACGTATTTAATTATATGGTGGGGGGTTTTTTTTATACGTTGTAATTCATTATTCCCATTGAGAATAGCAATACGATAATGGCTAACAGAAAGACCCAAGACCAAAGACCGTCAAAGAAAAAAGCTGATAATAAAGGAGACCCACTAGACAACCGTTCATCCTTCTTTATTCCACATACTTCTAAGGCCTTTTTTTCAAAATGACTCCCCAGATAACTCCATGAAAAGTACTGAGAGTGATTCAATAGAAAAAACTCAAGAAAACACCGATCAACAAAATGTCACTGTTGAATTACTAAACAGTGCACTGGAAATCAATTTAAAAAAAAATAAAAATGAAATTCTTCGGTTTACAGACGAATATAAAAAAGATCTTTTAGCAATAAATATAAAGATCTCTGAAAATTCAGAATAAAATCCAAAATGTAGAACATACTTTATCTCAAACTCAAATGGAATTTCAACAAATACAAGCTAAAGTGATCTGAGTAGAACAAAAAGCTGCTGATTTAGAAGATAGAACAAGACGCAATAACCTAAGACTGAGAAACATCTCAGAGGAAATAACTAAAGAAAAATTAGAAGAATATTTGGAACAATATTTTGCATCCATTAACATCACAAATGAAAAACAGGGCTGTCTTATGAAACACTGGCATAGACTACCAAAGCCACAATCTGTATCTTCAAATTCCCCCCGAGATGTCTTGATATGCTGCTCAACCATTCGTATAAAATAGCAAATTTTACTATCTCTAAGGGAAGGGAATCTACAAGTGCCCTATGAGAAGGTTCAAATCTTCCCCGATATATCGTTCTACACTAGATCAAAGAGGAAAACTTTCGCCAAACTAACAGAGATCATCCGAGCCAAACACCTACACTATTGATGGGGTTTCCCTATGAAGCTTATTTGAAATTCAACGCTAATACGTTCATTTTTGACACATCTGAAAAATTACAACATTGGATTAAAGAAAAAGATTTGTTTACTTGATGAAAATGAAAGCCTAAAGAAGATAAAATTAGGGGGGTTTTTTGTTTTGTTTTTTCCTTATAATAATTAATTGAGAAAAGAAGATGGAGAAAGGAATTTGAAATGTGAAAGAAAAGGAAAAGTTTCTAACAGCAGAAAATACAGGAAGAAATTTTGCCGAGCTGCAAGAAAATAGGACTGAGAAATAAATCTGGGAGTAATAACTAAAGAAAATGTGAAGAAAATTTATGAAGAAAAATGACTCTAACCAATGTACCGGTATATAAAAAAGGAGATATTACCAACAATCGCACGACAGATAAAGAACATTAAATTTAATTTTTATACTTCACCTGAATCATCTCGATGAACCACTTACTTTGCAGCACTAAATAACTTTTTTTATTTTTCTCAGAAATACTGTTACATAATTGAGTAACAGTGCAAATTGGTTAATGTAATTAATTGACATATTAGAACAAATCTCTTATATGATATGCTATGATTTTCCCGATGTAATCAGTTGTGCTTATAAAACTTTTTTTTAATTCCCTCCTCTGCTTTCCATGACAATTCCTGAAAGATTAAAAAGTCAGATGAAAGACAAAGGGGGGAAATGAAAGGTTTAAAACAATATAAAATATAACGCCCATAGAAGAATAATGTGTTTATTACTAATTTACTTTTTACAAATGTTATATGTCACCGTTTTTCAAATGATACAAACGTTATAGGTTGAGAATACTACTCAAATTTTATACACCTGAAACTATGATTTAAAACTAAATAGGATTAAATACAACGTAATGTATAGTTTTAAATTAATAATCTTCTTTGTATGCACTTTAACAAATAATACACTAGAATTTTTTTCTGTTTTTTTTTATCTCTGGCAACAGAAGGGAAATAACGTAAAGAATAAGGGTAACGCGTGGTTTAAAACAAAAGATAATCAAAAAGCGTCAGATCTATTACACTTGTGGTGGAAATGCCCTATTATTGAAGCAACATGGAGGGAAGTTTACACTAAGTTAAACAACTTGATGGGATACCCCATTGCTTTTAAACCAGAAGTGATGCTTCTCCATCAGAATCTCCCTCAAAATAAAAGGAAATCATTAACATTATTGCTTCACGCTTTAACAGCTGTGAAAATTGTTAAAGATAGACAGTCGAAAATTCCCACTAAGCCTGATTGGCACTTAATTAAGGCACAACTATCTTACCAATTAAAAATGGAAAAGGGTATCACAACCCGTTTAAATACAAAAATTCGATATTCTGGTTTATGGGATAAATGGATAAATAAACTGGAATCTCTGTAAACAATTAACTTTTATTAGAAATTGCCTTAGACGCATTTTGAGGGCTCATCTGTACTGCTATTCTCTCTCCCCAGAGAGTGTGATCACTGTCTTTTTTTTTTTGTGTTGTCTTTTTTTTTGTGTGTGTGTTTTGTTGTTTTTTTGTAGATCAATGTTTGTTATGTGTGTTTTATACTGTCAAAAATCAAATAAAGATGAAGTATAACAAAAAATCTATCAGGATTATTCACTAAAGTGTGAATTGTCAGGAATTCTAGTGAATTTAACATTCTAGGTCAAATAACTAGACTGAAAACATAGAGGCTTTAGAGAATGATTTCAGTTAGGTTGTCGGAATAAATGTTCAATTCATCATGAATTCCCAAAAATGCACAGATACGTCTATATGAATAATTATTTTACATAAGACCTGTGAAGTCAACAAATTCATATCTTATCAAATGAGTATGAGGAAAAGTTACTTCTGAACCCATTGAAAAGCCTAAAAAGCTTATCACTTGCACTTAGACTGGCTTTATCAGGCAAACACAACTACTTGGAGGGTACTTCCTTTTTTGTTTTTTTCCATACAACAGCAAAAGATAAACTGCCCAGGGCGGTGCTATACTTTCCAGCTTCCAGATTTTAGCAGCTGTTTCTCTAGTTTATCATACCATGATAGTTTTTAAATAGGTTGCAAAATGAAAATGCAAACACAAGTTACGCTTAGAATAATGATAATAATCATAATCTGTAGTCATACCGGAGAAACCACCTGGTCTGGCCCTAAATTTCACATTTACTTGACAGGCCTCCAGGCTTATTTTACCAGTTGCGGTCCTCTAAGCTTATTTTAACAGTGGGCCTATAATTGCTCGCTAAATGTGTTCCATTTGTAACAACTCTGCCCATGAGCCCTACTTCCCTTTTGCTGTGGTAAGTGTTACTAGGAAACCTGGGATCCAGGCCCAATCATGCGCCCAAGCATATCTGTAATCAGTGTTAGTAAGATTAATGGAAGAACTAATCAGAGAGATGCATATGCTATGACCTGTGAGCATGGGAACTCTAACACAGAGTAGGCAATACCTGTGTTATCTATCAGGCAGGTCACAATAGGATTACTGTGTTTGAGTTAGAAAATAAAACCGGTCAGTGATATATGATTTGCTCTTACTATAGTAAGTAGATATACATAAGTTATGTGATATGTCGCTAAGAAAATATTACCAAATAAAATCGTTTAAGATCATGGAAACAGGGAAGATAAAAGGCATTTTAAGAGAACATCGTTGTTGTTTTTTATCCCTTACTGTGTGCCTGTCTTATAAGTGAACAGAGTCAAAATAATCCCTTTTCCCTTCTGGAGACCTTTAGCAACTTTAGTTTAGTTCTTAATAAACCTTGTGGACACAATACTGCTAAACAACTAAACTTGGAATGATTAGTAGAAGAAAATGTGCTATATGTGGTGTCATAGACTTCTTCCCTATGTAATACCTTGCGTGGTAACAAACTCATGAGCCTCACTAGCTGCTGAAATGAAAACCAAATATAAAAAAACTTAATGAACATTGCAATAAAAACCATAAGGCAGCATGTCCTATCAAGGCTAAATATAGTTAAAAAAAAACCTGCAGCAGTTTACAGCTCGTCAATCTACCTAAAGGGGACACCACTTCACTGGAAATTATCCTGTTATTATATAATATTGAAACCCGGCTATTGTTTGTGTTAACCTTGTTTATGTGTGTTCTATTTTAAATATATATTAAAGAATTAGCTATTGATCTCCCAAGCTACCAACCCATTTCTGTCTCAACACAGCCAGGGTACTCAAAGCATTGGAGGAAGAGAAACAAAATATTGTTTATAACAATAACTGCCAGGAAGTGAGATGGATGCATTCAGTTCCAGGGGTAGAGCTTATTACAGCACTGTAGGTTTTTACATTTGATTTTAATTCTCAGATCTCACAAACATATTTTTGTTAAATATAGGGGATATGTAAACATAATGTTACAAAACCAGGAAAGTGATGACTCTCCTTTAGAGCTTTCGGGGAGGGTTCTGCATGAACACTTTATATTACCAGTGCATTTTCATATTTTGGAGTTCAGCTTGTAATTTCAAATATATATGGATTATTAATTGAAAGTTAATTTCAAATTTAAAGAGACACTAAAGTCATCAGAACCACTACAGCTAAATGTCGAGGTGATGGTGTCTATAGCATGTCCCTGCAATCTGAGCAATGGAAAAGCTGCCTCTCCAGAGCAATACTGTGTGCAACACTTATGTTCAGTGTATTCAAGTTCAGCATGGAGACGCTGAACTCTTCCCATAGAGATGCATTGATTCAATGAGGAGATGCTGACTAGTGCCATGTGGCGTATGTGCAATAGCCTCCCAATGCTTTCCTATGAAAGGCTATTGCACATGATGATCTCAGCCATGGAGGCAGGACTATTTTAACTCCATTTGGGGAGGGGGGCCTTAAACAGGTACACCAGCAGTATAGTGGTAGTAATGCAACTTTGTATTCTTAACACTATAGTGTTCCTTTAAGAGCAAAATAGTTGACCTGGAAAACTCTCCAAGGCAGCTCTACATCCAGTTCGGCTATTTTGGCCTTTAATTCACTTTGACTTACCGAAAATTCACACTTTAGTGAATAACCCTGTATGTGTTTATGTGTCCAACAATGTATTTTGCTTTTCATTTTAATTATGGCATTAAGCCTAGTGAATAGTGAACAGAATGGTTTCAATACGATGAGATATGTCTCTGGAAGAGGAGGGGGCTGGGAAGCAGCCGTGCACCTGGCATGAGCATATCTCAGTTCAATGCTGTGGCTTATCTTACACTTACACTCTGCATGCCCAGGGAAGGACAGGAGTCAAAACCTCTCTTCTTTTTCCTTATCACTCTGCAAAGTACTGTTAATCCATGTGACCTTGGTAGCTGCATTTTTATCATTTCCCAGCTTCACCCCTAGTTCACCTTAAGCGAATGTCAAAACAGTATCTTCCTATACTTTGTAAGTTTTAAACTAAAGTTGCAAAGTTAGAAATTTAGCTGAGCTAGTATTTGGTGGCTTAAAGCCCTGATCACCTTTAACACAGGATCTGCAAACACGATGAGTGGAATTCGCACTCTGCACATTCATAAAATACATCGTTCAGAAACACTTGTGGGGTCCAGGTAAATTCCTATCAATTTTTATATTATTCAGTAACTTGTTTATAAAACTCCAGATTCTTTCAATTAAAGACAAACATGTCTAACACTGAAGATATATATGTGTGTATTTGTACATGGGTTTGTTTTGATTACCAGTATATTGGGGGGTGGGTGGGGGTTCTCGTCGAAATTTACAATAAATTCCTTACTGCTACTGTTGTCCACTTACTGTAATAGGCTTTAAAAGGTCAATGTTAGAACGGAATTCATGCTCCAGAAGATTAAGTTTCTCCTCAGGAAGTGCACAGATCACTGCTTGGCTGAGTCTGGCTACATCTTCATTGTGAATAGTTACATATTCTTCCAGCCGGGAGCTATTGCATAGATCCTTCAAACGTATTTGAAATCCAGACACCAAGACCTGCAATAAAACAAACTTGATCAACATAGCATCACACATTTTTTCTTTATCGTTTCAAAAAGTGGTTTAGTAATGACTAAATACGTAAAATGACTAGTTATGGTAGCCTAGTGGTTCAACATCACAGAGGTAGTAGTGACCAGAAAGGAATCTAAAGTTGTGTAGGTTTGGTCTTATTGTTATTTTAGCCAACATATCTAGGCTGCTTCTGTACAAGAGATGGTATCCCTTAGTGTAGCTATGTCTCAAGTTTGCTATCAATGAAGCACGTCCTTGTGTTTTTTTGCGCATGTACATTATAAAATACCATTTCATTATATACAGACAATTTTTATTTTGAAAACGTTGTGAAATAAAAACTAGACGTGAAAATATTTTCTTGGTTGTTGTTTTTTTGATAATACATGAAGGGCAAAAACATCTTGACCTTTTCATAAGAGTTTAAGTCCACAATTATGTAAAACACAACACCAAATTGTACATGTCTCGTAACTCTTGGGACATCAAGTCTTATTTTGATCTATCGAGTCGTGAAGAATCTGTTATGTGTTTGGATTGTAATGCCTTACCTGTTCAAGCTTGAGATTTGCATTCATTATCTCCTCAACCACAATGGTAGGCATGCTTATGTTTTGATGCAGAAATGTTGAGAATTTTTCATCATCCATTAAGCAATCCCGAAGTTTTAAACCTATTAACCAAGAAAGACATACAAATCTAAATAATACGTGTCTAGCATTTGTTTAAACTTTGTTTTTGCTCATGTGAAAAAGCCACTAGAGCACAAACAGTACATAATCACTTTATTTTAGGAAATCAACAGACAATTTTCTTATTCTGAATAATAAAACAAAATGTACAAATAATTTTGCCTAGTAAGTACAGTAAGATTGTCTTAAAAATATACATTTGTATGTTTGTCAAACATTGTCAGTTTCACTGTATCTTATTGACTAGACTAGTAATTGTAAAGACTTGACAAGGCTATTAATATACATTTTCTCCGCAACCAGTTATAAATAACAAATGTTATAGAGTAATCCAGTATAGTGTGCACTTATGTACGAAAGATTCAAACTGGTGTTGCCTATACACACAGCTGCCTAATGAACTTTATTTAGAGTTGTAAATAACAACCATACTTGGACATCATACAATGTAATAAACAGAATGCAATTTTACCTATTAGATTTAAAATAATATAAAACAGGGAATGGAATCATATCTGATGTCACAGGGGAATTGACGACCCCCTCTATGTTTACTGTGACTATTCGTCTGCAGACATTCATGCAGACTCTGCAGTTCTGTCACTCTAGGAGTAATGGGTAACTTTAAATAGATACTAGGACACAAATGCTCCGGAACTGTGTCAATTTGTAAACAAAATTAGCCTGGCACAAGCCCTAACCAGTAATACATGTTTTTTAATTTTCTTATCCTAAGAAAATCCTTCAAATGCAGCCAGCTAGTTTATTTATGTTGAATTACATCACTTATAATACTTTTTTTTTTTTTAACATAGCAGAGAAACTGCTATGTTTATAAATGGGTTAATCCAGCCTCTAGTGGCTGTCTCTTGACAGCTGCTAGAGGTGCTTGCGTGCTTCTCACTGTGAAAATCACTGTGAGAAGACGCCAGCTTCCATAGGAAAGCATTGTGAATGCTTTCCTATGGACTGGCTGAATGCACATTCAGCCGAAGAGGAGGAGAAGAGGGAGGAGCGCTCCTGGCGCTGGAGAAAGAGGCAAGTTTAACCCCTTCCAAACCCTAGAGCCCGGCGGGAGGGGGTACCCTCAGGGCACTATAGTGCCAGGAAAACGAGTATGTTTTCCTTGCACTATAGTGGTCCTTTAATGAAGGGCTACCTTGATATTGTGCTTTATTTTATGAGAATAGTTTAAAGAATGCATACTCTGAGCCTACAGGCCAAAATGCAAATGTGAAATACTTAATGGCAGTGTGTTGTGCTTGCACCATCACTTGGAGTTGTTTAAACATATCTCAATAAAGAAATGTTTTATGTAATTCTGACATTTTAGATTACACACAAAGTTACACTTAAGTTAAAATAATAAACTGTGTTTGTATGTTTTGTGAGCTAAATTGCCCAAGCTTTTTTAATTTGGCATTGATATGTAACTTCTAAGCTAACTGGCAGTGCGATGTCATTTTTTAATACACTCGTTCAGTCACATTGCTGTATCACCGATTTCTGAAGTCATGGATTTGGGTGAAATGACCTGAATTCACCTCAACATTCACACAAGCAAACTGTTGGTATTTTGCATGATGAACTTTTCCTGATTACGGAGTCCATTAAGCACTAAAGATTAGAAACGTAAAGCCGAGAACATTTTATCTTGCATTACAGACTTTGTGTATTTTCCATGTAAACTAAGGATACCTTTCTCATGCACATAATTGAAAATACTCCCTTAACTTGGGCTATCTAATAAACACTGGGTTGTTTTCATTGGGAGAATGTTTCTATTTTTAAAACAAATTTATCTATGTTGTCCGTGCAAAAAAAAAGACAGAACCGACTGTTTGTCTTTTCTGGTTTTCTCTGTATTTCAGATTACAGAAAAGCTTATGGCTTGTCCCACAAATGTGTCCAATGACTTACAGTTGTCTCATTATAGAACTGAGAAAGATCGGTTCCTTATTAAGTGTTCTTGCATAGCAAGACCACTTAATGTTATCTCACATATATATTCTTATTCTTATTATAGCCAAATTTGCCACCCTAACTCCTCCCACAGTTTTTACACTTCATAGACAAAAATTTACCAAAACGTGCAGATTGTTCCCGATCGGATTGCTATTACTTTGTGGAACGTTTCGCCGAATGGTTCACGGAATATCGTCGTTCTTGTGGCGAAATTTGTCCCATAGGAATGAATGGCAAAGCTAGAGTGGGAGCTGGTAAAAGCTGAAAAATCAGGACATGATTTCTAAACTGCCACCACTCCCTTATTTTCAGGCCCACCTACACAAATCTTATATCAAAACGTTCAGCTATCCCTGCTGCCACAAACATGGCAACGGCTAAGCCATAGTCCTGATAGTTTTCACAATATAATCATTTGTTTGCAACTAACGCAATCCATTGACATTCATTGAAACTTCACTCTACAAAGCTCAAATTTGAAGTGCAATTTCTAAACTGCGACTGTGCCTTCATTTTTAATACTTCAGAGACATACTATGCATCAAAATGTAGGTCTGGGTCTTGTGATTCTCACAATATAAAGTTCTTCGCTGTAGGATTTATAGTTTTTAAAATACGACCGTTTGAAGATGGCAACCGCCAAAATACTCTGACCTGTGCCAGGCTGCAGCAGCAAGTGATGTCATAGACAGGACCTTTTGAACACCTGCTAATGTTTTTATAAATGTATGGTTTAATGTAACTGTGCAACATCGTTGCAATTAAATGTGCTATATAAATGATAACAGTTACTCCGCCCACTCCAGTTGTAGACTACTGGTAGAGGCAAGAACACTTCACACAATTTCCCCAGAAATTGTAGCTTTTCTAGTTCAGAACAGCAATAACGAAAACAATCACAGTACATCTAACCCTTAGCAATCCAATTTCAAAAAGTAGTATACTATGTTTTGTTGATCTTTCTCACTTCAAATTTAAAAGATACTATAGTCACCAGAACCACTATAGCTTATTGTAGTGGTTCTGGTGTCTATAGCCTCTCCCTGCAGGCTTTCGATGTAAACGCTGCCATTTCAGTGAACTCTTACAGAGTTATTTACTTAACTGTAATTAACTTTTAAAATATGAGAAGGGAAAATTGGCCCAGAGAGCATTTGTGAGATGCTTTGCACTTTCAGATGTTGCCACCATACATGAAAACACCCTGGTTCTTGATTACCTACACAGCCTTCAGCTGGTTGGCTTTAATACATTCAATATTTCATTTAAAATTTTAAAATAATGACTATGCCAGTCTTCCTTTAATCCTTTTCAAATAATTTTTATTAAAGTTTTAAAATTTTGTATTACAAGTAATAATAATACAAACATTGTATTAGGGGTAGGAAAGGAAGGGGAACTTGGAAATGGGAAGGGGTATCCATCCATCATTGAAATAGGCATATGTACATGGCAAAAATTTTGTACATCAATGCACTTTAACAATAAATATATCAAAGACCATAAACTGTTTTGATTTTTTCTTCCCATTTATCCCAATTATATTTTAATATTAGGAAACCATGCATATTAGCTCTATGCGATAATTTGTGTGCCTTGTTTTCTAGAATCAAGTTAAAAACTTCTCTGAGAAATGGCACATTTTGGGACTTCCAATGTCCAGGTAAACAGGATGTAGCAGTGATCAGAATGTGGCCTATGATTATTTTATCTGATCTATTAACGGACTCCGGGAGTTTTTTTAAATAAGGCTAGTTCCGCAGTTAAAATGCTAATGGTTCTGTCCACTTTAATAATTAGGTCAGAATACATATTGTTCATGTTGTGCAATCTAGACAGAGCCAGGTACTAGCGATATAAAATTTTATAATAATTTTCAAAATGGTCGGTGCAATACGAAATACCTTTTAAAGCTTTAAAAAAAAACGAACCATTCTTCTAAATTGTACTGGGCACCCAATTCCGTCTCCCATGACAACATATGCTTTAATTTAACTAAGGGCTTGGCATTACAAAACAAATAACATAAGGATATCATACCTTTACTAGCGGGGCTGTATAAAAAAAAAAACTCTCTAATGGAGATATCTCAAGTGATTTATAGTTTTTATCTGTTTCAGGTACATGGTATAGTTCTTTCAATTTGTCAATGATTAGCATACATTCCAGTTCACATACATTTGTTAATCCATACTTAAGCTTCAATTTTTCCAAAGAAAGAATAGCATTGCCATAAAAAAAATTATCCAGATTAGTTATAGAGCAATCCTTCAACACTTCTATTTTTAAGGATGATATATAATCTTTCAATAACTCAATAGGCATTGCTCTATATAAACTGGGAGAATGGTCATTTTTAAAAATAATGTCCCAGGCCTTAAGCGTAGTCTTGGTAGATAAAAATAATTTTGTAATTCCAGGTCTTTTCCTAGGATTTAACCAAGGTAATTCTGACAATCTAACGGGTAAAATTTTCGATTCTTCTATTTCCATCCATCTGGGTTTATCAACCTGGTTATTAAAGCTCACAGCCACTGCAGAGTTAGTGGCGAAATAATACAGGTATTTGCGGATATCGGGGACACCGATACCGCCATTTGATTTATGGTGCTGCAGGGAGGTGAGCCTTACTCAGGCAGGCTTGTTCCCCCAGATCAACTTCAGCATTGTCGAGTGAACCTTATTAAAAAATTATAAAGGGATGGACAGAGAGATGGTCCTAAAAAAATATAAAATTTTTGTAAGTATCGTCATTTTTTTTTTTTTTTTTTAATTCTTTATTTTTGCTGTGCCAGAAATAACAAAACATGTTTATGATGCCATGACTGCAATAACAAGCAAGGTAGTATCATACAATATAAGACAGTTGCATGGCAAACAGAGTAAGTTAGTACACCTTTTTTTGGGGGTTAGCAAAACAGTTAGGTCTAACGTGCCTAAGCAGATTACTGTATACAGATAGTGGGCAGATAGTGTATCGAAGACACAGATATTCTCAAGGTTAAAGATAGAGACATGCATATATCAACATGAATTTTAAACAGGGAAATTTCCCAGGGAGGCCCCTGACTAGTTGCATGTGGTAAAAAGTGTGCATGGGGTGATACCAGAGATTAGGAAAAAGATGCTGGAGTGTAGTGTCACAGGAGTTCAAGGGTGTATTAGAGTTGTGTCACAAAAGGGCAACAGCTCGTCTTTATGCAGCCCTGGCACCTGTATCAGCCTATGCCGGATAGTGGTATTGCATTGTCCTGTGGCTTTAAGAGGAACGGTGGTCCTCTGAGTCTCTGTGTGCACCCACAGGTTGTTCCTTGTGACCAGATTGGGGTTATTCCCGGCACCGCAGTTTGTTGATGGGTCTCCGTGATGGGCCGCAGCGCGACCCTCTTGGTAGCTTTCCTGCGCCGGATCGGTGAGCTCTTCGTGTTTCGCCGCCATGTTGGGGGCCTGCGTGCTGCTGGAGCCACAGGCTGCTGCTTGGTGTGTATTTGCCGTGGTGTAGAGCAGCTACCCGGTTGTTTGAAGGAGGGGTGCTGTATCCTGCTCTCCACTCTCTGCCAGAAAGCTTCAAAGATTTTGTCCAGTCTGGACATGACATCTTGCCTTTCCCCCGTGTTGCAGGGGATCCTCGTGGCAGCCGCCATCTTAGGTAAGTCGTCGGGTTGTGTGTGAGCTGGCATGACTGCACCCCATGGTTCTGTGCCAACAGGGCAGCCTCCCAGGGGTGGACCGGGATCACCCCCACCGGTCCAGAGGGGGGGGAAACGGGGCATCTGTTTTCCAGTAAGTGCCGCCGTGTAGCCCCAGACCGGGAGATCGGCCGCTTCTCCCGCCCAGTGCAACCTAGGCCGCATGTTCCGAGACGTGCCACAGATGGGCTCACGTCGAATCTTTGGGCCCTGCAGTGTTTCTCAGCTGGAGCAAGTAGTAGGTGAGGCCCTGGATTCGACCCAAATCAAGCTGGGTTAGGCAAAAGTTTGCTTATTAGTCGGAATAGGAGAGGAGCTCCCTCAATACACGTCTCTCCTCCATGCCTGTCAGGCCCCGCCCCCAAGTATCGTCATTTTAATAGATGTGACCCTTCCCAGCCATGAGAGCTCCATCCCTCCCCATCTCTCCATCTCTTTTTGTAAGTCCGACCATGCTTTCCTCAAGTTGTGATTGTGCATATTGACCAAATTTTTGCATAAATTAATGCCAAGATAGTCCATATAGTCAGTTCTCCAATCAAATAAATATGATTTCTTAAGGGCAGTGGTTTCCAAATTATTTAAATGAAACGGAAGGGCCTGAGTCTTAGACTTGTTTAATTTGTAGTACAATATCTCGCCAAATTAAGTTAAAATGTCCTTGAGGTGTCTCCAAGATTCTTTTGGGTTTTTGACAGCTAGCTTTAGATCGTCTGCAAACAGGCCAATTTTGTGAACAGATTCTTTAATAGCAATTCCTACAATTTGTGGGGTCATTCTAATTAGTTCAGCCAGGGGTTCTATCGCTAAAACAAATAAAATTGGAGATAAAGGGCACCCCTGTCTCGTTCCATTGGTTAGAGAAAAAGTTTTGGATGTGAAGCCAGAAGCTGAGACATGGGCAGAGGGTGCGCAATATAGCGCCTTATTTGCTGTGATAAAGGATGATGGTATGTTGAACCTTTCTAACGTTCTCCATAAACATCCACAATGTATCCTGTCAAACGCCTTCTCTGCGTCTAGAGATAGAAGCAAAGAAGGCGTTTTGGTTATATTGATGTGCTGAATCAAGTTTATGAATCTTCTAGTTCCGTCTGGCGCCTGTCTATCCTGTACAAAACCCACGTGGTCCTTATTAATTAGCAATGGGATTAATTTGGTTAATCTATTTGCGAGAACTTTAGAATAAATCTTTGAATCATTATTAATCAGAGAAATGGGCCTAAAGTTAGGGCATCTATCAGGAGTTTTTCCCGGTTTTGGCAAGGTGACTATTCGTGCGCACAAGGACTCCTCTGGCATCTTTCCCCCGGACTTATAGGAATTTAACATTTTAGTCATATGGGGAATTAAAATTTCTGGAAAAGTTTTATAATATAAAATAGTGAATCCATCAGGACCAGGGGCTTTTCCAGATGGTATAAGTTTGATCGCCTCAGCCATTTCTTCTGCTGATATTTCACATTCTAAGCTTTCTAAATGTCCTGGAGACAGCCGAGGCAATGTCACTCTGTCTAAGAATTTATCAATTGTTGTTGCAGAAGGCTAGGAAAGGTCCGAATTACATTCTAAATTCTAAAGTTTACTATAATACTCTGCAAACATATCACTAATTTTAGTTGGATGAAACACTTTTCTCCTCTGATCATCAAGCTATTTTTGATTGGGCATTCACATGCCGGAGTTTGGATGCCAAAAGAGTTGAGGCCCTGTTGCCTTTTAAGTAGAATGTTTTCCTGAGACGTCTCACCATGAGAGATGTACGATCTAAATTAATTTTGTTAATTTTAGCCTTAATTTCTCCTATCATTGCTGATAGGGAGGTCTTCCTTTAATCCTGTATGTAATTCAGTCATTTACCCACCTTCAGATGCAGAGTAAAAATCCTATTACACGGCAAAGATGCATGCATGAGTTACATCTACGCTGCGGTTTACAAATATGCTGAGTATGCTCTTAAAGCCAACATGCAATTTGGTAGTAATAATACGTTTTAAGCCAGTAATTTAATTTAAGCCAGTTTTTGCAGTCGGGATTTTTAACCTAAGGACACCTTTGCTAGCAATGTTAATGTTTATAATATAATGTAATTTCTAATAAAAAATAATATTTGTCATAACAAACATGTAACCTGTTCCTTGTGTCATAAGAAGGAACGGAGCAACAGAATTGAGTCCTGTTTAGTGACTGGTAACCTAAAGCCAGAGCTTATTTTTGCTGTGATATGGGCATTCCGCCTTGAGACGCTAACTCATCAGTAAGGTCACTTTAGGCTAGCCAGGAAAATGAACTCCTTAGAATGAACCTGACACATGTCAACACAGGACCTACACCTTCCAAGTAACAGAATCCAAAGTCCAAGTACTCTGTGACTAAAATACCCTGACACACATCTTCACCCAGCTTATGGATGAAATGAAACACTGCAAAAAAAACAACAACTTATAATGCTTTCTGTATGATGTGAGAAACCTATTTTTCATACAATCCGATCAATACAAACCTTTTAAACACCACTTTCAATGTACTTGCGTTTATTGAAAAGTCAGAGCATTAAAGCGGCACTGTCATGCCGAACTTACTTTTCCTCAATCTCTTCCTCTTCTCCCCCTCTCTCAGGATCTGTTATTCTTTTCTTCCTGTCTTCTTTAGTTTTCTTTAAAATCATAAAACAAAGTAGGGACTCTTTGCCTTATGGAGGATTCCTCCGCTTGACCAGCTCTGACCAGCGGAGGAGCAAAGTGTGCTTCATTTCCGCTGGTCAGAGCAATTTTCCCATGATTCTCACCTTTCCTCTGTGTTCCCACGATGCTTCCTGTCATTTTACACGAAACTGACGAATTGCATTCTAACTGAATGAGAACAGTATGTTCGTTTGTTTTAGAACGCAATTCGGCACTTTATTCGGATCGCAATTTCATTCGAATGAATGAAACTCCAATCCTATTCATGCTGTGGCTGCATCTTGCAGCCGCTTAGTAGATAACTCCCTAATTCCCACGGTATCAGGGAGTTATCTACTAAAAGGCTGAAAGACCTAAATTGGTCTTTCAGCCACATTTACTAATACTAAGTAAAAATTACTTAGTATTAGTAAATAATAAAACCCTACTCGCTATACCGCGAGTAGGGGCATGTCTGGTAAACAGTGAGCAGCCTGTGGCTTGAAATCCATCTAATCACAGTGCTCTGTGTCATTTTACACAGCGTGGGAAAGTTCTTTGGAATTTTCCCACGCTGTGTAAAATGACAAAGAGCACTCTGATTGTCTTAAACCCACCAATCAGAGTGTTCTTAGCCTAATTGCAGGGCGGGGCAAGGCTTTATAAGCCTTGCCCCGCCCTGTGGAGCTCAGTCTGCGCAGAGCCCTCCATGGGTGAAGATGGATTATTTTTTTGCGCTCTGGTTTTTTCTTTTTGCGCTCGGGATTTTTATTTTATTTTAAGTTCGGCGGTTATGACGGCTTTTTATTTGGCCTTTTTTGCGGCTGAAAAATGAAGATTTAAGAAAAAAGGAGATGTCGAATGGTAAGTTTAATTTTATTTTACAGGTTAGTTATTTTATTCCCCCCTCACTATTTTTTAGGGTGAGGGGGGTAGGTAGGGACTTTATATTTGGGTGGGGGGGGAATTGACTTAGGGCCCCCACCCGCTGCCCAGGGGTGGGGGGGGGGGGGAGGAGGACAGTAGGTTCCCCCCCCCCTGATTATCTTTATGGCCCCCACCCGCCGTCCAGGGGTGGGGGCCGGAGGGGGGATGGACAGTAGGTCCCCCCCCATTATCATTTGGCCCCCACCCGCCGCCCAAGGCTGGGGGAGGACAATAGGTCCCTCCCCCCTCATTATCAATATGGCCCTCACCCGCCGCCCAGGGGTAGGTGCCGGAGGGGGGGGGGACAGTAGGTCCCTCCCCCCTCATTATGAATATGGCCCCCACCCGCCACCAAGGGGTGGGGGCCGGAGTGGGGGTGGACAGTAGGTGTCCCCCCCCCCTCATTATCATTTGGCCCCCACCCGCCGCCCAGGGGTGGGGGGAGGACAGTAGTTCCCCCCCTCATTATCATTATGGCCCCCACCCACTGCGCAGGGGTGGGGGCCGGGGACGACGACAATAGGTCTCCCCCCTTATTTTACTTTAGGGCCCCAACCCATCATTTAGGGGTGGGGGCCAATAGTTTTTTCTTTTGTTTTTCAGCCACAAGCTGCTCACTGTTTAGTAGACATGCCCCTACTTGCAGTATAGCGAGTAGGGGCGTTGGGGAGATTTTAATCTCCCTTGTGCTATTATGGGGGTCATATTGACCCCCATAGAGTGAGGTGGAACCTGGGGGGCTTATGAAGTGGCGGGGAGCACTGCTCCCTGACGCTTCTATCTTTACATATTACATATTGCATGCCGGTAGCTCCCTCCTTGTAATAAACTGAACAAACACTGATACACAGTGTTTGTTTGTTCGGCTGATATTTCTATTCACTCATTCGTCTGTCTGATAAATGAATGAATAGATGAAATTCCCGTTCGCATGTCCAGGTGTTTCACTGGGCATGTGTGGGAATCTCACAGTCTGTGTAGTGTGGGCTGATGACGTGTCCCATAGGGACTTCATCTACCCACACAAAGATGGCTGCGCCCTGTATCAAGATTGGGGCAGAAAATAAGGAATAAAAAATAGGTAATGTGGGGGGCTTAGGGGCATTTGGGGATGACTAGGGGGTCAATTAGAGATGTGTAGGCGGGAGGGGGGGTTAAAAAAAACAAAAAACAGGATTCGGCATGACAGTGCCGCTTTAAGGTTTTACAGACAATGTATCATAAAAGTTTTTTCTGGCAATTCATTGATGAATTTACATATCATAGCTTCTTGACGCTGAGGGTATTCCCATTTTTTATCCAGTGCGGAAATCGGATGACGTGAACTATATAAGGTTTAAACTCTAAGAAATTTACCCAGCAGGGTGTGTGTTCACATTACAGCCTTAAATTTCAAGATATATCCACCACCACCAGTGTAGTATCACATAGCGTAAGAATTATCTGAACTGCAGCACACGACAGTGTGGGTGTCTAGGAATACAGGATCCAAAAAATAAAAGGCCGAACTCTTGGGAAAATAGGGACACACAAAAAATAGATCCAGATCCCTCTATTTCAGATTATAAAATGATATTCTGTCCAAAGTGAAAGTACAAAGGCATTTGCAAGCTCCTGTAACACCTGTCTGTCACTCATTTAGTACAGTGATTGATAATCTATACTGCCAGTTAACCACAATCCAGCAATGAGCAAAGTTCAGCAATGTTCTCATGAACCTTCAGTATGTTGAGTTGAATGCACTGAAGCCAACAGGAGCATTAGTATGGATTTGTGTAAATCCATGTAACTATGTAATATTATTAGTATGGATTCAAAAATGTATGTCTAGCAACTACAGCATTTTCCATTGTGTAGAAAGAAAGCCTATCACACAGCACACCATTCCAATAAAATAAATTAGAATCCAGCCCCAGGTGTTACATTATCACAAACAGTAGTTCTTCATGGAAAATGGAGCAGGGAACGGGTAAAAAGAATTGCAATCATTGTGCTAAAAGTATAAGTATGCCGTGAAATAGCTGGGCGTAATTACACTGTACGAAAATAACAATGTTGAATGGTAAATATAAGGCCAAAAGAAAACCTCCTTATTCCAACATCTGGTGAGCATAATACTGAAGAACACATAATTTCACATTGTGGTTACTATAGATGCCTATTCCCTGCTCAGACCAAAATACATTTAAAATGACAATTGTGCCATTGACTGTAGTCTCCTTATCCTAGATGTTATGTATGAGGTGGCTGCATTGCTTTGAAGCAGAGGTTAGGAGGTAAACCAAATACAGTTACCACAAGGTAAAATAATACACACATGCAATTTAAATCACACTGTGTGGCATCTTCAAGCTATACATACATCACAGCCAATGGTGAAGGGTTGGTTACATTTTGGTTTCTAAGCATTGTGTGAAAATGACATGTTTAGGGTTTCATATAAACTCTTAACCTAATAAAATGTGCAGAATAAAGTTAGATTTGCTCCTCTGATTAAGCAAAAGCAAAGTAGGTTTGTTGAGATTCTGGAAACAGTACACTAAATTCTTTAAAAAAAACAAACTGTTTTCACGCTGCTAATAGTCTATGATTTTTTTTGCGTTATCATTTATGCAATACATTTATAATCCATTAAAATAGGGGATAATTTGGACTCTGCAGATTCTCTTTAATCCATTTATATTCATATATTGCATTTTTGTTTTAAGGAAAGAACGTATTTAACCATTCTATATCTGTTGCAACTAGCAGTAAAAAATCCCTCAGGAGTAGATGAGTTATACATTCCTGTAGTTCCTCTCAGGCACTTTTCATGTTTCATATTTCAAATCAGACATTAAAGCATAGAAGAGTGTCCCACCAATAGTACTTTAAATAGACCTCATTCTATAACATTTTAATGGGGATGACTGAATATGTCCCCGAAATATAGACTACTAAGACTGATCTTCTAGATCAAACTTACTAAAGGATATTGGAATCTTAATAATCAATGTTTTTAATGTATGGATATTATATATATATTTCTTTCATTAGTAAACTAAACTAGTAGTTTTACCTAACCAATAGCTTAAAAAAACATCCTTTTAATGGATGACCAATATTTCTAAGTTAATGGAAAAGTGTCACACTGACTGTTTATGGCAATAACTGCTTCGATGGCCAATACAGCAGATTAAGCCATAGGCGCTAAGCAAGTTCCAAATAGCTTGTGTAACATAAGGAAGATGACATGACACCACTATAAATTGCTGAATATAGGGAACACTTAAACTTAGAAGAATTGTATGAGTTGATATAATTTAAGCTTTGCCCTCTGTTACACTTATGTGGAGATGTTCACATGCTTTCAAAACAAGCACACAAATGCAGAACAGAAACTGATGTTATGCTGATCATCAGCTGATTGCTTCCTTATTTCTCATTTTCCATCACATTTGACCCAAAATGATATCCATCTACTTAAAACACTTAAATGCTTAAAGGCCTAACACGATAGCAGTAAAAGTCTGTATACTCTAAGCTTAAATTTGTTTTATTATTTCCACTACTATTTACTGTTTAAAAATATAAAAACTAAAACTAAAGCTAATACAAAATATGAACTTGCTTCTATTTGTTTTTTCTGCTATGGCATGTTTTGTTTTTTTAACCCCTTAAGGACGCATGACATGTGTGACATGTCATGATTCCCTTTTATTCCAGAAGTTTGGTCCTTACGGGGTTAAAGACTTAGTAAAACACATGTTTCTTCTTCTGCATTGTGAGTAAATGCTTCATTCTCCTGATCTTAAAGGGACACTATAGGCACCCAGACCACTTCAGCTCATTAAAGCGATCTGGGTACAGTGTCCCTATTGCACTTAGTGCTGCAACGTAAAACATTGCAGTTCCAGAAAAACTGTCATGTTTACATTGAAGCACTAAGTCTGAGGGACATCTGTGCTACAATCAGGTTAATAAATAATGGCAGTTTTTAGCCCTTTATTCACTGGGGTGGGTGGGAGAGGAAAAGAGAGCTAGTATCCCTTTAAGGGCAGCAGTGTTCCAAACAATAAAACAGATCAACTGCAAATTGAAACATGACAGCTTTTTTGCCTTAACAATGTATACTTTAATTAGAAAAAAGAAATGTCAACATGTTTTGTTTCTGACTAGTAAAAATACAAACTGTGATTCTGCCTGTTTTTCCCTTTTGGAGAACAAGGAACTACCTTTCACAATGCCCAATTGCTAGTGAAGAGATCAGTTATAGAACAGGCTGAGTTAGGCTTGTTTTAGCAAATATCAAGACTTACGACAGAAATGTACACTGCTCACTTGTAATAAGGAAGTACTATGACTTGCTGTGGATGTAGAGCATTAAACTTCTGCCCTATGTGTGGAATACTATGGAACTATAGCATTACAGATTGTCATGTACATTTGGTCTTTTTCCACACCTCAATTTTTTGTGGTTGCTTGTAGGAAATTTGATCAGCTGTCTTTGTAGTACCATTCTTATGACATGGGCTGGATTAAGTGCCCATTGGGCCTGGTGCTAACAATTATGATGAGCCTAATTACAGAATCATATCGCCAGAAAACACTAAAACAGTTATACCTGCCGGGTGTCATGTATCTGGCGGAGGTGGTGCTGGAGGGAAACTCACAGGATATAGCTATCAGAAAACACATACCCTATGCTAATCTCTCACTTTCATCTTTCAAGTAAATCCATACCCCCTAAGAGCAGTGTCCGGTGAAGCAGGATTTCGGTGGGCGGGCAAAAGTATTTGCCACTGACCCGAATCATGTAACCAGAACAGCCCAAAAGACAAACATGCCCATGAAAAGGGGCATATCTGCACAAATAATTAGATGGTTAGCCTGGCGTGAATGCACATCAGGACTATGAGGACAATTCGGCGTCCCCATGAAGAGCATAGGGACACTGAATGGCAGGGCTGCTTACTGTGCAGCCCTGAGCCAGGAAGCCCCTCCAGTGGCCATCTAAGGAGTGGCCACTTGGAGGTGTCCCTAGAGGCAATGAAAAGGCAGTGTTTACATGAAAATGCCTGAAAGGAGCTATTATACTCACCAGAACAACTACACTAAGCTGTAGTTGTTCTGGTGACTATAGTGTCCCTTTAAGCAAGAGCATGTGAAGAGTAGTAAAAAAAATAAAAATTTTGTTTTAAAATTTTTTATTTTTTTTTAAATCAATGGGCCTATTCTATAGACATGTGGCTGGAGCTGTAGCTCCATCAGCCCCTATGTTAATCTGGACCTGGACATAGACACTGACTTCACAATATATATGCTTAGAAGCAGTGGCAGCTGGTGAAGTTTACCATGACTTGTTGGGCTTTAGAACTTAACCCCATGAGTTGCCATGTCCTCTTCAAAAACAGCTGCATCTCCAGTCATCAACAAGGGAATAACAGAAACTGCATTTACAGTCATGACATACACATATTTTTATAGCACACAGTTATCTATAGTCCATACAGTGTCAATAGGATTTATATTTTTTGTTGCAACATAAACACCTGACACTATGGACCAGACTGCAATAAGTAGAAGGATTTTAAGAGCTAGGACACTCTTCATTATCAGGTGGCAAGGACAAGAAGAGATATGAGAGGCACTTCTGGGCCAACGCAAAACAGCCTAATTGTGATTCAGTAATCTTCAGCTGGTGATAAACTGAAGGCAAATTCCACCAAGGATTGCTTACTAGTCATTTTACAGCACCACCTCATGCTGAGTGCTAACGTCTATTTCTTAAACAAGCACTCACACATTATTACTACCTTATATTTGCTTACCATGAGGTGTATTAATGGGTAGTATTCCTGTGTCTAAATCTAGTGAAATAATTGAGTATTATAGCACTTAAAGGAACACTTTAGTGTTATGAAGCACTTAATACTAAAGGATCCCGTGCTCCACACTGGTTCCTCCCTGGCCTTAAAAGGGTTGAAATATCCTTACAGTCACTAACTTAATTCCAGTACCGGTGACCCTCGGTGCTGGGTCGGGCTTCTCCGATTAAGTGGACCTAATACGTCTATGAGTTTAGCGCTGCACGCACATTAGGCCTTTCCCTTAGGAAAGCATTAACTCAACATTTTTCTATAGGGATTTCTATGTTGCTGGATGTCCTCATGCAAAGTGAGACGTTGAGTGTCGTTTCACGGTGTCAAACTCTGTGAAAGACAAGGAAGTGCCTCGAGTGGCTGTCTCATAGATAGCCATTAGAGGTAGTCTTAGCACTGCAATGTCAACATTGCAGTGTTTTGCAGGATTAAGAGGGACAGGGACACTGCACCAAAAACACTTCAATGAGATGAAGTGGAGTAGGTGCCAATAGCCTCCCTTTAATGTAAAAAAAAAGTATAGTTTTGTGTTTTAAAGTAATAGAAAAGGGCAGGAATCCTGATATACTCTAATTCTGTCAAACTGTTCAATGTTTCTGTGCGAATATTCTGATACTACACACTATTTGAAGTATCTAAAAATGTTATTGGAAGACAAATTGTATACTTCTGGGGCAAAGTTCTAAAAGTGGAACAATCAGCAGTAACATTCCATCAGTTTCCATTGAAATTGCTCAACCCCGCTAGAACTTTGCCCCAGAACACTATTGCTTAATTACACCTGATGTATATTACAGGGTAAAAGTTACTGTATTAACAGGACTCTAATGCATTTGGTTTCAAACTACACGATGAAAAGATCTCTAGGAAAACTGGAAATGTGTGTGTGTGTATATAAACATAATATTTTCTTTTTAATGAGCTTTAAAGTTGGTATTTAGTGAATGACTGCGCTGGATCTTGTATGTTGTATTATTTGGCTCCAGCTGCACTCTTATAATGTATGCATGTTCAGGTGAGTGCAATGATCTTGGTTTAATAAATATATATTAGGAACCCAGGCCAACTCACTTGGTTTTGTACCCCTCCCTGTTTCAGGTGCCTCAATCCAGTGCGCTATTTGACCTTTCACTGCAGAGAGCCCCAGAAAGAAGGATTTAACTAGTAAGTGTGTTAATCTCAAAAGAGAAGGCAATAAGTTGCTAGATGTTTACAATATATATATTATATATATTTTTTTACTTTGATAGGCAAGTCAACCTATCACATGGTTAAAGGGACACTCCACTGTCCGAATCCAGGCCTAATCAAAATCAGTGTTTCGTTGTTAAAACCCCCAATGGAAACATGTATGCATTTAATTATGTGCTTATTTCACTGGGGCATATATATATAACAGCTTGCAAAATCTGCAGATCTAATTCTAAGATTTATCAGTCTAAATCCATTACAAGCCCTCCCCTTCTAATCGTGCCCAGACTGTCTGTGGCTGTCCAATCACAGAATTCCTAATGCAGCTCAATGAGAAGCCTTTGCAAAGACAGGTGGTCCAGTCAATTGCTGCCTTGTGAGTTTAGCTCCACTAAAATAAACAAACCAGGAAGGAACAGGCCCGGTGGTCTGATTTACAGCATGGGTGTAACCTGGTTAATTTATGAAAGTAGCAATTTCAGCAAGCTCAAGTTGACCTTAAAATGTCTTGAGTGTCCCTTTAACTAAAGCATGAATGAATACAGAGAGGTAGGCCAACCTTAATTTCATCTTATACATAACATTTAGTTACTATAGAGCCGAGATCGAGATGGCAAACCTATTGCACCACCAATGGCATTCGGATATTTTTGAGGTGTAACTTATTGTTTGCCTCCTATATTAAAAATCACTCTTGAAGTAAGAGTTAAGCTTGGGGTGCACCATTGCATTGCTAATCTATTGTTGCTAGTGTTGAGACAAAGACAGTATGTTGCAGAGAAGTGGAAAGGATCATCCCACCTGAGAATGGGGAGTTTATCAGTTATTTGTACAGTTACTCGATTTCTGCATTAGACTGGGCACATTAAAATTCCTGATCTAGACCATAACATAAAAGAACTGAAGGATATTGTGTTCTGAATCTACAACCCACATATTCTCTGTGCAAGCCCTTTGATTTGTACATTGTGTTCATATCACATTGAAATGTTTACTTGTCATTGATAATAATTGCAACAAAGCTACACTGACCTTACCATGTCACTGTATTATTAATGATGAGCCAAGAAGGCAGAAATCAGTTGAGTGAAATCTAGGCTCTAGGGGACATATGAAAATTAAACTTCTCAGAATTCCCTTTGGACATGCATAACTCTGAACACAATATCTGACATTTAGAACATTCTTGAGGATTAACATCATGTTAGTGCCTTGTTTTGCATATTTAACGTACATAAGGCATTATGATAAACACATCATATAGTAATGAAAACAGATGTGATAAGCAAAATCTTTCCTTATTTAACTTCTCTAGAAGTTTTACCCCAGCTTCTACCTTATTACTGAAGTAATTATTATTAAGCAAGTCATTTCATTTTTAAATTACTTCATCTAACTTCTGTCATATGCAGATTTTCCTTCCAGCCCTGTAGAACAGCTGATCTAGAATAAAATACTGAAATATCTGGACATATGCACATTTTCACTCCAAAGTAAGTCTAGTTATTATTGGTGAAAAACAGCACCTCTCAAAGAGACCACTGATGACATTGTGGTCTTTCAACAATTGGGTAGGAAATTACCTGGAATTTACGTATAAGCTGCGTTTTAAAAATGAGAACTCACTGAGGAGATATAGAAGACGGCAAGGGCAACAGAAACATAACCAATAGAAGCCTAATTTTTTCCATCTAAAAAATCCAGATTTCAGTACATCACAACTCGAGCATTAGGTAACAGATACCCAGTGTAGAAAAGGTGAACCAAGAGTGGATACTATGACGATTTGTCATTAAGAAGTGAAATAGAATTTTTTTTTACCTGTGCCCTGAAATTTGTGCAGATTCCCAATGAATTTGTGCATGTCTTTCACACTTGTGTCTTTCTGACTGTATAAAAGCAACTTCTTTGCATCCGAGAATAAACGGGAGACTCTGAAATAACGGAGGCAAAGATGTTACATTTAAAAACATTAAGGTAATTGATTGCGCAGAAAAATAACTCCTGTGTTTCTGCCTTCATAACGTTATCATCAGGATCACAGGCAGATACTTTTTATTGATCATATTGAATTATAAAATGTCATTCAGGGTCTCAGGCTGAACCAACTACCTAATATAATTATACCGGTCGCAGGATATACTTCTTGATCACAAATCTCACCGAAGGTTAAAAAAAATATTAATACTCTCAATTAATCAAAGTGATATAACATTATCTTGTTTATTTCCGTGTTCAGGTGATTCTAGATAACAATGTGTGCTAAGTAATGAGCATTTGTAAATCTAACCACACAAAGTTCTTTATTTTATGATGAGCACTCTAAATGTCAATGTTTCACTATATCAATTAGCATCCATAGTTCACCAATTAACACTGCTGAAGTAACCAAATATACAGATTTTTATGTTCTATATTTTTGAGAAAGAACTTCAACTACGTAGTCCAACTAGAATTAATGTCTCCAATCCAGCTTATGAAATTAACTGAAACATTCTTCATCAGACATTGTGTTGAACTTTGATATTTAGAAGCTGGTAATAAAGTAAAACATTTGCAATTCAATAATTCAGTGAACAAGGTTTTTAACTTACATGGATTTATTGAAATTCCCAACCATTCCCGGAGTCTCTCCTGGCGTTGGGTAACGGAAGCATGGATTGTTGGCGTTGCAAACAATACCCTGAACCCAAGGTAAGGTTCCTGCAGAAGGCATTGCCTTGTTTGGAAAATGACCTATAGGAACAAATTATATACACTGAAGACATTACAACAAACCAACACATTATCTAATTTACTATAAATAACTTTGAGGGAATGATTACCTGAAGCTGGCATCAGGCCTTTGAAATAAATAATTATTGAATCTAATTAAACAACCATACTCAAATAGTACACATGCTCTGTTCTTTGTGCTAATATGACAGAAGTTTAATTGAAATACTGGAATACAAATTAGATGATATGCACCACAATGTATTTGCTGGATACATTTCCCCTAACACCCCAATATAAAATGCAATATCTGATTAACATACATACAAAGTGTTTTCAAGGCAATGAATACGTGGGTGAAGTGTATCACAGATTCATTGGAGCAATGCATGTTACATGTTAAGCAATATTGTTTATTCTGTGCAAACAGAAGATATCAGCTGATAACATGGGTTAGAGTGACTAACAGCTGATAAAACACTCCACAGAACAAACTCAATACCTGCAGACAGTTCCGAGAAAACCACCTAAAAACATATTACTCATTGTCTTTAATCATGGATTATACTATGGGACATTTACCATGAATGCTTACAAAATTAAAAAGTAGATTTAAAAAGTACAAAATTCTATGTTGTTAAAGGTTTTACAAGTATTGCAAAAAGAGAAGAATAGCAACTAGTTCTGTGTTCAGCACAAGTTTTGCATTTCCACTTATGGAATTGAAAACCAAATTGCAAAAATTAGACTACAGTCTAAAAGTTGTGGTGTGTAGTCTACATTTTGAAATGCACGTTTCAATTCACTATAATTTGAGGTCTGTTGAATAAACCCAAGTGACTCATATTAAATTTGTTTTAAACATATCTCCAATACATTCCATGAGACTGCAAGAATTTAGGATATGGATGCCCACTGCATTTCGGGTGCCAAAGGTTGGCTATGCCTAGTCGTAGATATGATTTAGAGTATCTGATCTTGCAGACAAGGATCAGACGTATGGCTATTTGACAAAATGTCAAGCCAAGGGCTTCAGTCCAAGGATAAAACCAACCAATTACCATGACCAACATTCAGCCTTAAATCCTGTATTCTATAAACCACACACCAAATTCAGGGCATTACAGGAACCTATATTTATTAACTGCACACCTGCTGTGTTACCCAAAAGTCACAGTTATATAGTCACATAAACACTCTCATATTGTGCCGTACAAATAACTCCATATAGCATGCATGTTAATGGCCCTGAGACATTATATAATTAGAGGTGATATTTCTCTCTCAGATTCCACTCGGATTGAAATGGTTCCAATTAGACCCGGGGATTTTAAGCACCCCACTTGGGGCTCCAGCCCCCATCAGTTGCCCCTGGCAAAGATTCTTAGTAGAAAGCAGAAGGCTCTGCTGAAATAAGCTTACAATCTATGATGATTTGAGATAGCAAGAATATATAGCATGCACCAGTGGCGTACATACCAGGGTCGCAGATGCGACCAGGCCCGGCCCACCAGGGGGCCTGGCCGCCCCTGCGACCTGGTATGTACTCACTGGGCCAGCTTCTTCCCCTGGGGGGCCCAGGAGCTGGCCACCTCAGGGCCCCCCAAAGCTGGCCCTGCAGTCACCCCACGGCCGGTCCTGCGGGCGCGCGAGGGAGCACTCTCCCCTGAGTGCTTCCTCTTCAGCTCCCTCGCGCATCACACTGATACCGGAGCCGGAAGATGACATCATCTTCCGGCGCCGGCATCCCTACGTGGCGCGCAAGGGAGCTGAAGAGGAAGCACTCAGGGGAGAGTGCTCCATCGCACGCGCGCCAGCCTGCCCACCCGCCCACCAGGTGACTGGCCGCCCAGGAGCCCAGCAGCACCACTGGACCCCAGGGAATCCCCCCAGCACTCCAAAAGATAAGGAGGCTGGGGGATTACATTTAAAAAAAAAAACATGTGTGTGTGTTAGTGTGTGAGTGTTAGTGTGTGTGTGTTAGTGTGTGTGTGTATGTTAGTGTGTGTGTTTGTGTGTGTGTTTGTGTGTGTGTTAGTGTGTGTGTTTGTGTGTATGTGTTAGTGTGATTGTTAGAGTGTGTGTGTCTGCTAGTGAGTGTCAGTGAGTGTGTCTGTTGAGTGTGTGTCTGCTAGTGAGTGTCAGTGAGTATGTTAATGTGTGTGTGTTACTGAGTGTGTTTGTGTGTGTGTTAGTGAGTTTGATGTCTGTTAGTGAGTGTGTGTTTGTCAATGAGAGTGTATGTTTTGTAAGTGAGTGTGTATGCGTGTGTATGTCTGTCGCTGAGTGTGTCTCTGTCAGTAAATGTGTATGTCTGTTAGCTAGTGTGTATGTGTCTGTTCTCAGCTCCGAATGTGCATGCACGGCAAGAGCCGCTCGCGCATTCAAACTGCCCATAGGAAAGCATTACTCAATGCTTTCCTATGGACATTCAGTGTCTTAGAATCGTGGAAGCTGGATTAACCCTCAGTGAAACATAGCAGTTTCTCTGAAACTGCTATGTTTTCAGCTGCAGGGTTTAAACTAGAGGGACCTGACAACCAGACCACTTCATTGAGTTGATGTGATCTGGGTGTCTGTAGTGGTCCTTTAAGTGTGTGTGCATCTGCATGCACTGGCGTACATACCGCGGTCGCAGGAGTTGCAGCCATGCAACCCCTGCGACCAGGTGCCCGCCGCCATGTGTTGCGGCCCCGGCCCGCACAGAGTAAGCGTGGGGGGGAACAGGGGGGCCCACAGATCAATTTTCACACCAGGGCCCCATGGGTCATGTGTACGCCACTGGCATGCATAAGGACATTAACTGGTAAAGTGGTCTGACTGGGATTCAGACTTTTTGTTTCCCAGTTGTAAGGCAGTGTCAAGGGTTACAATATTCTTATTCATTGAAATTTGTACTCTGGAGTCATTTATACTATTGACACAAATGTGAATAATTTCAGCATTTTCGGCCACTTGAGGTTGGCCACTTGTACGCATACTATTATCTTATGTATTTTTATTGCTGTGTTTTGCCTCGCATGGTTATGAATATGGTGTACATTTACTTTTATACCAAATATTGCAAATGTTGCAGAATGCTAAAAAAACATTCATACAGATTGCACATAGTGGTTACGGTACATGAAATGTGCCTTTTAATATCTCTATATAAATATGTGTGCTGACAGTTTGACAATGCATATATCATAGCTTACTCTGTTGAAAGGGAGTTCATGTTTGAATGATTACTTGCTCTTTTTACCTACTACAGCCACTTCCAAAAATCCTTTGCAATATCCACCCTTGTACATTGAGAGCATATGCACCCCACTTATTTACAAGGTGTCTCCCAACATACTATACACAAGGCAGCATGCAATTACATTCTATTATTATTATTATTGCCATTTATATAGCACCAACAGATTCCGTAGCGCTTTACAATATTATGAGAGGGAGGATAATACTATAAATAGGACAATAACAGGAAAACTTGCAGGAACGATAGATTGAAAAAGGACCCTGCTCAAAGGAGCTTACATTCTACCGCCCAGAATACCAGTAACCTAGAAGAGGTACAGGCAGGCAATATAAAAATAAAGAACTCAGCCTCTGTATATTGTACAAATATGAATCTGCTGGCGAATGGCAAATGCTTCTTTATACATGCTGGAGGAAGCTTTTAAACAACCTACATATATTTTTTCTAACCTTTGCCTCTTTAACAGAAGCAAAGGTTAAAATAACATTGCAGATTGTAGGGTGATAAAGTAGCAGGAACTTTAAAGATACATTTACAGATACCCGCCACTTTATTCTGTACAGGGTGTCTCTACGATTTAATGTATTTGGCACGCAAACTGCCCAAGTCTCAAACAATCCGTCAACTGTCCCTTGCAGTGAAAGATTCATTTTTATATGGAATTTATAGATGTGATTTTAACAGCAAGAAAAGAAAAAAAAAATGTAACTACACTTTAATTTATCTTAATTATCTTCTTTCACAGCATCACCATATCTGTAGTCATCTCTCCATTTCATAAAAAAACAACCTCCGTATTTTAACTGGTGTCTGTCTAATTTAGCAACATCAAGTTAACAGCGACTTTGTAATGAAGTGCATATTTAGTGTAAAAGAAAAAATTGTTGATGGCTGCATACCACATGTGGTAGCTGTTTTCTGAGTTAAAGTGTCAGTGAGTGGAAAACAGATTTGTGGGAGCCTTTCAAGGTTTTTTTCTATGTAATCTATTCTGCACTAGTATAAACAGGAAATGGCAATCTATAATTTACAGTACAAGAGGCACAGTAACAGGGCATTCGCAGTAAGCAAATCTCTAAGAACAAATATACTGTAACCCTGACTGACACTGGCATTTTATTGAAGAAGACCATCAGAAAATATCAGAGGGGAGAATATATGCAAATTCAAGGTCAAAGTTCTTTTTTCTTACATATTTTAAAAATACTGAGGAACATAATAAGTCTCATCAATGTTTTCAAGTTTTAAACTGCAATATTCACAAACAAAAAGAAGAGGGTTTTTTTGTTTTTGATAATGATTGGGAAAGTTTTAAGCTTTTACCAAGCAGGGCTTCAGTTAAGACAAGTCTGAACATGTCTCCAGAAAAGCTGAACTTTCTGACAAAATATATCCCCTGGACATTGTGTATTATTCACTGTAAAACTCAGTTTTCTGGGGAAATTTTTTTTTCTGAAAATGGTTTTAGTGTTGAATTAGTAAGAAAGCTTGCAAAATGTGTAAAGCTTAAAGGGACATTATAGTCACCAGAACCAATACAGCTTAAGGTGGTGGCTCTGGTGCATATAGCCTGTCACTGCCTTTTTAAAGAAAGGTAGTGTTTACATTGCTGCCTAGGAACACCTGTAGTGACAGTCACTCAGATACCCCTAGACTAACTCCCTGGTCCAGTGCTGCAGTGTGCAGCACTGGCATTCAGCGTGTCCATGCTCTGCATAGAGGTGCTGAATGTTCACCATATGGATGCATTGATTTAATGCATTACTATGAGGAGATGTTGATTGGCGGAGCATGGTATTATGCTGCGCATGTGCAATAGCCTCTCAATGCTTTCCAATGGGAAACCTTTTGGATTGGCTCAAATAATCTGCCAGCAATATAAAATCTTGGCATATGCAGCATTTCATATTGAAACACTGTATATACAGGGTCCTTGCACCATGACCACTTCCAAACACTGAAGTGGTTATGAAGCATGCAGTAACTCTTGAAGGAGCTGGGATAATTAGTCTTTTTACAGTAATGTCGCATTGATTACTAAATGCTAAATATGAGAGCTGCCCCACTTGAAACAGTAAACCTATTGGATAAATTAAGCGTCTCTTTCTGATGTGCCTAAATGCAGAGAATCACATTTGTTACAATTAATATTTTATCCTGAGATGGTGGAAATGATGTCAAACAACTTGTGTAAGTTGTGCAAAGATATTTAAGGGGAAACACAACATAATCCGAGAATCCTGTGGCCATCTTTAGTGAAAAAAAATTAAATAAATCAGATATACTGCATTGCAATTTTACTGAAATCCCAATGCTATCAATGTATACCACAATACAACTTTTTTTTCTCTAATGCAATTATAAATTGTTAGCAGAATTTGGAAAAAAAAAAGGGGGGAGTTTTAATCAGCTTCCGCCATCTCATTTCCCTCTGGTCGTCTCTCCTAACAGTTGTTGCCTATAGCATCTCATTGAGCTTTCAAAAAAAAGATCCATGGAAGATGTGCAAGATGGAAAACATGGTAATACCACCGTAAGAAGCTTAATCTGCGAAGAACTGAAGACTGGAAGATGGCAGTATGAGAATATCTTAGTATATCTCCTTTACCCAGTGCACTGACATGTCAACTTGAGATGTCCAAATAAAAGAGCAAAGGGACTGTGCAGCTTAACCCCTTAAGGACACATGACGTGTGTGACATGTCATGATTCCCTTTTATTCCAGAAGTTTGGTCCTTAAGGGGTTAAAGAGCAAACTGAAAACAAAAACTCACTGAATAGGTTTTTCATAATTTAAATATCAGTGTGTAATATTTCTGCAACACTGCAATACATCCAACTGAATTTTCTTATTGCCTTTAGTGGTTTATTCACTTTTGGTGAGTTGACAAGTTGCTAAATGTAGGTCAAGCTCAATGTGAAATACATATTCAACAGACTTCTTTCGCATAACAGCTATTTTGGTCTAACTTATCAAAAATCACTGTTTAGTGAGTAAACCCCAACAGTTTAGTAATCCACAGTTTTGGTTACACACAGTATATCTGACAAACTTTTTTGATAGTGATATACAGAATGGTCAAAGTATGAGTCAAGCACTTGTCCAATTTCTCTCACTTACATTCATGTTGCTCGTAGGGAGGATATGAAAGTCGCACAGAGATTAGGATAAAGAAGATGAAAAGAGGCCAGGCAACTTCTACAAGTAGTTGAAGCTGAAAAATAGAAAATAAAAATGTTACAGTTCTTTCTGAAAAACATTTTCTTTTTTTTCTTTTCTTTTTTACTTAAACCAGCATAATGTTAACATCAAAAACAGCAAGAAAAGGAGTTAAACCCCCAATAGGATGCAGATTTCAAATAAATCACTGGAGCCAGAAGGGGCCCCCTATTCTTAATTCATTTCCAAGAACTGCAACCCGTTCCCTGTATAAAGGTTAACTGAACCAGTCTGATCTCTCTAGGGGTCGTTTTTGGAAAAATAAAAGCTGTTCCCTACGTGCAGGGCCCCTGCCAACCGAGAGCCAGTCCATTTCATTTCATTTGTTTTCCCTTCATTAAGGTATCCAAGAAACAGAGTAAACCGCCACAAAAATGTCTCATATGGAATGGAGCAGAAGCATGAATTTAACAAATTTTAAATAGTAAAAGGCTGCTTGTACCACAATGATAATTTGCTATGAAACCATTTAATATTTTACAGAACAAATGTAGCTGTCTACAGTGCATTGTGTATTTTTTTTCTTCTGTACAGAGTATGGCTGATACATTCCCAGTAGTGTTATGCAAATTCAAATATGAGTAGTTTTCTGCCACCAATGTTTTTTTATGTAAAGATCAACCATTTTGATATTTATTTTTGATGCAGACCTCCATAAGGATGTAATTTTGTGACTGCATCATAAACAATATGATTTTGTAAGATCATTGGTTGCACATATATTCTTGAATATAAACCATAAAGAAGCCTTGAGAGCTCTTTTCACTAAATGATGAACTGTGGTGAGTGTACAGATGACTAGCAGAACTTACATCAAAATGGAGAAAATCCAGACAAAATAATTTCTACTTGGCTACTCAAGCCTACATTTTATCAACTTACAAAACTTTAGCTAATTATTAACTTGTAACAACTAATCAAAGTATACAAGATGGCTGTTTTCAGGAAAGTTTGATTAGAGGGACACTCCAGGCACCAAAACAATGTAATCTAAAGGAAGTTGTTATGGTTCCAGGAGGCCCCCGGAGGCACTTTTACCTCCAGGGGTTAAGCTGTTCTCGATTGGTTTTGCTCCAAAATTTCCTCCAGTGGCGATTTCCACTCCCCCACGATCTCAGCTTCTCCACATGTGGCACCTGGCTTCTGCAGCCAGGCAGGGGCACCTCTGATTGGCTGAGAGCGGTCAGCTGACACTCTCCGCCAATCAGTGGCCCGCCATTCCCAAATCTGTCTTGGAAAGAAACGTACCTTTTCCAAGCCAGTTTTGTGAATGGGGAGTCATTGATTGGCTTAGAGTGTCAGATTGACGCTGGAGGCAAATTTGGGGTTAAACCACTCGAAAGCGGTTTAACTGCTTGAGATAAGATTCCTCCGGAGGCCTTTGGATCTTTGGTGACATCCCATATCAACTTCATTAAGATTAAGTTGTTTTGGTACCTGGAGTGTTCCTTTGACTAAATGATCAGAGAATCATAGTAGGTTGAGAAATATTCATAGCAATGTTTGGGTCTCAGCATTAATCCTGACTGTTACTACCCAACAAGGGTAATGTATTTTTCTGTTTTTATGAAATACCTTAAATACATAGCTGTGTTTTTTCGCTCATATATAATGACACTTAATTTTAAAATTGACACAGTACACTGCATTAGGACAAAGTTCAATACGATGTCTCCAGATATAATATCCAGGGAAATTTAAATCTCACAGTGTCTGGAACAGTGTCTCCTGATATTATCTTACTCCGTAAAATAAATTGTCTTGCCCAAGTCCAATGTTTTATTTTTGGTGTATAAAAACTAAACAAAAAAAAGTATGATGACACACTGTAGATTTGCAGACTATGATAAACAATGGAATAATTAAAATTCAATCCATGCTTTTATTTTTAGAAATGGCGACAGTAATTGATCTGTGTCTGCTATGATTGCTCATTTTTTCCATTTTTTTGTGATTTAAAAAACGGATTTTTAAAAACAATTTTTTTTGATCGGTCAATTCATCTTTAGTCTTGCAATATTATACCATTATGTTTTCATGACTGAAAAATATTAACTGCTGTTTATCTGCCCACCAATAACAGGGTATAGTCTTGGGAATATGTTATCCAGTAAGAATCCTATATCTCATTTCAGTTACGTTAAAAATGTATGTTTTAAAGTTACATAAAGTGGCCTCTGACTCTGAGTACCATATGACCAAGATTGTAGCATTGGTACCTAGTGAATGCACTGAAAACTTTATTATTAAAAATATACTCTCATGAGGTTTATTTACTAAATATTTGTACATTTGATGTCAAACTAGCCACACTGTTAAAATAGCTAAACTGCAAAAATATGAAGACTTGGAGAAGCAGCATGGCTATTTTAGCCTAAATTATGCAACTTGGTTTTTACTCTACCACTATTAAGGTCCCTTTAATGAATCCCTCTGATATCCCTCCAATCCAAACATAAAATGTGTGCCGTTTACAGGGCTAGCCGGAACAAAATTAGGGAGATCATATTGATATAAAAAGTGTTCTGTAACAAATAGCAGAAACATCATCAGTATCAAAAGTAAAACACGCTGGGGAGATGTACACAGGCTTATGCACTAGCGTGAATTCAAAGTGATCAATCGTTTGAAATTCACTTTGGAATTCTTGGCAATGCATAGCTTAGTGATTAACACTGAAAATCTGTTTTTTGTTTTCTTTTAAAACGTAATATTGAACTAAAAGAGAGAATTTCAGTCACCCTACATCTATTTATCCAAGGCACATAATTCCAAGATAACTGCAATCAGAAAATTTATTTCTAGATTCCTAATCTTAACGGGTGGCTATATACCAGTCAACAACTGAGGTAATATGAGCTTTGGACTTTTTGTATTCTTTAATGAGGCCGCTGACTGGACTGCCTTATAAAAGCCATATCATCTGTTTAAATAACCCTAAATGTATTTACACAGTAGTAAAATAAAATCCTAAAAGGCTGCTACTTTATCTTACAACACAGACAGATGGATTTATTATTTAAGAAACAACTCAACTTAATTGATCCTACTTAAATTTTAACTGCATAAAGTCAGTCACTGCATAAAGTCAATGTTTAATACCCATATCCATCTTTTGTTTGTCGTAGGGACTCCTAGTCTATAAAGCAATGCATCTCAGTATTTTTCTTGAGATTTTCGGGGGAAGTTTTCACCAGTCTACTCTCCTTCACCGTCTTTATGATCCCTTGTTTCTCAGAATGTCCCACCCATGTCTCTGACCTTTCAGTGTTTGTTAGTAACTCCATGCTGTGTATCTCATAAACTCCTACTCTCATGTCACACTCAAATCCTCTCTGTTTCTGGTAGCAGTATCTCTCTGTGTTTAATTAACATCCTCTAGTATTTCTTAGTACTCCTTCCTGCATCTCAATTCCCCAGTTTTGCCAGTGTATCCCATCTGTATTTACTCTTGTTGAGTGGTGCACTGCTTGGCTAGCGTGGACATATTAAACACTAAACAGCCTGTCTCTCTAACTCCCTCCCACTGTATCCTCCCAAGTTCCTCTTCCTGTATAGCTAAGCATTACTTCCTGTGTCTCTTAGTACCCTTTCATGTATCTCCAAGAACCCTTTCCTGTATCTTTAAGCACCCTTTCCTATGTCTCTCAACTCCACTTCCTGTGTCTCTCAACTCCACTTCCTTTGTCTCTCAACTCCACTTCCTGTGTCTCTCAACTCCACTTCCTGTGTCTTCATGTGTCTCTGAGTTCCCCTTTCTGTGTCTTTCAGTCTCTCTTCCTGTGTCACTCACAAAAACTGTGTCCAAGGTTTTCCCAATGTTTTTCACACTCCTTTCATGTTATTTTCTTTCGGTCAGGTGACTACTAATGACAAACCCACTATATGTGAAATCTAGATGATGTCATTGACACCCAGAAGCTTTGAGATGCTGACCTGTCTGTCATTCAGCATGGACAAGAAGTTGTCCTGCAGACTGGCACATTCAGAAGCACTGGTATACAATATATACTGGACTATATAGTGCAATATAAGTGTAATTATACATATAGACATTTTACCCCACATATGTTTTAATGAATGACTAGGTAACATGAATCGTTTAACACTGTAATGAATGAGTTTGTGAAATCTACTAGACTGGGGGTAAACATTTATTTTACAAGATTGCAATTTGTAGTTGTCAAGTGATTTTTAATTAAGTGAACAAATGACTAGCGTGACTAGAGTATTATGTGATAATGCTTGATAATTAATGTCACAATTCATTGTAAAATGTTAAAGTGTTAAAAGTGTTGGATTAAGTTGTCCTTTAATTTATTTATTTTTTATTTTTTTTTAAAGAAACTTATTTTACAACACTTGTTATAACTGTTTAGCTATTATAACTGCCAAAAATCCAGTTTGGAGCAAAATAGCATATATTACCTCTAGCTTTGCTGAACTGAAAATGTCCAGCTAAATTATTGTAGCTGACAAACAACACACAGTTTAGTGAATAGACACCTAAGTATCCTATAAAGAGAAGGACATTTGTTTGCCAATGAAATTCACTATAGTTTTTTTTTTAAATCTTACTTGAAGAAAAATTCAACTGGATTAACCTGTATGGCCTCCACTGACCCATATTATTCCTGATAATTAAGCTCAGTAACTGCTCAAGAATTAATTCCAGAATTAGTCCCATAGACAAACAAGTATAAGCATGCAGCTGTAGTTAAACTAAATAAATAAATAAGCAATGACAATCTAAAAATCAGGCATGTTTCTTCTCTATGGATTCCATCCTCTTCCCTATTTTATGTGAAGGATGTGAGATGTTAAAAATACACAGAAGTCCTTGGCCTACCTTTTCCTCCCACAACCAATGAGTTACTTGCTGAGGAGACCACTTTAAGTTTGCCCATGTGGTTCCCCCAAAATTTCATGATGACTCAGAGTGCTGCTAAGGCACTCTTATAGTGATCTGCACCTGATGTTGGTACAAGTCAGGATTCTCCCACACAAGGATCCAGTTAACACTCCACTGGCCCACTTGGGTAGGTAAGCAGGAGGAGAGGGGGCTGCACACATAACAGACTCCCAGACACACAAATACAACTCTCAACCACATACACATTCAGCTTTCCCCATACAGCTTTCACCCTCATATATACACTCTCTCACACACACACACAACACTCAGCCACCACACTCACACATCACTGAAAGAAACAGAGCCCAAGCTCTAGGAGGGGGCACCAATTTGGCACCCTGGGGGCAACCTTAATTCAGCTTTGCTAATAAAGGCACATGTAACATGGATTTTATTTTTGGGGGAGCTTTTTCATAATTTGATACACACATCATACAATAGTGTGATGAGTAACCACGTCAGTGCACATGTTTGTGAAACACAGACTAACAAGTGGTTAGGTATTACAGGGAATGTAATTCATATGCATCTCTGGTGCAAGAAAATGGAAGACGTTTCTTTTACAGAGTTATATTTAGGGTTCCAATTAAGCTGTTTTATCCTAAAATCTTAATGTAAATTTTCAGTAATTGCCTATTTAGTAAATAGCCGTTAGAGATGGGAGCATGCTTTTCACAATCTTAGACTGCAAGGACATGTATTTTGCTCCTCTGTTCAAATGGGCAAAGTACAGTCAATATGATCATATTCATTATGGATTGTGGCTGATTACATAATAACACTGATTTACTGCAGTTCATGCAGTATTCAGATTAACTGGTTTCAAGGATGCTGAGAATATCTTTTGAGTTCTGCTAAAGTATGCAGAGTGAAATAAATGTGGTGCTTACACAACAACCCACAGGACATTTTACAATGCAGAATGATGAATTGCACCAACTGCAGAGCAAGCCAAGACTCTTATCCACACAGTGTTTGCCTCAGAGTAATGTCTGATAGTCAAGTGGTCGAATGAACTGCTTTGGACTGCTATAAATAGACTGACCACACATAATGTTTTATTCTTATATGCATTCTTCACAGGTGGATGGAAAGTAATGGTATCCATTTATTTCCCTGTTTCGCAGTAATGGCTAACCTTTGACACTTCTGCTACTGTGGGCCACATTCTCCATGATACTCAGGCAGCCATTATAACCAGAGTGTTACAAGGTATCCATCACCAATATTGGGAGTGCAAAATGTTGCATGTAAACTATGAATGAAATGCAAACTCCCTTATACATGTGAAAATTATGTATATTTGTTACAAAAATCCACTAAACAGAGTCAGCATATATATATCAAATATTACAGATTATAATACAGTAAATAAATTCGCATTCAATAAGTCAGTTTTAGGTTTCTCAACTCTATTCTTGGATAACTCAAAACTAAAACAAAGTTCACAAACTACTACTCAAAATGTTAACTTACCGTCTGCCTTCTCCTGTACGTAAAGTTCTTCCAGAGCAGGAGACCCAGCTGGGTACAGTAAGTCATTGTCCCCTTTAGAGTGTAGACTGCTTCAACTCTGCAGCTGAGGCAGAGGATATGGCAGCACTAAGGATTTTAAGTTGTTCATTAACTGCAAAAGAGTGAGAGAGGGATATATTGTCAGTTAGCTTCCAGAGACACACAAAAGTCCATACGCTTTTATCACTGACTACTAGTGACAGAATAAAAAAAAAACAACTCTAACAAGGGCAACCTGCAGCATATCCAGCTCCTGATTTGGTAAAAATTTAACCAATTTGACAACTCTACCTCAGTAGGTACATAAATGGACACAATGGATTTCATCATTCTCCTGTCCTCATTTCAAAGAATGTTGCTTCATCCTGCAGGTAAGAACTGAGAATAAAGAGCAAAGTCTTATAGTTCTTAAAGGTATGGCCACGTGACAAATAACACCGCATTCACAAATTGTTAAATCTGACATCTGTTCACGGGGATTCCAATTCCAAGAGATATATTTCTTTCCCTTGAGCTCTCTATTACCAGCATTATCCGTACAGACTAATATGATCGAGACAGGTAAAGTCAGAATGCACTGAAAATATGTAACAACTAGCCAGCAGAGACTACCATAGCATGTGATTTGTTACAATCAAAAACAAAAGTTGATATACTGGATTATAATGCTACTTATTGTTCTTCAATTAGCAAATTGCCCTCAAAGTCTTTCATTAATGCAGTGCTGCTCATTAATCTACACACAGAATTACAGTACTATCCATACATTGCCAACACTGATAAGTATGCTGCCAAGACAGGAGCTATGGGTGTGCAGGAGAACGTTTTCTTCTTGTTCATAAAAGTTGGGCACCAGAGAAAATACCCAGGATGGTGTGATAGAAGTCTGAAATTGAGACCATCCTGCCAGAGAATGCATCTCACCACCCGGCCTACGAGGTTTTAACACTAATCCCATAGTGTTACCTAATGTGTGCTTCAATGGCAGGGTGGACCCTCTTTAAACAGGAGACTTAAATTTTATTTATAAGGAGGTAGGTAAAAGAGTGCTTGCTGCAAGAGTCAGTGACTGAGAAGTGGTGGGACCCAGACACAAAGGGAGAGCCCCAACCACCTGTGCATGCTGTCCATTCCCCAATTTTGGTTGCCAGTGAGCAGAATATTGAAAATTAATTTAATTCTGTAAAAAAAACTCACGGGATGCACTTTTTCTCTGGTTTCCCCAGAAGAAGAAAGCCAGAGTACTGAATTTGAAGGCCAGACATTGAACGAAATTCAGATAGCTTACTTCCTGGTAGACACCAAATCGCTATGGACTGTATATTTTTGTTAAATATGTACATCTCTCAGGATTCACACATTGGAGAATAGTCAAGGATATCGTGATTAGCCATCATTGCTATACACCATCTATGCAATATGGACCCAGCGTTAGCTCAACGTGAGAAAAAGGAAGGTCTTTATGGCCCAACCTGGGATTATGGTACAGATTAGCCCTTCTTCTTAAGGGACTATGGCTGTTTGCATAAGTTCTTTAAATAACAAACATTCCTTCCACAAACCTTTGTAAAAATAGCATAAAAGATATATAACAAGGCAGCTTTATGGCACATGAGTATGCAGGTTGTGGTACTCACGCAGTAAGTGTTTCATAGCAATGTGAAAAGGTCCTTTGTTCAAACCCTCAGGCCTCGCTAAACAGAACCCGACTGAATAGCAAGTCTTAAACAAACAGTTTATTGAAAATAAAAAGTGAGATATCTGCTTTCAAGGCCTGTCACTGGTGAAAAGCAACCCCAAAACCAGACTGCTGTTTAAAGAAGAAATTTAACAACTACCTTCAAACTATAGTTAGGAACACAATTATTAATTAAACAACAAATTGTAATGACCGGAAACCAAATTGTAAAATTTACGAAAAATTCACCAACTCAGCCATCTATAGTCACAGCTTGCCTATTTTTAGCCAGAATTTTGCAATTTTTTTTTTTTTTTTTAAGTTCACTACAATTTGGTGTTTAGTAATTTAACCTCTGTTAAGCAAACTGACACATTCGGAGTTGTTATAAACTGTGCAGATGTTTGAGTTGGCAATGCACTTAAGATAAACTTCGTAGTAATATCCCTTACTCAACCACCCATAGAGAAGATCCTGCTAGTGTTTCAAAACAGTATTTACACACTTTTGTGTACATGTAACCTTTGCATTTTTAAATAATCCAGCAGTGGGTGACAAGATAAAATTTTTAGTTATTATTGAAGTGTTATATCTTTCAGATAAATCATTTATAGATATGTACATCACATTATTGTGTTTCACACTGCCATATAGTGCATTGCCTTTGATTGCATTTGATTGCTATTAAATGTGTATTATTACACTGTAAAAAATGATATTGTAGTTCTAATTAAGATGTAATTGTGATCAGTCTTAATGTTACCCATTAATTATCTTGATTACTGAAATTTATTGTATTTGCTCCTCCTTGTCTCCTGTTCTTTTGATTAATTAGTTAATTTAGAAACATGGCGTTCTTAACAGACACATTATACTTTATCAGCTTTACTTTGTATTACTGCTGAATCAACCATACTAACTTTAAGCACTGTTACCAAGTTCTTCTTGTTTTGTGTAAGAACTTGTATCCTGACGTTAGCCATCCCGAAGAACACCATCTGCTCGTTATTCAGACTTTATTCCCTTAGAGAACATGTCATGGGTAGAGATCATATCGTAAGTGAAAATGTTTGGTGATATGTCCACTTGACCACTTTCTCACACTATGACTAATTTTGTTCAATTATCTTATTAAAGGACCATGGTCTATCTCCTGCCAACCTGACATGAGGCTTCTATTGTCACAAATGGTCCCCATATCAGTAATTTCAATTACTTATAGTGCAAGGAAAATAAACAACTACTAGCATGTGGTGTAATGTATATTTGCCTCAGTAGTTGTGTTCATTATGGACATGACAAGATAGATATGTGGATTTACTGATCTTTTCTCTAGAGTATTTAATTTAACATGTTATTGTCTCCTTAGCCTGGCATTGCAGTAAAGACCACTACTGTGGAACTCAATGCACCATATCTATGTTACGCAACACCATCTCACATTTCATACTAGGAATTGTGACCTGTTACTCTCAACAATTAGATCTGCTCTCAACATTTAGATTTAGATCTTTCACTTCTAATCCAATGTTCTGAATTATATGTATTATTATATTTATACTAAATAGGGCAAAATATCTTGTTCTATTAGCTAAAACATTTGTGTACCCATCCGATTATAGTTTATTTATATCTGAAAGAAAAATCTGAATTCTGAGTAAGAATACTGTATGTTGCTGCAAAATATGTTGGTGCTTTCTGAATAAACTAATAATAATAGCCATGGATTTTAGTGGTAATCCCATTACTGAGCTATAAATGTAAGTGAGTTGTATCATGTGCCACTCCATCCGTTTCCCATAATACATGTCTACTTTACTAGGGCAAGAGTATGAAATGAGATAGCGTTCTATTTTAGGGTCTATATTCTAGAGGCTAATCGATCATACTATAAAGGTTTTACCATGCTGTGGTCTACGACTGCATCATTATTCATAAAACATCATGCTGAAAACATAATGGCTTTGTATATGAACAGAATAATCTGCGTCTCCCATTTCATATGAAATTACAAACATACAAAGCATGTTGAGAAACATTTTAAGCGTCTTCTTCACTTCCTAGCCCTACAGCTTATTTATGATGCCACATGGTCATGGAAAAAAAAAGCACAAAATATTTAATTCCAAAAGCATGCCGTATTCTACTACAAACTTAGTATAATTTGACCCTTCGGAGAATATATCAAATGAATGTGAAATACGCAACATTCTTTCTAAAAGCCTTGGGGGTGGGCAATGCAGGGACTTGCAGTCATAAAGTCAACCAAGCAAACATTAAATTGTATGACTTTTTAATCTATAAAAGAGAGATAGTAAACCAAATAGCCAGCATACCATACACCATCTGTGGACTGACTCTCATGACCTAACGAGCATCAATATAATGAATAAATTACTATTAAAACATTGTGCTATCTTTAAACAAGTCTTACCAATAAAGTAAATATTTTTTTATTGAAATATATTTTTTTTCATATGATGGTTTCACTCAACATTTTGAATCTTTTCACAAAAATAAAAAGTGTATAGTTTATACTTCGAACAACAAAACAAAACAATATGTTAAAAAGCACTTGCTATGACTATTATCTAGTGTTAAAATGCACACAGAGCACTTTCCTTTTTCCCTAGCGGATATCCAAAGAACATCTCTGCACAAGGTCAACTTCAATTTTTTATATAGTTTGAGAAAAGCGATCTTTAATGCTTTGTCGTGACTTTTCCTTGGCAAAAGGTATAATGCTTTTTGTGGCGTAGGAGTAAAATTCATTGTTTTTACATAACAACATATATTTAAAGGTTTATTGCTAAAAACATAATTTTCTTTCATCTTACATACATCATTTATTTTTTACTCTTAATGTAACCATATGTTGACATAATGTAGGTACACAAAACTAGAAACTTATCTTTGAAAGTTATTTATAAAAACATATCATGCTATCCTCATCAAATCTGTATAGCATACAACATATTTTAGCAAGATTGTCAAACAGGACTCCCATAATACAGAATAAAACATTTTCCATAGCATGGCTGTCCAACTGGTGTCACATAATTTAGCATAAAACATCTACTATATCATGACTGTTCATCAGTACCCCTGTAATATAGCATAAAACAACATATGTATCACAAATGTTCAACATGACTCACATAATGCAGAATAAAACATCTACCATAGCATAGTTGTCCAACAGTACTCCTATAATAAAGCATAAAACATCTACTACATCATAAATGTCCAGCATGACTCTAATAATAGAACATAACACATTTACTATATCATGTCTGTAGAACAATATGCAGTATAAGTCATTGACTAGAGCACTGCTGTCCGACCGGACTCCCACAATAAAGCATAAAGCATCTACTACTGCATGACTGCCTAACAAGACTTCTATAGTACAGTTTAAAACATACCTTACAGCATGTCCAACAGGACACCCCAACTGTCCAAAAGGACACCCCAACTGTCCAAAAGGACACCCCAACTGTCCAACAGGACTTATGTGGGATGAATGGCAGTCACTCCGAGTAGACAAATAGTTAAGCTAGCAGTGAATCTCAAGGTGAAGAATGCTCACTTGTGTGAATTTTCAAAGTTGAGTCACTATAGATATCTTATGCTGTTAATTCTGGTATGGCATGACGAAATAAAATCACGAGTTGAGTCTCTACAAAAGTCAGCGGGAAATCAACTCAGCATATATCAGAACCACAAGTTTCCCCAACTTTAAAGAGACACTGTACACACTGGAACTACTTCATCTCCTTGAGTATTATGCAAATAATTAAAAATCACTATGTAAATGATAAACACAATGTAAAATATCATCGTAACGAGTGAGTCTACAAGGGCATTCCTGATGATCAGACATAAAAGGTTCTATGGAGACCAGAAGATGGGGCAACATCACCACATGCCTAAAATGAGGATGAGGTCCTGTCCAAAAGAAACAATTCTTTAGTAAAAAAAAAAAAATGAGAAACTGTTATGGAAAAAAAGAAAGAAAGGATGAAGGAAACACCAAGGATTTAAAAGGTGGAGATGTAGTGTCAATCAATGGGGCCCAATTTTAACATAATTGTCATATGGGTCATTAATAGAACCTGTTAATTTCTCCATGGAGAAAATAAATCATACCTTTAAAAAAAGGCCTTAGCTTCAACTTGTGGATACACTGGGATAATAGACTTTTCAACAATTAATCAGGTTGCTGTAACTTTGAGGTCCCTGGTACTTTTTCCTAGAAAGTTCAGTCTAGGGCTAAAACTTTAATGGAATTGCACAAGGGTAAAACTGATGTGCTGTTCCACCACTTGTGGCAGTAGGTACAATTGAATCCACAACTTTAAAAGCAGGGAGTGAGATTTCATATGACAGACAATATTAGGACAGGTAACATCAATTTCGTAACAGTTGTATGAGTACTTATGGAGTGAAAGTTTGTCAGTATGCCAGTCCATATGTCTATGTCCAGTGTATCCCCTGGATCCCTTGTAATTTGCTATGTACAGAGGTAGTTGTTATCAAAGGTTGTACTGATAAAATACCCATAACAAAATCAAATAGCACGTTTTGGTTTCCTAGGGTACCTTACAAGAATCTCTAAGGTTGTGAATTCAGTCCAGTGTTGCGCAAGGTGAGCTTGGGTAATATGTAAACCCAAGACTTGAACATTGTCCTCAAGGGTAACGTCATATATCTCCCTGAGACAAGGAAAATTATGAATTTGTGTATAGGAGCAGGATTCCATTTAAAAGTAAAGCCTCTGAGTATCCATCATTGAAACGGTTGTTCCAGAAAAGGTTGGGAATAAAAATAATTGTAGCCTGGAAAAGCATTGCCATATTATCTGCTTTGTAGCAGGAATGCATGTGAGGTGTATCTAGTCCATCCATAAATTTAGCAAACCATCATTCATAATAGAACAAATAAAGGCATCTAGGAAATTAAGCAGAACTTGCTGCTCAGATCAAAATAAGAGTATGCCTAATATTTCATTAACCACTATTAAGTCAGACCACCCAGATGGTAAATGCCACCCCTACCGCCCAGTACTCATGCTCTTACTACATCGGAAAAAAAGTGTAAAAACATGCTTCTTGTTTATTAGAGAATTACATAACTTACTGCATTGCTCTATGGACCCATGATAATATCATTAAGCTTCAGGACGTCCAAAGACTATGTATTGATTGTGTGTGTTATCTTGTTTACTGGATTTACAGTATATAGTTCTGTAGATTAAATTCACAGGGAGGAATAATGGAAAGCAAACTTTCTAGGAATTGTTATTCATCTTTTACGTTTAACAGCATATCTTAATGTTACCTGATTCATGGGTGCAATATGTGGTGCAGAGGTCAATGAGTAGTTAAAAGTGGGCTAAAAAGGAACATGTCCATTAAATCATTACAGTCAGAGACGAGCACGGTTATTCATATCAATGGGAATTATGGAAGAGTTGACAAAGTTTAGGATAATATATCTAATCTTTTACATCTAGGGAATAGCCCTCAGGCAACACAGTGCAAGCGCATCACACGCATTAGCACCCAGCAAAAAGTATGTCAGAAGTGCTTTCTGCAAGGTCCTACAAGTTGAGGGCTGAGCCCACTTATTTTCCAGGCAGGCCAACCTCTTTTTTAAGATGGGCCCACATATAAAGAGAATATAAAGCAAATTAATTTTAAGGGACACTCCAGGCACCAAAACAACTTAGTCTAAATGAAGTTGTTATTGGGTGCCACCAGAGATCCGAGACGAGTCACTGAGGCAGCCCCTCTCATTTTTTTTTTATTTGAATTTCCAAGTCTGTAAATTAGTTAACTCTCTTGCAGTGCAGAGTATCTACATGTCAAGCATTTCTCTCGTTAGATGACCAAGCGCGCACGTGAGCCTTGAGTTATCACAGAATGGAGAAATCGCTTTGACATGTAAGAGCTTAAACAATAATAGGCTAGTTTTCAATTTTGGATCTTACTGAGGCATTTTTCTTGTGATAATAATTTTCTTCATCTATGCAGGCAAGAACTATGATTCAAATGCACAACTTTCCAACATAAACACTTAGAATCTCCATCATTGCATACTTACCTTCACAAATGCTGCACTGCACATATTGCTGGCTGTTACTATCAGACGAGTCACTGTGTTATTGGAGATCAATAACATCCTATATACACACACATGATGATATCAGCTTTCAGACCCAGCCTTCCTGGGACCCTCATGTTACTGAGCAATAAACGAGAACCATGAAGATCAATATATGTGCTACTAGACACTGTCCTTGGTTTTATTTTGATGTCATCATTAACTCTCTATTGCCTGATTTCTGCTACCGTTTCACTTCAATTTGAATTTGCTGCTACTTATAATTATCTACAATATATATTTTTCTTCTATGCAGTCAGAACATGTATCTCTAATATGGTTAACTTTAATTCTGAATGGCATACCTCCCAAGTGTCCCTATTTAGGAGGCACAGTCCCTATTTTGGAATCAATTCCCTCTGTCCCTTTGTTCTATCCTAATGTCCCTCTTTTCTATGAGCTTCGTATAGTTGGTGCGTCTTAGTGTATAACAGAGCTCCACAGCAATAATAGTCACAGTAGTCTTTAAACTACAAGAAATGTTTGTGGAAATCAGTCTGTGTAAATAAGATACATTTTAGTTGCATAAATTGTTAATAGTAAATCACCTAAAATTTCTCAGAAAATACCTGCGCCTGGCCACCGACACTCCTAAAATTAAAGTGCCCATCTTTGTGCAGTTGGAACAGTAGCAAACTGAAATCCAAATTAAAAATTTAAGGCCAAAATAGATGATTTGGAAAATGTCTCTTAATAATCACAGTAACTCTATAGTCACAGTTGAGTTATCTTAGCCTAATGTTTGGCATTTATATTTCAAATGACTGCAATAGTGTGATAAAAGTTATTTATATAATAAACAACTTGAGTATTTAAAAGGCATAAGGTGCATTAATTTGAACTGAAGTGTTTTAGTGAGAGACTGATGCATACTGACATATAAAGCTATGCAAGCCCTTGCCAGCAGCGTGTTGCCAACTCTTTACACGTTGCAATTTACATGTGTAACCATGACTAGGGTACAATAGTAGATGCTGATAGATAGACATATTATATATGCACCCTTGCTGCATTTAGGAAGGGCAACAAAGCACACAGGAACATTGTTTTATTTTTTTAGATTGTAAGCTCGTTTTGGTAGGTTCCTCTTTATCTACAGTTTATGTATGCCAAATGTGTCTTGTCAGAATGAATTGTTTGTCTTGGTTTTTCTATTGTACAGCGATGCGGAATATGTTGGCGCGGTATAAATAACTAACTGAAATTGAGTCTGTGGCGATTGCCCCAGTTTTAGAGGGTTATACCAATATGGCTCTTCATACAAATAATAGTGACAGCAGATGTGAATCTACACCTTGTGAAACCCTATATGTGTTTGTTCTTAATGAACTTCCCAAGAATGGGTTTGCTTTGTTGGTCTTTAATGCTTTGAATGGTCTGTTATTCCAGGTATTTAATACTATCCTTCCTGCAGAATTCTATTCTCATGTTACAATTAACAAAAAAGTGGCATTAACACATGAGCATTTCACAACCCTAATGCCAGCTGATATAAGTTAGGAGTTGTTCTATTTATTTTAAAATATATATATATATATACACACACACACTTTTTATTTTTTAATTTACACCATATGCTGTACTGTCCAGAAACAAAAGAGAATATAAAGCAAATTAACTTAAAGGACTACTATAGTGCCAGGAAAACATACTCGTTTTCCTGGCACTATAGTGCCCTGAGGGTGCCCCCAATCTCAGGGTCCCCCTCCCGCCGGGCTCTGGGGAGAGGAAGGGGTTAAACACTCACCTTTCTCCAGCGCCGAGCGGGGAGCTCTCCTCCTCCTCTTCGGCTGAATGCGCATGCGCGGCAGGAGCTGCGTGCGCATTCAGCCAGTCTCATAGGAAAGCATTCATAATGCTTTCCTATGGATGCTGGCGTCTTCTCACTGTGATTTTCACAGTGAGAATCACGCAAACGCCTCTAGCGGCTGTCAATGAGACAGCCACTAGAGGCTTTAGAGGCTGGATTAACCTATTTATAAACATAGCAGTTTCTCTGAAACTGCTCTGTTTATAAAAAAAAGGGTTAACCCTAGCTGGACCAGGCACCCAGACCACTTCATTAAGCTGAAGTGGTCTCGGTGCCTATAGTGGTCCTTTAAATGGACAATCCAAGCACCAAAACAACTTTATCTATATTAAGTTGTTATGGTGCCAGGAGGCCCCTGGAGGAACTCTTACCTCAAGGGGTTAAATTGTTTGTGAACGGTTTAAACCCAAGGTTGCCTCCAGATATCTACTTCCTCCAAGGCGGCATCTGGCTTCTGAGTTTTTAGATTAAAGAAGCACGGAATGCCGCTGATTGACACTCTCAGCCAATCAATGACTTCCTATTCACTAAACTGTCTGTAAAAGACACCAGGCCACTTTTGTAAATAGGGTGTCTCAACCAAACAGCGGCGCCTCTGTCCGGCGGTACTCTGCAGTTCCTGAAAGCAGCTTTGGGGTTAAACCATTAAAAAAAGGTTTAAAGCCATAAGGTAAGAAGAGTGTCTCCAGGCACCATAACAATATCTTTATTTTGGTGTCTGGAGTGTCCTTTTTGCTACTGTAATACTGTGTGCACAGAGTGTGCATCGGCCTAATCAGAGCATCATGGGGGTAGACAACCCCCTAAACAAGCAAGCGTAGCAAAGTTAGGTATATCATATTATGCTTTCAGAAAATACCTATCCATGTTGACCCCATCAAAATTCAGGCCATGATCTCTTTTGTAGAGTTTAGCCCTTTCAGAAGATATGCAGAGTGATCTATTTAAGTATGTCAAAAGAAAAGTGTTTAAAAGTTCTAAACGTGGAATAATTGCCATGGAAATCACTGGAATCCGCAAGATCCTTCCATTCGTTTACATGGTAATTCGTCACTCAATTTGATATGAGCAATGCTTTTATTAATTTTCCTAATGCTCTCTAAAAATAACCAAGTTATTATTACAATGGAGATATAGCTCATAAAAAAAAAAAAATATTTAAAAAAAATAATTTTTAATCATGTCTATTATTTATTGGATACATGATTCTAAATGAGGCCTCTGGTCAATAAAGTAACAGCAATTCTATCTGAGCAGTGATTTGCTCTGTTCAATGTTACTCAGATAACAGAGTTTCCAACACATAGAAGCCATGGAATATGCCTTTCACAGTATATGTAACCCATATTCAAGGATCCCATCACAGAGAAACATTATTAGTGCAAACTTGTGCATCACTTATGGGTTTAGTTCTCAGATAGGAAACTATTCAGAACAGCTATAGAGCTATGATAGCTTGGGGTGATGTTTAAAGCACTCTGGAATGTGCTGTACAAAGATGAATTGGAAAAATGCTTTTTTTTTATTCTTTATTTTTGTTGTGTATGTAGAAATAACAATTTGCGCAAGATACAAACAGAACAGTGAACTGGTTTGCAAATACAAACTGGTGTATATAGGAGTCATCACACCTTTTTTTTTTTTGCCTTGTGCAGTTTTACAATAACAATTACCAGTTTGTGGTAAAATATGATCAAGCTGTACAGAGCATCATAGCAACAATGCTATATTTGAAGATTTACAGGAATGCATACATAATATTGAAAAAAAAAAAAAAGGTTTCAGAAACATTGGAGAAACAATCTCAACGCAAAATACAGTAATGTTGATCAATAATGTACAGGTTTAACAGTAATGAGATCAGTTGTTAAAATGGTAAATATATATAATACAATTACTGGACATATGCATCAAATACAAAAAATGCTGTTATTTGTTTCTACTGACTCAGGTATGACCAGATACTTAGGAGAAATGCCATTAAACAGGAAATGGACCTTAGCCAAAAATGCTTCTTCCAGTATCTGCACTCATTGGCTAAATATTTCTACTTGCAAATGTGTAGCTCATTCCATCCTAAAATGTTCTAGCAGGCAGCGATGATTTGTCGAGCAGGATGAGCACAGTTAATATAAGAGAATGATTCTGTTTATATTTAGAGTTGGGTTACGTTTAGTATCGGGGTACTATAAGTGTTTAGTGTTTAGGATGATTTAAATCTATGATTAAGGTAAAAGGTTGTTTTTTTTCAGAATTAGGCTTTGAGGCCTAAATGTGGGACTTAGAAAAGGGTTTGTTTAGGTTTTGGGAGGGGTTAAAGGAAAGGGAAAGTTTAGGGTATGTGGAGTTTAAAGGGTTATTTGCAAAGTGCTTACTCTCTCCTATGTCTTCTGTAGTCCAGCCACCCTCCTATGATTGATGGAAGAGATGCAGTTACAGCAATATAGTGAGTCTCTTAATCCTGTCCCTGCTCTTCCTGCAACACATTTCCTGTGTGAGAAACTGTTAGAGGGCAGGTGGGAAGTGATTCCTTCCACTTCCTATCCAGCCTCATACTGGAGGAGCTAGGACAGCACTGACTTTTACACCCTCTGTTATTGTTCCTGCAGGTTGACTGGATTACAGAAGACACTGGCTATAAAAGACACAATATAAGTGCTTAAACCGGATACCCCTTGTAGGTAGGCACCTATAGGCAGTTGCCTACTCTGCCTAATGGATGAATATCAAAAGTCAATCATCTGAAACAATGGACCGCTGTAAATAAATATAAATTGGATTATTTATAAATGAAATATATATATATATATATATATATATATATATTTGTTTTTTTTTTTTAGAAATGTGCCTTAGTGTTAACATCAGTGCTTCAGTTATGACCCATACCAGGATTGGTCCTTGGGATTGACTGCTTACCTAATTTGTTCTTTCCTCATATAACTATTTTAGTCAATGTATAGCCAGCTAAATATAGGTAATTCTGTTTTCGAATTCTGACAAATAAGGTGTTTCAATACCCACTGATCTAACTATTTAATACATCTCCAACTAGTATAAAACTGTCCCGTAGCAAGAGTTGATTCTGACAATCCAAAGTGCACGTGTTTCTATTTAGCGAAAACTGATGCTCCTAAATATTTTTAATCATTTAAATTGACGAACTGCAAATATGATGAGCAACAATTTGGCAGGCATCCCATATTTATGGTATGTGGTCCCTTTGCCCTGGTGGCACTGTGTAAAAAAGGCCGACATGATGCTTCACATTCCCTGCCTGTCTCTTCACAACTCTAAACTCATTAATAAGGGCAAGGTGTATGGACAAGAGATGAGATGTGTGACTCATATAAGACCCTGTGAAGCCCCAGGGTTGGATGTTTGACAAGTACCAAAGCATATTAATAGGATGATGATACTATTTCCTCAAATGATAAAAGAAAGATATCTCCCTCTAGAATACAAACCATCAAATCCAGTGATATAACCTTTTAGTTACATTTGATGTTAACATGCCCCAATAACATCATGATCACAGATCCATTTTCCTACTTTAATGTCCTGATGTGATGTCATCAGTGTCTTTAAGCTATATGTGTATACAAGGGAATCTATCTATAATATTAGAAGACATTGTCAATAAATGTGAAAGATATATTGTAATATAAAAACACTCTTCATGGTTCGCTCTGTAACGAAAATGTTGAGATTACTAGTTATGCTACACTCAACCCAAAAATCTAAATAGTTTTGTTACAAATGTGTTTGTCTAATAATCAGTAGGTTGTTGTGGTTAGCTGAATAAAAATAATAAAATAACATTTTAACATACAAACTAAATTGTCAAGCTGAAAAAAACTGTTAACTCAGTAGAGTTGTAGATGATATTCTAAGTTTGCATGTTTTGCCATTAACTAACCTAAAAGAACTTGTTTTCGTAAAGAGACACCATGTTAAATTTAGACCTATGTACCCAGGCCAAACGCCTAGACACTGACTGAACTGTGTATGCGTGGGCACCATATTATTTATGGTAATTGTAATGCCACTCTAATGAATCAAATCATGAATCTGTTCCAGACATAAAATGCTGATTGTTTTCTAGATCAACCTACATAAAACTGTGAAAGTTCAGAGACAAATGCAGTCTGATGCCAATATTGTTAACCATTACTGTGAGGAAGAAGATGTGTTTGGGACGAAGGATTTTTTTTATTAACATTAATAATTGTGCTCCTCTTAAACAAAAAGGTTTTGTTATATCCTTGGTACGGAGAAGCACCATTCACAGCACAGAGTCTCAGGACATTGGTATATTATATATTTACACTGTGCCAGGTAGAAAGTTCTACGTTATTTATATATAATTATGTATATGTTTAGAACTCTAGTCAATGTGAACTACCTAAATTTCCTGTTAGGATGGGCTTGCTAGAGGTTTGGTTATGAGCAAAAAGGATGCACTTTTTGCTTGCTTACATGGGTGCGCTGTGATCATTCAATCTAACACAATATTTAGGGCTGACACAGCCCTCCCCATCACATCACTCCTGTGCTGTACAACTGTATTCAACAATCAATGGTTTCGAAAGCTGCAATAGCAACGGTGCAGCCCACTGGTTTTCTAGATTTTGACAAGTAGTCTCGATTTGTAGCTTTTTGCCACATTATCTTACTATGTTTGTCATGATGGTCACACACACAGCATGTTTTTAGAGGAACTGGTGTAAATGTTAACTATTTTAGTCTAGTTTTAAAAATGAGATAATGTTCAGAGTTAAAATTGAAGACCTCCACTGATATCCATTTTGATTGCACCACATTTAATGCCTATATAAAGACAACCATACAAACTACAACTACTCAAAAAAGAATCCCCAATCCATTAGATGTTGCTCAATTATCCCTTCAGACACTTGCAGAAATCATGTCCTTCCCCCACAGGTACAGTGCCAAATCCCCTGACACCAATTTCTTCTCAGTCTCTACAACCAGCAAAGTCAAGTACTAGGGAGTATGTAAAACTTGGGTAATGGTCATGGCTGCAGTTGCCATAAGGCAACATAGTAACAAGCAGGAGAAGTGAGGTAGGGGAGTGAGAAGATCAAAGATTGCCCTCACTGGTCAGGCCACCCTGATGCTTCTACCTTATCAAATCATTCCTGAGGATTACCACTCAACGTTCTGATACATCCCACAAGCAGCAACTCCTACCAGACCACCATGAATCAAGAGGGTGGATGCCCTAGAGTCTCCTCCAATCCCCACTCATGGTCGGCAGATAAGTGCTCTAAGTAATTATATAATGTGGGATGGCCATTGTCTGCCTGTGCCATAATTAGTGGCATGACCAACCCCCTTAAAATAAAATATCCATACCTACTCCCCTAATAATAGTGAGGGTGGAGCATTAAAACTAATATCTTTAAAAAATAAAAATAAATCACTATCTGAAGTCACCTTTGGCCCCTACAAAAAGCCAGAAAAAACCCATCACATCTCGATGTTACTATTAAAGGACCACTCTAGGCACCCAGACCACTTCAGCTTAATGAAGTGGTCTGGGTGCCAGGTCCCTCTAGGATTAACCCTTTTTTTTATAAACATAGCAGTTTCTAAGAAACTGCTATGTTTATAAATGGGTTAATCCAGCCTCTAAAGCCTCTAGTGGCTTGAGGCGTTTGCGTGCTTCTCACTGTGAAAATCACAGTGAGAAGATGCAAGCGTCTAGGAAAGCATTATGAATGCTTTCCTATGAGACTGGCTGAATGCACGTGCAGTTCCTGCCACGCATGCGCATTCAGCCAAAGAGGAGGATCGGAGACGGAAAGGAGGAGGAGAGCTTCCCGCCCAGCGCTGGAAAAAAGGTAAGTTTAACCCCTTTCCTCTCCCTAGAGCCTGGCGGGAGGGGGTCCATGAGGGTGGGGGCATCCTCAGGGCACTATAGTGGTCCTTTAAAGAATTAAAAAAAAAAAAAAAAAAACTTGTTCACAAAACCCTGGGGAAAAAATAAAAGCTACGCCACAACAAAAACAGATCCAAGTGAGCCACTCAAAGACTTAGCGTAGAATGAGCTTCAAGGTGGGAAAAGCCTTTATAAAAGCTTTCTGAATCATTAAATTCTCATCAGATCACTCTTAATTGTCCACCCGCCATCATTTATTTTACTGTCCTTCACCCGATTCCCACTTGCTTGGAAGCATGAGGTGGGTGGGACAATGCCCCAACCCTGTTAGGCTTCTTTTCAACTGGGCAGCAATGGCTACCAAGTCACAAGTTTCAAACAATAAGTAGATATGCCCAAACCTCCCTTATAGCAATATGGGGCTCTTAATAACCGATAGGCATTTTTATTTATTTAACCCTTGCAGTGCTGAATGGTTTTACCTATTTGATTGCTCGCTGCTAGTACTGACAGCTGGCAAGTAGGTTTGATTTTTGAAAAATTTGAAGCATTCAGGTCCAGATTTCAGCCATTCGTAAGTGTTAGGTCAGACCAAATTTAGTTCAGCCTGTTCAGTTAAACAGTGCGAACAATGTCTAGATTTTGCAGTCCGAATGGTCCTGTATGCAGAGGGGTGGTTTTGCCATTTGTACTTTAGTGAATAACCGTGTATGAATTGTGTTCTGTTTAGCCCATTAAGGACCAGTGGCATAAAACCACAATCACTGTGCCTTAAAACAGTGTGCCAGCATATAAAGTCTCTACAGAACACTGCGGTCACAAATTAACTGGGACATTCATATTTGGAATAATAATAATAATAATAATAATCTAGAGATCAGATTGAAATGATGGCATTGATCTATTGTCTGTAAAGGGTAAACACTGTAATATTTATAACAATAACTTGTGTAACTACAATCCATTCCCACCATTGTATATAAAATACAGATTGCATTAGGAATGTAGGTTAAGATAAAGGAACTCCAATCATAATAAATCTTAGAAACAGAAATGCATTCCAATAACCTCTTGGGTTTCCTTCACTTCTGGAAAACATCCTCTTCACTTGTGCTGTTAATACATAATAGAATTCATGTTGGTGTAGCTCTGTGGCACTATTCTCTTGTGTTCCTCACTAATGAGAAGGTTTGCATTGCTAGTAGTATTATGACAACTACCAAGGCAAACATCAAAAGAACACAGCTGGTGAAAAATCGCCAAATCTGGCCAAAATGTAAATGAAATGTTCAAAATTTTGCTTTCAACACTGCTTCTTTTTCTTAAAAACCATTGATTGTTCATTTATCACTAAACAACAGTGTCGTGAGCAGATTTATAGACGGAGATTTATCAAGGTAGTCTAAAAAGTCTCTTTATTTTTTGTCTATATTCCATTTAAAATTCTTAAATTGATCTAAAAAGTGGTCTAAAACACAATTTTTCTCAGAAATATCAATTTCTGAAGAGACTGAAAAACAACAGAGAACTGAAACAGAACACCTTTCTAAAGGAAAAAAGTGACGGCAAGATTGATAATGCTGATGATTCCATTTTTTAAAAAGTTTCATGTTCAAGAATGATGATTAAAGCACAAAAGTAGCCACATATGAAAACAAATACAGATTTAATAAAGCGCAAAAACGTGTGTAACATTTTGGAAAATTTCCTCTTTAGTGTTGGCTTATGTTACACAAAACACTACAGAAAGATATTCAAAGTAAAGTACACAGGGTCAAAAAAAAATATATTTTTATACTTTACAGCAGGCTTCCCCAAACTCCGGCCCTCCAGATGTTGCTGAACAACAACTCCCATGATTCTCAGCCTATCTATTTCATTCATAGAATCATGGGAATTGTAGTTCAGCAACATCTGGATGGCCGGAGTTTGGGGAAGCCTGCTTTACAGGGACCATATAGGCACCCAGACTACTTCATCTCATTGAAAAGTCCCTGCCCCCCTTAGTCCTGCAAAGTTAAACATTTACATTGCAGTACTAAGACTGTAAGACTGCCTCTACTGGCTGTCTACTAGACAGCCACTTGAAGCGCTTCCTGGAGTTTTATGGAGTTTGACTCTGTGAAATGACGTTGAATATCCTCACTCTCTGCAATGTTCTGCCGTCTTTTTGGAACCTGGTGGCCAAGCTACCATAACTTACGGTTCACAGGCTTCCCAGCTTAGGATGGCATTGCGGCATCGGTGGAGGAGAATCCGTCTGCGTTCATGAGTAGGGAGCCTGAGCCATAGTCAACCTCTCCCAGTTTTCTTCTTTTAACTACATTCACGCTAAATTTTCACTTTGATCGTACATTAGACCTACCTTCAGCCGTGCTGTATTTTCATTTCATTTCAGCACATTTAATATATGTTTGACCATACAACTTCTTATTTGGTCCAGTTCATTAGGCCTACAATGTGCCACGCTACATTCAATTAGGTTTATTACATTCGGTCTACATTTGGCCGCGATATAGCTAGTGTTGGCTCAGTGATTTCAAACGCGCTAATTTTTCCATTCGACTCAATACATATAACCTGCATTCGGCCACGAGACAATTTTTTTATTTTGTTCAATACATTTGGCCTACATTCGGCCACGCTACATTTTGCCCTTGATTCAAGTACATTTGATCAACATTCTGCCACACTACAACACCTCGGTTATAATACCAGTACATTTTCTTACAGCCAGCATAGTTTTATAGTATCTACATTCCGCACAGGGTTACAGTATCATTTTACCCAATTTTACCAATTAAAACAGTTGCTATATCAATGAAGGTACATACCTTAATCATTAGGGGGCTTTGTTAATTTATGTAGTTATGTTATTTATGTAGCTACCCCATTCATTGGTTTCGGCAAACCACAACCGACTTGCTACTACTGGTATAGCTCAAAATGTATTGTATGCCTTACCCCAAACATAGATAGATAGATAGATAGATAGATAGATAGATAGATAGATAGATAGATAGACAGACAGACAGATCGATTTAGCTATAGATATTTTTTACAAACTGTACATATAATTGTCTCAGTGTATATATAATGAAGTGACGTCTATCACTTGCATTCCCCTCTACTAAAATTCTAAGGTCCCTCTTGCCCCAAAGTTGGAATGTGGATTTCCTCATGCAAATAATAATGTGGTGTTTCTGTAATTTAAACATTTACAGGCAGTGTGTGATTTTTTTTAACCAAAAACTATTTTTTTCCCGTTTCTAGAATCCTAGATGTACTTACATTACATTGATGAAAATAAATTTAGACAAACGTAAGCCCTCTCTGAGCAATCTTTTGGGGTTAAAATGTTTGTTTTACTGATTCTTGGTGGCTCCCTGCAGGCAGTTAGCTGCACCCTTGTTTTGTATTTCTATTTTATGTGACCATTACCATTAAAGGTTACTAACGGTCATATTGTGTTCCTTCTGCTCTTTGATAGCTCAGTAGCGCCAACTTCTGGCTAAACAGGTAAGCAGCAGGATTGAGAGACAACAGACCTTGCTCAATTGTGAGTTACGCTCCAAACCAAAAAAATCTATTTTTACTAGTGGAATGAGTTAAAGTTCAGATACCAATTAATCAACTTTAAAAAGTACAGTTGTTCACATACATATTGTTGTTAGAAATCAAGGAGATAGAGGTGACATTTTAAAAGCCCAGTGCTCTTGAGATTCAACCAGCTGTAGTTTTTGACTCACATCTGTATCAACAATGAATAAAAGAAATGCAGCCATCCTAATCTAAATTGAGCACACAGATATAGCCATTTTGTTTAGCTCTTTCACAAGCACTATGTCTTGAAGTAGCCTGTGATACTGGGTTATTCACTAACCTACAAACAGTAACAAACTGTAATCTGAATATTTGGCTATAATAGTCCAGATGTGATTACAGTTTAGTTGGAGACATTTTGTAAATTATCTATTTTGTGTAAATGTTGCCATTTAGATTACACACAATTTGGAAATTACAGAATAAAACTTGGCGTCAAAGCTTGGCAATTTTGTCTCACATTTAGAAAAATTGGGATTTTAATTTGCTGCAATTTTGAATACAGAGAATAAGTCTGATTGTTACTAAAATACTTAAGATTAAAATTGCCCCTTTGCAATCTATGTGTCACCATAGAGTAATGACCAATGAGATATCTAGTCTGATAACTCCAAACAACGCCATTTGTGGCAAACCCAAACTATTCACACTTTACGCATTTTGTGTTGGAGGCAAGATCTGAAAATCATGGCTTTGTCATTAGTGTAGTAAACAAAACAAAGCTTTGAAATTTATGTAATAAGGGCTGTGAGAAGTTTTGCTTTTTTTTTTAAAATAAAAATTACATTTGATTTCAAATTTTAAAATCAGTTTTAGATACAGTTTTAACTACTTGTATGTGATCTGCTTGCATAACCTTTTAATTATTCGATTTTAAAATACTAGCAATTTTTATCATGCCATTAAATTCAAGGTGAAAAGTATATTTTTGTATAATAGCTATTTTCCCCGACAAAAAAGCACAGGTGTTAATCATCCAAAAGCCTTCGGTCTGTCACTCGGAGTCATTGCTGAACAAAACAGGATCACACAATACCAGATTCTACCGCTAATGCACACAAAGGAAAGCCTTAGAAAGCCACTGTGATCGACCTGTACAACTAAGTAAACAGCACTCTAGTTTGCCTTCCCAGGCTTTCTAGTCAGGGTATCTGATAAGTGATTTAGAACACTAAGCATTCAATACACAGGAGAGTCATCGAAGCATAAACCCCCCTTTGTACAGCAATCCTTTAGCACCTCATTTTACAGCCCCCCTTCAGCTTCAGACAGTGACACAGATATCTTTTATTAACATGTAAACAGCACAGGCAGCTGTTCAGGAGACACTGTGAGCAGAACTAAACGACCTTGCCGCTTACAGTGGGGAGAACGCAGAACACAGCTAGTAAACAGAAATAAGTGAAACTAAATAAATTAGAAAACAGGAGAGAGATGCTTCACTGCGATGTGCTGCCCCTGTCCTTAACAGCATCAGAAGCAAAATACATGAAACAGAACGAGCACAAAATAAAAAAAACAATAAACAGAACAAAAAAAAAAAAAACAATGATGGCTAGGGTTCAGCAATTCCATGGGACGTCAATAAAATGGATGATGTCATTCTGGTCTCCCAGTAAATGGTAATGGCTTATTTCAATGGCATTGCACCAATTAAAAAAAAAAAACAATACACGGGCTACAAGTTAGCCAGAGTAATAAGGTAGAATAAAATGACAAGGCATATACCCAAAAAATAAATGCCATTTACCTTTGGCCCCCTTCTTTATCTTCAGTCTGCAGATGAGTTCTAGAATGCTCAGGTCCAGATACTCCAGTCAACGGTGCGACTCATAGAACTTCTTTCATGTATCTCCCAGTCCGGACAGTGCAGAACTGATGCTATTTCCTTAATGTGCTGTGTGGATATGGCTTGTCAGCCTCCCCAGCACAGTGTCTCCCCCTCTCTGCCTTGGAGAGAAAAAAAAAAAGCTAAGGTTTTTAAAGCGGAGTTCCTTTTATAGATAGAGCGGCTGAGCTGTACAGGGAGGTTACTATCGGTCAGAGCAATCCTGCTGCCTTCTGTTTATGTGCTTTAGTCATTTACTGAAAGCACGTGTAGGATTGCCCCTCCTCTTAAGAGGGCAATATGGTTTCTATGCTGCATGCATCAGGCAACTAGGTGCATTGCCAGTATAGATGCTTAGTGATAGGGGAGGCTTGGTACTGATATAAAACGGGATTTATTAACTGTTCAGTGCTGGGGCTTAAGAAGTCACTAGTTAGGCTTGTTTCAGTCCACCACAATCTGGAGTTTAGTGAATAAATTATTATATTTTATTTAAATGTATAAGTTGGAAAGTAAATTGTTTTACTTACGTCGCTTGTTCTTCATTATACATTTGGTAATACCCACATTCAAGGCATATTTAAAGAGGGGCAAGGTGAAAGGACAATGCATAATCATAAGGAGGCTCTATACCCCATTGTACAGCGCTACGGAATTTGCTGGCGCTATATAAATAATAAAATAATAATAATAGCCAGGTTCCATAGCCATACACTGGACTGATGTTGAGAAAACAATGTCCAGGGAGAAGGCAAGGGACAGATGAGTTGAGATTTATCTCATGGGCCACTATTAAAAGTCCACTGCTACCACACCATACCTGCTACAATAGCCACGTGAACTCCAAACCCATGCTAGCATGCCACTGTCACACCTAACACAAAGTTAACACTTGATTATGCACACACATTATCGCATTACTTAGAAAACAGTGGAAAATCTAAGATGGACCAAAACATGGAAAACCAGATTAAAGAAGGCAACAAACAGGTTTGAGATCACAGGGTGCTACTGGGTAAGGTAAGCTTCAGGGTAAGCATAATAGTTTTAGCTCTCTATCCTAAACTCCCAAATTTGTTGAGACCATCCCAAATTCTGGACTCTGTCCTGCCATCCTGAGTTTGTTTCCTGGTGTCCTGCATCCTGAAGCAGACTAACAGCTTTCCAGCTGGCAAGCATCCCCCAGGGGTAAACATGCCCTCCAACAATCCAGCTTTTGGCAGAAAAGTCCTGATTTTGGGACCCTGTTTCGCTGCCCTGCTTCAGTTCGCTGGTATCCCACATCGTGGAGCTAGGGAAAGTGGGAGATGGATCTGGGGGGTAAGTGGGAGATGGAGCTGTGGGAGAGAGGGAGATGGAGCTGGGGAAGAGAGGAAGATGGAGGTGGGGAGAAAGGGAGATGGAGATGAGGGGATAAAGGGAGATGGAACTGGGGAGAAAGGGAGATGGAGATGAGCGGGAAAAAGGGAGATGGAGTTGAGGGGAGAGAGGGAAATGGAGATGAAGGGAGAAAGGGAGATGGAGCTGGGGGAGAAAGGGAGATGGAACTGGGGGAGAAAGGGAGATGGTGCTGCGGGGAAAGAGGGAGATGGAGCTGATGGGAAAGAGGGAGATGGAGCTGAGGGGAGAGAGGGAGAGGGAGCTAGGGGAGAAAGGGAGATGGAGCTGAGGGGAAAATGGGAAATGGAGCTGAGGGGAGAGAGGGAGATGGAGCTGAGGGGAGAGAGGGAGATAGAGCTGGGGAAGAGAGGAAGATAGAGCTGGGGAAGAGAGGAAGATCGAGGTGGAGGAGAGAGGCAGATGAAACTGGGGGAGAGAGGGAGATGAAGCTGGGGGAGAGAGAAATATGAGGTGGGGAGAGAGGGAGATGGGGGTGGGGGAGAGAGGGAGATGGAAGGGAGAGAGTGAGATGAAGCTGAGGGTTTGAGGGATTGAGCTGTGGTCAGAGGGAGATGGGGCTAAAGGGAGAGAGAGATAGTGTGAGAGAGGGAGATTTAGCCAAGAAGAGTGGGAGATGGAACTGGGGAGAAAGGGAGATGGAGATGAGCGGATAAAGGGAGATGGAGTTGAGGGGAGATAGGGAAATGGAGATGAGGGGAGAAAGGGAGATGGAGCTGGGGGAGAAAGGGAGATGGAACTGGGGGAGAAAGGGAGATGGTGCTGCAGGGAGAGAGGGAGATGGAGCTGATGGGAAAGAGGGAGATGGAGCTGAGGGGAGAAAGGGAGATGGAGCTGAGGGGAAAATGGGAAATGGAGCTGAGGGGAGAGAGGGAGCTGAGGGGAGAGAGGGAGATAGAGCTGGATGGAACAGAGGGAGATGAGTGGTGAGATGGATCTGGGGGAGAGGGAGAGCACCATCAGTGGCCATAATCTGTTAAGGGGATCAGCCATGCTTTCAGGTTGTCATGCCAGCTGCGGGCCGCGATTTCCTCTTGTGTTTTCCCGCCCAGCTGGTTGGGGTCCGTAGGGTGCTGCAGCAAACTCCATTGCTGCAGGCAGCGCTTGCGTCTGGCACACATACTGACGCGGGTTGCCGTGCAGCAGAGCCATGTAAAGGCTTCGCCTATGATAATAATGTGAACGTGTGTGTGTGTGTGTGACATCACGGATGCACTTCTTGAGGTCATGTGATAACGAATAGTGGATCACAGTCCTCCTTTGGTTATTTAAACTTATTTGGCAGCTATTCTATGCCTTGTCATGGTTTATCTATTGATTCCTCTGTGTACTTGACTTCTTGCTTGTATTGTGACTGTTCTGATTTCTATTGTCCTTGACTTTGGCTTGTTTCACTGTTTACCTTCTTTCTTCGGTCCAGTAATTCATTTAGGGATTTTCTGTTTACTGTATTAGGTTATTTAGGTTCTGCCTGTTGGGTATCTGTCAATCATGACAGGGGTCTGCAACAAGTCCTGTAAAGCTACATGGTCCTGTTTGATCCCAGACCACATTGCAGAATCCGATGATATCACAAGGTACAGCCTCTCAGCATGAACAACCGCACTGGGAGGAAGTGATGTTGGATCTATTCCTCCCTGTGCTCAGTGGAGGCCATGCAGGAAGACAGAAACTGGTAATCACGTGTACTGTGCCGGATACCCACTGGACCACAAGGAGGCCACCCTCCTGGCAAAAGGTAGGCAAAGAGCAAGGTGACTAAAACATTTTAAATTTCAATATTTGCATTTGTGCTTGTCTCTGCCATTGCTTGTGTATATGTGTCTGTTAGTGTGTGTATGTGTAAGTCAGTAACTGTGTGTGTTTGTAAGTGTTTGTGTGCCTGGAAGTGGGTGAGTGTATGTTTGACAAACAAACACACGCGTGCCTCACAGCCAAGCACAGGCAGTGTGTCTAGTATTGAGAATCATTGTGTGAATGTATGTCTGTCTGCCAATTTTAATCTGGGCACGTGTGTGTTTCCCCATGAGTGTGTCTGGAATGTGTATGTATGCGTCTGCAAGCATGTGTATATGTGTGGTTTGGTAGGTGTTCAGTGACTGTGTTTGTAATGGACTTATAAGTGTTATGAAGGCAGCTGTGCACTGAAGACTTGAGAGTTGGGGGAGCAGGTGCAAACTGATATGCCGGCACCCGCTAGCTGGAAACTATGCCACATGCAGAGGGGAAACAGGAAGTAGTCCCCACCAGGAACCCTGACCAGCTAATTTTATTGTTGCTTGTCAGTGGGAGCCTCATGTTTAAGTTTTACTTAAGGGCTCACAAAGTCTAGAGCAGCCTCTGTTCTAGGACTGGCACCATGCTGCAAGCATGTCTAATGATATGCTTGCACTGTGCTAGCTGGGGACAGTTCCTTGGTGTCCTTGGATGTGGGAGACTAGGGAACATAATTGGAATGGCGAGTCAGAACCTCAAAATCTGACTGTCCTTCCTAAATTGAGATGGTTGAGTGGCCTGCATAAACACAGCCTACCCCCACATACACACATGCACACACAGGCTCTTTCACTTATACACAATTTGTTAACATACACACATCCTCTGACATGCAGCCTCCCTACACACACACAACACTACAAGCAGCCACCTCCATGCGCAACCTTCAAGACACACACATCCAGAATCTGCATCCCCAGACTGGTGGGCAGATAGTTGGAAATTATAGATAAGGTGAACTATTACAGAGGAGAACGAGAAATTGGCAGAGAAGCAGACACAAGAAAGTGCAAGAGCAAAAGTCAGAAAGCACAGTGTGAGTCAGATAGAAAGACATTAAACACATGATTACATTCAAACACACAAACACTGCTCATAAATACAGTTCTGCAAGAAAGGGATAATAGTAGATGCCTAGCATAGAGTTGTGGGAGTTGTATAGCAGATGGGATCTACATTTTGGCTACCCATGCTTGAGGCAGGCCAAAAAAATGTCTTGCATCAGGGCCCTCACGACACTGGATATCAGTTCACACATAGGCCTTTGCAAGTGATTTCATATTTTTGAATACACTTTTAAAATAATGTAATATTTTGAAAAATGTTTTACAATTTTAAAGCATTGTGACATACAGATATAATGTATTATAAATGTTATATTTTTGATATATTTAGATTTTGAAATATATATATTTTAAAACTTTATCTAAAATATTAAATCAAAGCCAAAAATAAAGAGTGGATGGGAAACATTGTACACCGTGAAGAGCAAAACTAGTTTATTGTATCATCGGCTATACTGAGTTTGATTCCTGGCATTTGAGGTGATATACCCCATATTGACCGAGACTGCTGATTCCCCTATCTAGAATCCTTGTTTTTCAATGTTTAGAAGCATAAATGTCTGATTTCATTACAATTAGAAGTTTCAGAAAATGATTACAATATTTTTGTGTGAGTGCATTGTGGTATAACGACTACTGTAAATCATAGACAATTCAGATACAGATTACACAGAGTAAACTTGGATTTCAATAAATAATAGATTTTGGGGAAATTAAAAGGGTTTTCTAATTGTAATAGTGCCTAAGATTAAAATAGTGCCAAACCGTATTATTTCCACCTGACATTCACAATAAAAACAGTATTGAAAAAAAAAAAAAGCCAAACAAAACAAGATATAGGGCTATAAATCATCTAAGAAAATAATACGGAAAAAGGAAGCTTAGAGGGAACTCTTAAAGGGGTTAACCCTATGAACTAAAGAATTAGTGAGGAGAAAGGAGAATGAGTGCCCTTAAAATTTAACTTTTATTAATAATGATAAAATAGATATTACGGTGCTCTAGTGACAAACATAATGTTCTTGAATGGACTTATGTTGAAGAAAGAGGAGAAATACCAGTATCGTTGGGTCTGAATTTGAACCCATATAATGTCAAGGTATCCTGAGTGAATTCACTATTCAAGATGAGTATATATATAAATAAACATAATTATCCACTACTAGAATTAATAGTACAGATCAAATTCCCAATTGGAACTAGAGCAAGCTAGATTAGCCAAATAGGAAGAAAAATTAGTGAAAGATAAATATGTTAAAATCCAAAACAAGTATACTATCAATGGTGAGGTTTTGTTTCAGAAGTTTTCAGAAACCAACATCCAGTAGTGTGTGCAAAACCATGTTTTGCAATTCACATATGCTGTAAAAATAAAAGCTCAATATTGTGGCAGGTAGAGTATTTACACACAAAATATCAAACTACACTGTCCCAATAGGAAGTAGATACAGTGTTTCCAATGCCTGCTTGAAGCGTGATATAACCAGATGAATCAGCAAAAGTGAATAGAAACCTAGCCACTGCAGCTAAAGAAAATGTGGTAACGTCTCGTGTCCCAAAGGATCGCAAAATAAGAACCTAGCGTCTAATTCTCCAATCGTCAAAATAGCTAGTGTATCAAAAGCTGGAGTAGTTAAGTTACTCAGAGTTCCAAAGCCGTGGTATGATCTGGTCTTAGACCCACAGTATCGGAACAACGAGCTCCCCTGACGCGCGCGTTTCGCCCACGACTCATCAGAGGGGAACCGATGTGTGGGAAGAGATTCCATTTTATATGTTCAGGCATTAATGCTGCCGAATGAATTAAAAAAACGTCATGAGTTGATTGACCAATCAGAGTTTTCCCCAACGTTGACGTGTATAATAGCTAATTAAGAGTCATCGTTGGTAACTAAGAGGGAAATTTTAATCCCTGTGGTGCCTATCGGAAGGACATTTCTTAGCCCCCGATTGACAACAGGTTACTAGACACTTTATAATGAAAGTCTTATTCAAAATGTGTCCATTAAAGAGTCATGATCCAAAATCGAAAGAAACAAAAATTCCTAACAAAAATTCCTCAAAATAACAAAGAATTACAGAAATTAAAAAATAATAAATAATAAAATAAACGAAAGCGGGAGAAAAAGGAATCATTCTGCCCGGATGTATCCAGATCGGGATCCAGAAAAGATTATGGTAACAAAAAATACAAAAAAATACTGAAAACAATTATGCTAAAAGTGCTTATTAATAAGATCCATAAGGCAGCCGTAGAAACAGCTCTTGAAGTTCCGATATATAAAAAATATATTTTTAGGTGACAGCGATGTCAATATACATATGTTAACTCCAACCCCCAATTTAAAGGGAGCCCTCCATTTAGGTAGAAAATGTCACCAATACAGAGAGCCATTGGCTAATCATGTTCCTATTGTACCCAAAAGTTTTTAGCCTTCCTAAAAAATATCAGATAATTTAAGTGAAACTTAAATCGTGCCTTATCGCAATGTCTTGAGAAAAGATATGACTATTGTTCCAGGCCCTTCTTAAAGTAATATACAGCAATTAATAACTGCCCGTACCATAATAAATGGGAAAAACAGCAACCGATAGCCAATACAGGTCTAATTAAATGCCCAAATTTGCCCCTATTCATAAATATAGGGACTACATTCGTAACACGATAACACTAATGGCTAAGAACCTAGAGGATCAAGTTTAATAAAAAAACTGATCGTGGCACAATATATAGCAATTAATAATTGCCCGTACCATAATGAATGGGAAAAACAGCAACCAATAGCCAATAACGGTCTAATTAGATGCCCGAATTTGCCCCTATTCATAAATATAGGGACTACATTCTTAACACGATTACACTGATGGTTAGGGACCTAGAGGATCAAGTTTAATAAAATTGATCGTGGTGCAATCCCCATCGTTGTGCCATCAAAGTGGAATGCAGTCATACCAATACAGAGCTTAATGACCCCTCTAACTACCATCAAAATAAACTAGAAGTATACATACATCTACAATAATTAATGAATAAATGGGGTAAAATTAAATTCCTCATTCAGGCCATTAGGTGTTAACGTATGAAACTCGTAGATCCATCTGGACTCTTTTTGTAACAGTATTCAGTTGAAGTTTCTTTTTCTGGAATTAAGAATAACTCTTTCGAGAGCTTGAAATGTCAAGTGTTTAGCATTGCCATCATGGAAATTTCAAACGTGATTGGCAACCGGAGTGGCCTGATCGTGATTTTTCACAGAATTGATATGTTGTAATATGCGTCTTCTGAATTCTTGGTATGTTTTCCCAATATATTGTTTGCCGCAGGTACACGTTATGATATAGATTACTCGGGTGGTACTGCAGTTAATGAAATGATTAATTTTGTATTCCTTCTGGGTATTTTGACATTTTGTTGTTTTTGAGGGTGTGACAAAAGGACAGGCTTTACAATGTCCGCATCTATGGATCCCCAATTTTTCGAAACTGGTTCTCTTTCCAAGTGACTATGCACTAAAAGGTCCCGAAGATTTTTGGACCTGCGTGCTGTGATACTTGGATACGGGATTACTTGGGGACTGAGATCAGTATCGTATTGTAAAATAGGCCAGTGTTGAGAAAAAATTTCTTTAATTGGTTGCCAATGTTTTTCATATGTACCAATGCACCTTATCATCTGATTGGTAGGTGTCTGTCTGATAGTCTTCAAACTTTGACTCCTATAAATCATCTAATACTAATAATATGAAAACAAATTATAGAATTAAAAGGTTACTAGAATATGAAATGTTTGAGCTTTTAAATATAACCATAAGCTACCTATAAAAGCATTAAGTAGTGACGTCATATAGAATAGATTATTAGTAAGCCGCCATTGTCATGGTTGATAAATCTTTGGATAATCATTTGTGCAGAATATTAAAGCTCTTTGGGTGATATTTCTTCTAGGATATATTACATGGCAAAAATAGAGATCATGCACTGACTGTCATAATGCAGGAAAATAGATTGCATATTATGATATCCCTGAAGATTTGCTCTTCACACTTTTGTGATGAACACAAGTTATGTTTTGCTTTTATATGTTTGTATTTATACTTTTGATATAATAATAATAATAAGAAGAATAATAAAGCTAATAATAAAAAAGTATTTAGCCAGGAAAGGCACATTCAGATCACTCTGGTTTTCAAGTATGTCCTTGGGATGTTACCTTGGCCCAACATCCAGGGGTTGTTACTATTACCCAATTTAAGGGTACTCATTTATCGGAAGGATGAAGGGCGGAGGCGGATTCAACGCTGCTGGGATTCAATATAACACATTTTAATCCAAGAATATAATGGTATTGTACAAAGCACATTTTTAAATCCACCAGTGTGAATCAAAAATCAATCTTATATTTACATTTTATGTATATTGATTAGTGATATCCCGAACGGTTCGCTGAACGGTTCGCCGCGGACGGCAAACATATGCGCTGTTCGATCCGCCCCCTATTCGTCATCATTGAGTAAACTTTAACCCTGTACCTCACAGTCAGCAGACACATTCCAGCCAATCAGCAGCAGACCCTCCCTCCCAAGTCCTCCCACCAACTATATTCTGAAGTCGCGGATCCTCATAAGTCTGTTGATGTCAGTTGTGCAATATAGGTGCTGATTTTATGTACTTCATCTGCATAAGCATAACAGCCCTTTACCCTACATATGTGTAGTAATGATAAATGGGTCCAATGTGAGTATGAATTTTTAAGGTGGAGTCCTAATCAGGACTGAATGAATTGAACAGTGCCATTCAATATACATATTAGTTAGGAAACAAACATTTATTTTCCCATAAACATTTTTTCAGAATGCAGTAATGTCATACAGTATGAAAAAAACAAATTTTATTAAAGGACACGGAGGCTCTTATTAGGCTTATCTCTTTCTTTTATTCCTGAGGCAGCAGCAAAGAAAGCTAAGGTATTTGTAATATAGAAAAAATGAACAAAATACCCTCACAGGGTTAACCATAACATCACTATATCCTATCCAATAGGAACAGTCCACATAACATATAGTCCCATGTGACCCCCATCTCTTCCTCTTTCTTTGCTGCTGCCTCAGCTAAGTACCACCATTTTAATTTCACTCTGACAGGTTTTTACTGCATGTGTTTATATCTGTATATTTGATGTAATACTGTACTGTTCACTGAGTACAATGTTTTAATTTACAACTGTTTAATGTCTTACTGTTAATTGTTTTGTGCTGGCCCCTTTATGGGAGCCACTTAGGGGTGAGCTGCTTCAGCCTGCTGCCCCCTTCCGTTTCCCTTGCATTCCGGGTAGTTTATTACCCTAATCTCACGCCGGTCGCGGCGGCCGGCTAACCAGACGTGGGGCATCCTCCTGGGAACTGTCCGTTTCGTCTGGGCCCGGTCCGCGGTAGAGTGCCGCTCGCGCATGCGCAGTCGCGGCTGAGCACCGCTGCGGACATATTGTGTGTGGCAAAACTTTGCCACGGTTTTTTTCCCGGCTCGCGCTGCCCACTGAGGGGCGGGCGCGAGCTGATTGGGCCAGACAACTGTCTGTCAGCTTGCCAGTGCACCACAGCGGCCATTCCTGAGGGAACACTCTGTAAGCTGACAGCTCAGTCTTTTGTTCTGTGCCTTGCCTGCAATTTGTTTACCTATCACTGCTGTGGGTGATTGAAGACTGTTAAATTTGACAGCCAAATAACGGCCCACTGTTATTTTCTTATTGTACTATACAGCCTGCTTAGTTCTCCCCTGCTAATACCATGCAGACCCCTAAAGATCACCCTAGCACTGCCCCCACTTTGGCAGAGAGTGTCTCCAGGCATCCAATAACCACGGAGCCTGGACCCCAATCCAGCCAAGGGGATGATTTAACCCCTATGGAACAACTAAACTCGGAGGAACTCCATTCCCTTTTAGACGCTACTATGACCAGATCGGTCACCCGGGCTATTTACTCCGCTATTGGGACAATGTCTGACACTCTTTACCACTCCATTACTAACGCCATCATGGCGTCTAACCGTAAGCCTGACGTGCCCCAACCTAAGGCCCCTGAAAATAAGCCTATAGCGCAGGGCGGCCGTAAAGCCACCGCAAAGACCCACCACTTGGGTGCGCATGCCTCCAAAACTGATTTTACGGACAGGTTGCGTCCTGTCAACATTGAGGTTGTGGGGCCCCCATGAAAAAGAGCCACCCACCGGGCAAAACAGGCGCAGACATGGAAAAGGGCAAAAGCCCTATCAGACTCATTTGACTTGGGTTCGGATTCGGAGGAGGCCTTGAACGAGTCCGATGACATCGGCTCCACTGAATCGGAGGTTTCCTCCACGTGCCACAGCCCAACACGCAAAACAGCCATACCCACCATAGACAACGTGGACACATCCGCTATTCTGGACCCAAAAGGGCAACCCCTATTTGATCCTGATGAGTTACAGAACCCAAAGTCGGCAGAATGGTTCCCGACCGAGCACGTGGCGCGTTATATAGCGGCCAGGAGCAGGAAAACCCTGGACAAGGCCACAAGGAACAAACTTAGGGCGGAATGCCCGCGCCCCACGGTCCCCGACATGGCTTGTGCCACGTCAGACATAGACCCCAATCTGTCTGGAAGGCAAAAAAAGAGTCTTGACTACTCCTTATGCCACTGCCAGGACAAGCTACTGGACACGTTAGGCCCCAGTGCAAAAATATTTGAGATGGTCGAAGCGGCCTTAACTGATGGGACCCCTATCAATCTGCTGGACATTAGGGGTTGGGTCCAAAGTTCCATATGCCTTATCGGCAATGCTAATGCAGCTCTAGCCACAGAGCGAAGAAAGGCCTTCCTTATAAAAATCGAACCAAAACTGGTTAATATGGCCATATCTGAGCCTGGTCAACAGGCAAAAGGATTTCTCTTCGGAGATACGTTTGTAAAGGAGCTGGGTAACTACGTCAGCACCTTTACGGCGTTGGATAAGTCACAAACAAATTTAAAGAGAGTGTTCTCCCCCAAATTTTTTGGCGGGTCCGGCAGACACCGGGGCCATCTGTCCGGCCGCTCTTCCCGAGGATATCGAGGCCCTTCCACACTTTCAACCTCCGGAGACCAAGCCCCCTTAGCCATTTTTCCCGGTCAGGGGCTGTCGGGATCCCGTGGGCGGCTGCGTGGGGAGGCTGCACTCCGCTCGCGGTACTCACCCTCCAGGTACTCACCCTCCAGCCGTCCGCGGTCCCCTCCTCCTCGAGTGTCCGGTGAGCGGCATCCTTCCAGCCTCGGATGCCGCCCGCCATTTCCTCCATGTCCCCCAGCGGCAGCATACATGACGCTGCACGCTGGGAGACTGCCCAAGTTTGTACACGCCGGGGTCAGTCACCTGACCCGGCGTTAAAGGCACAGTGCCTCAGATATCTCCCACGTGTGATTGTTAATTCTAATTGGAAATTATCCAATCAGAATTAACCTTATGGTTTAAATACTTACCTTTCCTGTTCCTCCCTGCCCTGTTGTGGTCTTTGCTTTCTAGTATTGCTACTTACCTTGTGCTTCTGGTTACGTACTCTCTGGCTTGTTTATCTGACTCTGTGACTTTCTCCTACCCTTTGACCTCGGCTCGTTTCACGTTATTCTGTCTTCTGGTTCCCCTACTCGGCTTGTTTCCTGACTATTCTGTGTGTGCTTAGCCCGGCCACTCTAAGGTCCGGTACGGCACCTTTTGTGTGTGTGTGTGTGTGCCAGCGTGTTGGGTTCCCCGAATCGTGACAGGGGCAGATCATGGCAAACACGAGGAACCATGGGCACCTCGTATGGCTGACGGCTTTATGGTAAGTGTACTACCACCCCTGTGTATGTCTATAGTGGGGGGCAGACTGTCTCACTACATACCGTCCTAGGGTACCAAATCGAATTTATACAACACCCTGTGGGGGGGGGAGGGGGTGCGTCCAGTCATCACCTTATGCCCCCTAAAAGCATTCATGTGATACCACCACTTCAAAATGGAGGGATTCCATTGCCTTCGGGACATCCTCAGATTGGAGGACTGGATGGTCAAACTAGACCTACAAGACGCCTACCTCACAATCCCCATTGCAAAAGAATGCCAGAACCTTCTCCAATTCCAGTGGGAAGGGACGACATGGAGGTTCCAATGCCTCTCCTTTGGACTATCATCGGCACCATGGTGCTTCACCAAACTGCTAAAGCCCGTGGTAGCTCTCCTACGCAGCAGGGGTGTACGGATGATCATATATCTGGACGATATGCTGATCATGGCACACAACACCCAACTACTACGACAACACGTCTCCTGGGCACTGTCCCTCCTACAAAATTTGGGATTCTTAATCAATTGGAAAAAATCAATATTAACCCAAACCATGGAATTCCTGGGATTCAATATAGACGCGATATACGCAGGACATTGTCACATCCCATATTAACCTTACGGCAACTGGCCAGGATAATCGGCCTCTTCTCAGCCTTCTTACAGGCAATTTTTCCAGGACCCCTCCACTACAGGGCGCTTCAACGGCTAAAGGCCACACATTTACGCTTGGGGCATTCATACTCTGACACCGTTCCTCTCGACCACGAAGCCAAACAGGAACTCACCTAGTGGCTTCAACACATGGAAGCATGAAATGGCAGAGCAATCTTCTGAGCTGCCCCAGACTTCATCATAGAGTCCGATGCGAGTACACACGGTTGGGAAGCGCACTGTGGGCCTATCTCCAGCGGAGGCACATGGTCGTTATCAGAGAAAGAACTGCACATCAATGGCCTGGAACTCATGGCAGGTTCCTTTGCTCTGAAGAGCCTCCTCAGAATCACGACCAATTGCTCGATAGTACTACGAATGGACAACATATCGGCAGTCCGCTACATCAACCACCTATGTGGCACGAGATAACGAATCATGACAGACCTGGCGAAAGAGTTTGCCTGGATCGCAATATTTCGGTCCAAGCAGAATATATCCCCGGTCTATCCAATATAGTAGCAGATTGGAACTCCAGACATCTGAAAGACGCCAGTGATTGGCGACTGGATCGCGAAACATTCCTAGAACTTCAAATGCTCTGGGGCCCGATGTCCATCGACCTGTTTGCATCTCTTTTGAACTCCCAGTTACCAACATTCTTCAGACCAGACCCAGACGCCCTAGCAGCAGATGCCTTCCTCCAACACTGGCCGAGGAGTCGATTGTATGCATTTCCTCCTTTCGCTCTCATAGCACGGACAGCTCAGACAAGCCCGCACATCATTGGTCCTCATAACTCCATTCTGGACTGCGCAACCTTGGTTCCCATCCCTCATGGAGATGTCCATCGACCTTCCGAGATTACTACCCAACGTCTCACACCTTTTACTGGATCCAAAGGACAACCCACACCCCCTGCTAATTCAGGGGAACCTCACACTCTTAGCATGGCTCCTTTCCAGGGACCTTGGGTCATACCAGATGTTTCACAGGACACTCTTGACCTACTGGCAGGGGCATCAGCACCTGGAACGAGACGATCCTACCAATATGCCTGGAAACAATAGCGTAGTTGGTGCATGGAACAACAGGTGGATCCTGTACGTGCTCCTGTTACCTACCTGTTATGTTTCCTTACCAATCTATATAACCAAGGACTGGCGTACCGTACCATTAATGTCTACAGATCGGGCCATCGAGGCCTAGAGGGGACTCCGGCTGGCCAACAACTGCTGGTGTGCCGGCTCCTACGAGGCATAAAATTTGCTCGACCACCCCAGCCTCAATACACGACGGTGTGGGATGTGAACCTAGTCCTTCGTTTGCTAGAATCATGGCCACAAAATGAGGGACTCGCACTTAAACAACTATCGGCAAAACTGGCCATGCTATTTTACCTGATATCCTGCAAACAGGTCTCAGATGTCCGGGCATTAGACATAGATGCACGATCTTCCACACCCACGGGAGTGTCATTCAACATTTCCAGACGAACAAAATCATTGACTACCTCGGTTTCCTATCCGGCATTCCCACATAATGTCAACCTCTGCCCGTTAGCTTGCCTACAGGAATACGAAAAAGGAACCCGGGAATTCAGTAGTCCAATACATCAAGAATTGTTTTTAGCCACCAAAATGCCTCATCACCCGGTATCCACGACCACGATAGCCCGATGGGTGAAATCAATAATGACCTTGGCGGATGTGGATACATCTATATATGGCGCTCATTCTACTAGAGGAGCCATGGCTTCAAAGATTTTCAATTTGGGCTGTAGATTGAAAGACCTTCTCAGAACAGCAGATTGGTCCTGTGAATCTACATTTAGAGAATACTATTTTAGACCTACAGAACATGTTTCATCTGCGGTTATTTCACAGCTTTAAACTAGCCTAAAAAGAGCCTCCGTGTCCTTTAATAAAATTACCAGATTTTACTAATTACATGACGTAAAGTCATGATTTTATTAAGGACACGGAGGCGAGTATTAGCCCACCCAGACATGGTAAGTTTGGACTTTATATATCCCAACCCAGATATGTGAGAAGTTGTTCATAGTACATGGTGGAATCCTTGTTGTTTAATGTCTGACTTTTAAAAATGTCAACAGTTACCATAGAAATGTGTGATTCAGATAGTAATGGATTATATTTAAAATGATTTAATACTATGATAATATGAAAATAATTGGGAGAACCTATTTTACCATTTGTTTTCTCTGTCCCCCTCTAGCCTGAAAGTTATGATATCATGACAACATTGACATTTTCCACAGTTCGAGAGGATCGGTTCCAAAGATCTGGCTCTCTCTAGGAAGGATCCGTCGCCAAGAATTTCAGTTACCTACACGTTGTCTGATGTTTCAGTTGATTGGTTAATTGCGATTATTAAATATTAGCTTCGGCATCAACAGGAAAGAGGAAGAGATGGAGGTCACATGGGACTATATGTTATGTGGACTGTTCCTATTGGATAGGATATAGTGATGTAATGGTTTAACCCTGTGAGGGTATTTTGTAAATTTTTTCTATATTACAAATACCTTAGCTTTCTTTGCTGCTGAGGAATAAAAAAAAGAGATTAGCCTATTACTCGCCTCCGTTTCCTTAATACAATCATGACTTTATGTCATGTAATTAGTAAAATCTGGTAATTATTTTATCATTATTTAAAAAAAAAAAAAAAAAACTTAAAGGGACACTATAGTCACCTGAACAACTTCAGCTTAATGAGGTTGTTCAGGTGAGGACTATAGCTCCCTGCAGCCTTTCTCATGTAAACACTGTATTTTCTGAGAAATACAGTGTTTACATTGAAAGCTAGGAACACCTCCAGTTGCAGTCACTCAGAGTGAACCAGAGGGACTTCGGAGTTGATAGAGGCATAATATGTCTCCATCCACTCAGATCTGCTGTCAGCAGAGCACAGGGCAGCACTGTGCACAGCATCCTGTGATTCAGTATCTCTTCCCTCTGCATGCAGACACTGAACTTTCCTCATAGAGATTAATTGATTCAGAGGAGATGCTGATTGGCCAGGGCTGTGTTTGAATCATGCTGGCTCTACCCATGATCTGCTTCTTTGTCAGTCTCAGCCAATCCTATGGGGAAGCATTGTGATTGGATCAGGCTACCACATGTCAGCAGACTGCTTGTTTTTCTGAGTCTAACAGCATGCAGATTTACAGCTTCAGGCTTGAATACAGTAAGATTTTTACTATATTTATGGAGGCATGAGGGGCTCAGGGGGGCTAGATGGTGGTGTTAACACTATAGGGCAAGGAATACATGTTTGTGTTCCTGACCCTATAGTGATCCTTTAATTGTTAGTTAAGTTAAACTTTCGTACTTTAAAATATTACAAATAAGAGAAATATTTTTTATTTCTAATCATATAAAATTCTCAGACTTTCAATTTTGTAGATTTTACTCTCACGCAAACGTAACTTTATATTAAAGGACCACTATTGTGCCAGGAAAACATACTCGTTTTCCTGGCACTATAGTGCCCCGAGGGTGCCCCCACCCTCAGGGTCCCCTTCCCGCTGGGCTGGATGGAGAGGAAGGGGTTAAACTTACCTTTTTATAAAAAAATGGGTTAATCCTAGAGGGACCTGGCACCCAGACCACTTCATTGAGCTGAAGTGGTCTGGGTGCCTAGAGTGGTCCTTTAATGGAACACTATAGCATTGGGGATACAAACATGTATTCCTACTTCTATAATGCCCCTGAAGCTAATTATATATATATCCCCCTTCTTCCATAAAAATAATAAATTAAATGTTTTACTCAACTTTTTCCAAGGTCGAGACTCTCTCGCCCCTGCTCATCTTTTCGTCTCCAGCAACATCAAGACGACATGGTCTACTCCGACGATGGTCCAATCCAGTGATCCTCATATAGGAATATTGGGGACCTGATGCACATTGTATTTGGTGCTTTCCAACGAGCTTCCACATCAAAGGAATGGGTTTTAGTCGGTCAGTGCAGCAGAATTGCCTTTAGGAAGACAACTGCTAGAGGTGGATTAACCAAAGACACATACAACTTTGAATCTGGTTGGTGTCTCCACTTCCCAGATTCTCAGTCAGAGTGCAGTGCTATATCAATTTTTTAAAGTGCACACACAACAGAGTACAAGTACATAGACACTTACCCCTTTAAGAGTATATTTTAGGGGGTTTAAATGAAAATAAAAAGAGAGAGACACATAGAAATAGTGTAATACTGTATAATATGAGTGAATTGATATTGATCAAGTGAGTGAAAATACACTCGTGTTTTTAAGAGCATTTTTTGAGGTTTATGCTCTAAACTTCAGCGTGTCTGTGTCTTTAAGGTAGACAGCATTAACCCCTCTTGTGGCTCTAATTCCTTTTCAGTTGTTCTCCACAATATGCATAAGTAAGAGAAAGCAGAATAGAAAATCTCTAGGTGTATCACCCTGCATTGCAGGCTGTGTTATAAAAATACAACAGAAAAAAGTCCTCACCTTTCAAGAGCCTTTTGATAACTCACTCTAAGTGTACTAGCTTTGTGTCATATTGCAGGGTGACACTGTCCTTACTGGAACTAGGTACAACAGGCAGGTAGTATATTATAAAGAATTTATTGGATATAAGTTAAAGGACCACTATAGTGCCAGGAAAACATACTCGTTTTCCTGGCACAGTAGTGCCCTGAGGGTGCCCCCACCCTCAGGGTCCCCCTCCCGCCTGGCTCTGGGGGGAGGAAGGGGTTAAACTTACCTCTTTCTCCACCGCCTCCTCTTCTCCTCTTCGGCTGAATGCGCATGCGCGGCATGAGCTGCGCACGCATTCAACCAGTCTCATAGGAAAGCTTTATCAATGCTTTCCTATAGACGCTGGCGTCTTCTCACTGTGAAAATCACAGTGAGAAGGGTGGAAGCCCTCTAGCGGCTATCAATGAGACAGCCACTAGAGGCTGGATTAACCCTAATATAAAATGTGAGGTAGGCTGAACTTGATGGACGCAAGTCTCTTTTCAGCTATGTAACTATGTAATAAACATAGCAGTTTCTCTGAAACTGCTATGTTTATAAAAAAAAGGGTTAAACCTAGCTGGACCTGGCACCCAGACCACTTCATTAAGCTGAAGTGGTCTGGGTGCCTATAGTGGTCCTTTAAAATAGCACATAAAATTACAAAATAAAAAATGGATATGTAAATATAATATACAAAACTATTTCCTCCTATCGCCAATTGGTGATAGGAGGAAAATGTTTTGTATATTATATTAACAGGCTGTGTTATAAAAATATAACAGAAAAACTGCTCACCTTTTCAAGAGCCTTTTGATAACTGAGGAAGTTAGTTAGCAGAGGCAGAATGGTAGCCGCCGGTGCTGGTCTCAGATGCGCTGCGGTGAGGGTGAGTTCAGGACACACTCAGAGGGGCTGGAAGTGGCCGCAGCGATGGTGGGGATGGTGGTGCCGCCGGGACAGATGGCCGCCTGGCAGATCCGGGGACACACTCGGTAGTAATGACAGCTGTGCAGCTGTCAGATAGACAGTCCAGCGAGGAGGACTGAGACTACTCTATGATGTGGCTGTGCTGTGAATTGTGGGAACTGTGAGGGAGCATGATAAAGAGGGAGAATATCACATTGCTTTCAGTGCTGTTCTTTCAGAGCCACAACTCCTCCAGGCCAGAGGAGCTCCATACCAGGACCATCAGGCAGAGGCAGCCCCCAGGGTCCATGCCCAGAGCCCACACAGAGGCCAAAAGTTCAAATGGCCACCAAAGTGACAGTGGGGGCTGCTACCACTCCCCTGAGGCCCTCATCTCACTCTCATGCTTTAGAGAAGCCAGAGGCAGAGGTTTGGAGGTACAGCAGGCAAGGAAGAAGAAAGAAGATAAAAATAAGTAGTAGAGGTGGGACAGGTTCAGGAGGAATTGGAAGAAGAGTCAGAAAATAGACAACAGAGAGTAACATGGTTTTTATTATTTTCATCACACAAAATAGGCACCCTTAAACACACACAGGTACACAGGTACATTTGCATACATAGACACTTACACAAGTACAGTCAGGACAGAAGAATTTACGGCCCCAATTTATTTGTCATATGTATCTGTGGATTTTTAAAATTACTTTCCTATTCTCCTATGTGGGAGTACCCTAAAAACATATTTCACCTAGATTTTATCTCTTTTTTGAGTTTGGAACACGTCTCACAATAGATCAATGTATGTTGAAAAAATGATATTGCACTTAAACATATATATTATTCTTGTAATGTAAAGGAACTTTTTAGCACTATGTTTAAATTGGGGTGCAAACTATAAGTACGTTTATCTTACTTGCGGTATTGCTATGTGTTGTCTCTGTCTAATATGGAGAGGGACACAATCACCTGAAAAAAGTACATATTATACTGACACATTAAAGTCATGGAAATGGGCAGGATAAGGAAAGTATTCTGGAGAACATGCGAGAGGATCCTCACGTCACATCTGAAACGGGATTGTATGAAAATAATTCTAGTGATTTCTGTGTTCAGACATCAGTTCAATTATATAATAGGGTCAGGCTGCACCTAGGAATCATAACCCAATTAAGTCATCCAATCAATCAGGTGGTAAAAATGGCAGTCAGATTAAGATTGGTTGGTGCTGTATTGAGTAATATTTGCTGGCAATGCCTCAAAAAAGGTCACCTAAGCCCTAACCAGTGGAGGAGCATAGGATGACTATTGTAATTGTAAACCCTGTTTGTTTGAGATTAGTCTGACATAAGCAGACAATGATGTTTAGAGTCTGAGGAAGGTTATTGTGACAAATTAAATCACTATATGGATACAGATAGGCCACTTGCTACATGGAATTGCAAAAAATGTGGCATCCCTTCCCTTAGCAATCCACATAAGTAGCAATATCAGAACAGTTTGTTTCTCTCTAGTTCAATCTAAATCACTGCACAATGCGTTTTTGGGACTCCTGCTATACCATGACAAACATTTCTTCCTCCCATTTTGTATGCAAAGCAAAGATGGCTGTGTGACTTGCATCATGTGAATTCACTTTTGGTGTTTTAATAGATTGAGTATACATACTGCACTTCACTGCTATACATAATATTAAATACATATTCAACTACTATTCTATCAATCTACTTCTCTAATGCTATTCTTACCTTTTGTGTCACTGTAACCCACTCTCTCAGGCATGTAAGCTCATTGAGCAGGGCCCTCAACCCCTCTGTTCCTGTGTGTCCAACTTGTCTGGTTACAATTACATGTTTATTAGTCCACCCATTGTATGGAATTTGTTAGCACTATAAAAAAAAAAAAAAAATAATAATATATAAAGCCTACATGAGAAATGTTTTCTGTAAGGAAAGAACGGAAGTGCCCGAAGGCTACTGATATTGTATACATGCTCAGTGGACACAGTATTACAAAATCTAGAAGAGTTCAGGACTCCCTTCTACCCTGAATATGTGGTATGGATTCAATGAGATGCTAGAATCAATATTTAGGGATTTATAATCCAATTAAATATTATTGGATAAGCTTTTGAAATGCTTTAGTAATTTTGTAAAATTTTTTAAATTGATCTAATATTTTGAAAAATATTTTTTATATTTTGATATAGTGATATACCTGTATGTATATAAATATAGAGTAAGACCTGCCAAGAATGGGGTTCGTGGACACTGTGGCAGGCTTATGCAATGTATAATCATTTCTTATAACTAAACCCCCATTATTTTTTACCTAGGGTGCTTTTAAATAAAACTATTACATTCTGTGAGACTTGGAATTGCTGTTTAGTGAATAATTCTGTGTGTGCTGGATCTTGTATATTGTATGAATTGGCCCCAGCAGCACCCTATAATGATAATTTTGAGTATTTATCGGAGATGTGCAGATCTCAGCTGGTAAGGAGAACCATTAACACTGGCCCTCAGTGTGTGTGCCCCCAAAGCAAAGGGTGAGTATCAACCCGTCCGCTTTTCTTTTAAAGGTAGGTCTCATTGGCTATTTCATTTTGGTACCAGGTACCCTTGGAGGTCTCTCCCCTTACAGAGTTACTAGTGTTGTCTTCCCTAACGTCATGCTCCAGAGATGTGAAAAAGAACTGCAGTAGAAAGATTAAAAAGGGAAGAACTGGATGGTACATGGATGGGTAGGAATGTTGGGTATGATGGTGAGTGTGTGAGCAGCCGCCTGGTCATTCGACTTATAGGTGAGCTTGGAAATCTTCCCCAAAAGTAGTCAACATCCAGTGTGTCCATATATCATAGTACACAGCCATTTTGTTAGTGGCCCCATAATGAAGTTTCTCCATCACTCAGAGCTCCTCCATCTGTTTAAACCAATCTGTTTTTTTGTAGCGAGACCTTGGGTGGTCTGTGTGGTGCAAAAGCATCGGGGCAGGTGGGAAGGTGCATCCAAGAAGGTGTGTATCATTGGACAGTAGGTGTGTATCATTGGACAGCCCACCACAAATGAAACAATGTTCCCCTCTCCTTTCTGCATCTCCAGCATACCATGGTGCTGGGGTCAATGGCATGCAAGTAACTTGGTGTGCGATACCCATATGTCATTGGCATGTATGCCGTTTCTTGTGTTCTGCTGGATACTGAGAAGTGGTGTATTTGGTAGCATTTCATCCCAAGCTTTGTCCTCAAGTGTCTCCCCAAGGAAGGTTTCCCTCTTCACCTTAAAAGAGGGTGTCTCCAAGGGGGGTCTGTGTCTGAAGCATAGAGTATAGGCAGGAGACTCAGTGTGACAAGGAATTAGGATTCAGGCAAGTCTGTTTCATAGGATTCAGGCAAGTCTGTTTCATAATATTTTCTATACTCCACAAATTCATGACCTGGTGTACTATTTCTAAGTATAATCCAGAAAAAAACCTATATTTAAAGTGGTACTGCAACAGATTGATTCCTTAGGAAAACTCATAATGAATGCATTCACTGAAATTCCAAATGACCTAACAAAAGATATACCTGAAAAAAAGAAGGGCTACTCTGGTAAAATGTGATCAAGATCACAAATAGGAACAGGCGTTATTTTTCCAAAGGGCCGCTGCATTTTCTTGCATCCACCTGCTTAATAAAACCTGGCATTTAGTGATGTGCCACATCGCCAACGTAGGCAGCAGATGTGGGCTGACACGCCAACACACACTGAATGTTACTATATCAGTCACAAAGGGTAAGAAAATTGGAGAGCGTGTGAGCAGATCCAAAAATCTCCTGCTTTCCCACGACTGGACGCCATGGAATGCAGTAAGTCTAACTGTGGGACCGCTGAACACAGGAAAGTGTATGAGTAGATGTGTATAAATATATAGATGTGTGTGTGTGTGTGTATGTATGTGACAGCTGTGTGTATGTCTCCATGTATGTATCTATGTATTACATAGTTACATAGCTGAAAAGAGACTTGCGTCCATCAAATTCAGCCTTCCTCACATATGTTATTGATGTTGATCCTAAAGAAGGCAGAAGTCTAGTCTAAAACGCTTCCAATTTTGCAATAAACTAGGGGAAAATCCCTTCTTGACCCCAAAATAGCAGTCAGATGTCTCCTTGGATCAAGCAGCTATTACCCCACTAATTAGAAATTATATCCCTGTATGTTATGTTTTTGCAAGTATTTATCCAATTGCAGTTTAAACATCTGTATGGACTCTGATAAAACCACCTCTTCATACAGAAAATTCCATATCCTTATTGCTCTTACTGTAAAAAAAAACCTTTTCTTTGCCTTACATGAAATCTCCTTTCTTCCAGCCTAAATGTGTCTGCCCTGTTTTTGAATAGATTTCCAGATAATGGTTTGTACTGGACCCGAATATATTTGCATAATGTTATCATATCCCCTCTCAGGCGCTGTTTTTCCAAACTAAAGAGATTTACATTTTTTAACCTTTCTTCGTAACTAAAATACTCCATTCCTTTTATCAATTTTGTAGCTCGTCTCTGCACTTTTTCTAATGCCATGATATCTTTCTTTAGAACAGGTGCCCAAAATTGCACAGCATATTCAAGGTGTGGTCTTACCAGCAATTTATAAAGAGGCAAAATTATATTTTCATCCCGAGAATTTATGCCCCTATTTATTGGAGGCTGCATTTTATATTTTATATTTTTTTTAGCAATAAAGTTAATTTTTTTTATCCAATCCTTTTAATTGTATCATCCTTTCTGGTGCTGTTGGATTCCTGCTACAGCCATCATATCCTTTGGTGGGGATCATACCACCACAAGCCACTACCACCAGAGCAAGTTATTGCTCTGGAAACTGTAAGTAGGAAATGTACCTTTTATTATTACAAATTTGGGCTTTCATACTGTACCATTGGAGTTTGAATCCTGTTTTTCTTCCTACATATGGTGGCTGACTTTGGTATCCCATACCATCAACATCTACATATCCTAAGAAGGGGATTGTACCGTCTAGGCGATATACAGCAGAGCTCTTAGCAGCTCTGTAAAGTGTGAGTTTGCCTTTTATCTAAAATTCCACACATATGTGTATCTACTAATTATAGCGTATTGCACTATTGTTTGTACCTTTTGTGTTTCCCTTGAGGTTTTTTACTATGCTGTGTTAATCAAGATCAATATGTATGTACAACATATTTATTCTACACTTTTGAGCACTGTTTTGGCGCGGTTTACCACCTTTTTTATTTCTCATTTCTATGCCCCTATTTATACATGACAAAACCTTACTGGCCTTAGCAACTGCAGATTGACATTACATATTGTTACCTAATTTGCAATTCCCAAATCCTTCTCGTCTGTGGTTATCCCTAATTCACTACCATTTAGGGTGTAAGTTGCTTGTGCATTCTTGACCTCGAAGTGCATAACTTTGCATTTCTCTACGTTAAATTTCATCTGCCATTTTAGTGCCCAGTCCCCCAATCTATCCAAATCCCTCTGCAGCACAGCAATATCCTTCTCACATTTTATTACTTTACAAAGTATTTTATTTTTTTAATATAATTCTTTATTTTTGTTGTGCGTAAAGATATAACAGTTACATGTGAGGTACCCCAAAGGCAATCCTCTAGCGCATTAAAACGGTTAAACATAGAGGAACATGATATAACAAGCAAATTTTTGGGGCTATATACAGTATGGATTTACGTTGCTTAGATATCATGATATAACGTGGAATTGTTAACGTTGGAACCCTGGCTTTAGTGTAGGTTGCTTTGTATGCTGAGAATCAGATCATGTTACAAGTCGAGTATTGAGCAGGCTGATACAAAAGGAAGGATGTCACACTCTGATAATAAGGCACAAGTTTGGACTAGCGTGTCTAGTGGTACTAGTGAGAGTAGACTTCTGTGTTATGCAGGTAAGTTCCCAGGCATGTAGCTACAAAAGAGGTTATATGGTAATGAAACATTTACAGGCTAGGCACATGTTACAACTACCTCTGTCACAGTGGGCTACCTGAGATCTGTGCAGATTAACGATTTTAGCATTGCAGGTTTAGTATGTAAGCTAACATGTTGCAGGGTACATTCTTGTCTAGTCATCCGAAGTAGGAACATTTGAACTAAACATAACATAAGAGTTCTGTGTATATCGTCTATCTCTGCTTGAGAAGTTGACTTTATATTTAATTAATAACAATATGGCTTGTGGTGTCACAACAGTAGGTAAAGTTATAGTAATAACAGACAATGTATAATCTGATCATGGCTTGTAGATGAACTGCACATTTTTTTATGAATCATGGAGCAGAGATTTTAAAGCTTATGATAAAAATAAACGATATATTACTGCATCCTCAGATACATGAGGCAAGAGTCCATCGGGTGGCAAGATGTGGGACAGGTTTCTTAATGTTGCCAAAGTGAATAAAAAAATTTAAGTAAATAAAAGTAAATAGTGCAAGCCAGATGGAGGCTATGGATTGCCTGTAGGGTGATTGTCAGCTTATGCCTGTTTTAGGCATCATTAGTGGATACTTGCTGTGTCCATGGAAAGCTTGTTGTTGCTGTCCCTCCACGAGTCTTCCTGTGGCCCAAATGCGTTCTGGCTTGATTCTGGTTGTTGTCTGCGCCCAAGAGTTACTGGTGCTGCAGACCCGCCAGTTGTGGTTATCCTCTCGTTCACCGGAGTGAGGGGGAGCCTGTCTCCTGCCCCAAAGAGTCTTTGGTTCTCCGCTTGGCTCTGGCTTGGGTCCCAGGGCACCTCAGTCGCTGGACATTCTCCTGTCCGCCCGGTTCGTGACTTTCCGTGTGTGCCCCGTTGCTGATTCAGCCGCTTCCACTTTTGTAGCAGGTAAGGCATGTAGGGAAGGTCTGTGTTCTAGGTGCCACCAGAACGCCTCGCAGATCTGGTCAAACTGTATTTCAAAGTGCTCTCTCCACGATTGGATTGCCTGGCTCTCTTGAGGCTGTGGAAGTTGTGGCTCAGCAGCCATTTTAAACACATTGCCCGCTCTTTCTCCTGATAGAAGATTCTTCTGTTGCGGGTGAGTATACTTTCCCAGTGTGGACCGAGATGACCACCACCGGGCCGGTGGGGGGATTGCGGGGTTTCACGGTTGTTGCTGTACAGTGCGGTCCCCGTGTCGGGAAATTGTCCGCCCTTCCCCGCCACGAGGCCGCCTTGCATGCTAGGCCTCAAATGTGGCGTAAGGTACATCTCTGCGGAAAGAACAGGAGCAGGTCTCCACGGGCTCCCACTTGATTCCTCTGATAGCCACAGTCGTGTGGTGCTGCAGGATTCACGATTAGGCCTTAAAAAAGCCTTGATTAAGCTCGGTTTTGCCAGAGTACTCACGTCTGTAAGCACGTCTGGCCCGCTCGGCTATCAGGCCCTGCCTCCTACTTTACGAAGTTTTGTGTCATCTGCAAACACTGATACATGGCTTTCAATGCCTATTTCAAGATCATTTATACATATGTTAAATAGAAGCGGTTCTAAAACAGAACCCTGAGGGACACCACTTTCCACTTTTGTCCAGCCTGAAAATTTACCATTAATGACAACCCATTGTACTCTATCCTTAAGCAAATGATCTACCCAAGAACAAGAATGTTAATCTAGACCAATTTATTTTAGTTTGAAGACTAACTTATTTTGCAAAATCCAAGTAGATCACATCCACTGCAACACTCTGATCTATACTTCTACTTACTTCTTCGCAGAATGCAATTAGGTTAGTTTGACATGACCTATGTTTCATAAAACCATGCTGATTATTGCTAATAACAAAGTTCTTCCCAATGAATTCATGAATATTATCCCTTAATAGCCCTTTAAATATTTTCCCAGTCACAGAAGTTAAGCTCACAGGTCTATAGTTTCCAGGCAAGGATTTTAAAACCCTTTTTAAATATAGGAACAATATCTGCCTTCCTCCAATCCTCCAGTACAATATCTGAAACAAAAGAATCTTGAAAAATCAAATACAGAGGTTCACTTATTTCCCCACTTAGCTCCTTCAGCACTTGTGGGTGAATACCGTCAGGCCCTGGAGCTTTATTTACATTAATTTTCTTTAACTGCTGTAGCACCTAGTTTCGAGTCATCCAATCACAAGTTATCTGCAAGTTTTTTGCAACAATCATTTGCATGTCTTTTGCCATAGGATCCTCATTAATATATACTGTGGAAAATAGTTTTTAAAAATTTCTGCCTTTTCCTGGTCTTCATTAGCTAACATACTCATCTGTTTCCAGTGTACCTACACTTTCATTTTTTGTTTTTTTTAAATTGATATACTTGAAAAGAAAAAAGGTTTTGCATTATTTGGCTATCAATTTCTCATTTTCTAGTTTAGCTACTTTAATTTAATGTATGTAAAAAGGTAATCGGATATAAAGATGGAATAATTGTTTTATACATATGAAAATTCCACATGCACAAAACTTGCATAAACATGAAAGTGAATGTGACAATTTTTACACATAACACTTAACATACCTCATGTTAGCCTCTCATTATCAGCTTGGTCCAAGCATAGAGCGATGGCAGTACACCTGTATATGTATGCAAATACTCTCAGGATTCCAAGATCAAATACTCTCAGGATTCCAATATCCTGATGTCCTCTCTCAGGTTTGTAACCGCTGGTGGTTCCCTTATTTACCACTATAATGTCTTAAAGCATAGAACTTAGTAGGGCTAACCATACAGATATCTTAGCTATAATTTTATATAGTGTAAGAGATCCTCTATTTAACATATATAAATAATTGAGAATACAATATAAAATAAGGATTGTCTTGGAAGCAAGATTGTCTTTTTGGATATTTATTATATAAAAATATAAAATCCATTATAGCAGAGTTTATAAGATTAAATTACATGCTTGCAAATATCATTAATAGGTTAACATACCCTTCTGAACATGTCATCATGTCAGCCTCTCTGTCATTTTAAGATGGAGCAGCGTCTGTCTCCAAGTCTCTCCTCTGTCTCTTAACATTTAAAAGTACACCTATTTATACCTTAGGTGTCGTCATTTTAGAGTTACCATAGTTCATATGTGAAAAAGTACCACTTCTTTTACTTTATTCATTTTAGGACCTCCCTTAACTTGGCAAACATACAAGGCCATAACTAAAGGGTGTATACGTCACGGAAATTTTCCTGACTTAGTTCAAGATGGCATCTTAAAGTCTAAATAGGTTATCTGTTGTTTATACTAAGTCGTAAGTGTACAGTCGTGGGAGATTCCCGGATTTGGGGAAGTTCCATTAACTTGGGGTTACCACAGTATATTGTGTACTGCAAGTGTCGTAGTATAGCCTTGAAGCTTGTTTATGCATTATTGTTATTGTAATTCGTCTGGGACAAAATGGCGCAAACATATTATGCACTGAGGTTATTGCTTAAAGAAACATCTATGAAAAACAATATGTTCCATTTCTTACACCTTGTCAGTTTGCAATATCTCTTAAAGACAAAGTACACAGTTTAAGAAATACAACATTTCATTCTAAAACTTGTAATATTTGCATTTGCCCGTAACACCCTCTCCATTAAACTGTGGGCATTGTAGACCATTTCTTCCTTAAATTAGTAAACCAAAGTTCTCCAACAGTCTTTTAATTTTTTTGTGCTCCCAGCATCTTTGATCATTGTTGTAACAGTAAAATATCCGTAGTATGATCTTTGCCTGTAAAGGTGGTTGATTAAAATGAGCAAAACATTTGTCTGGGAAAGAATTGAAAAGAACACCAAGTTCCAGAGTAAGATATTCTTGGATAGATCCAGATATGAATTGTAATCCAAAGTTAAAAATAGTAATTGTATTTGTAATCCAAAGTCTTTAAATGCCTGTAGAAGTTTACATTTTTTAGATACATTGCTGGAGGTTGTGTTTGTAGAATACCCGGGTATTTGTTGTAGAGTATAGGTTGTAGAGTCCAGCTTTCCAAGTATTTGGATAGAATTGGTTGCAGATATTGAATCAGCATCATCTGTTATCACTGTGGTGATGGAGTTGGTATTTGTCTTTGTCTTTTTTATTTTGTTTTTTTCCATGAAACATTTTTACACCGTTTATGATGTGTATAGATTGGATACTCTCTCCGATATTCTTTTACGGAATCAATTAATTGACATAATTTCCAAGACATTGTCTTAAGTGACATGGATCCCATTATAGTAAATGTTTTGTTGATACAGCATTCTAAGTGGATCCTCAAGAACGCCTCTTTTTGCTGTATTGGAATCTTTGTAACATCTCAGTGATAGACATCTCACTGACATCAGGTGCTGTTGTGCTAAAAATGTTAACAGGTAAAATCTGTGGAAAAATCTTTACATTTGTTATAGTTTGTATAATAATGATAGATGAAATATTAACATAGTTAATCTTTCTAGTGTTTTGTATTAAAGATAAACACCCTTGTATATGATTTAGAGATATAAGAATAATTTGAAGCAGCAAAGTATTTACCGCCTTTGTTCACAATGGTATGTAAAATTACATTCTCTTTAAATGTTAAAAATACTACTTTATTCAAAATGTCTCAATATATATAGACTAGTTGCTAATTGGAATTTCTTTGTCCTGTTAGGGAGAAGACAACTTATTCCCTAAGATATAATTAGTTAATATAATAACTACAGTTATTAGTGGCTTAAAATACCAGAAACACCCCAAAATTGTCTTCAAAACATTTTTTTTTTTTTTTTAACCAAGATCTGACAGCCATTGTGGAAAGTTACATTTGTGAGATTGGATGCTCAACAATGAGAATCTTAATTGTTTAAGTATATTTTTCAGTGGCTGTTGGATGTAGCTTAAGATGATTAGAATGTATTATTATTTCTAAAAGTGAGTTAAGAAAGCACTCAGATAAAATATTGAAGGTATTTATATTTTAACACTACCTTTGTATAGGTGGTTTTATGTACCTTTAACCATTACAAACCAAATAACATTTTCTTTGTATTTGAAAAACTGATAAAATATTTGATTACGTTTATTTTAATATACATAGAATGGTATGGATGTTGAATTTATATCTTAGAACTCATTTCACCAGTTTGCAATAGGTGACCTAAATTATTAATTTCTAAATTCATCATGTATATCACCTGGATGGGTTAATCCATAATACTCTTTTACTTTCCATTGACTGGCCTTAGCTCTGGCAGACTGGATAGGTTTATCATTATAAATAAACTTTATGATAGTTGAAGTAAAGTTTCTGCCTGTCTTTCAGTTAAATTTTATATTAATTATACCACTCTGCAAACTTAAACGAATATCGAATAGTTTCTGATTTAATAAAAACATTTCACATTTTCTTTTAAGGTTAAAACATTCATTATTGCAGTTGTTATTGCAATCATATGATCTTTAACTATCATGATTCAATTATTTATCTGGGTAATTAGCTGTTATGCTCTTATACTTTATGTCTAATATATTTGTTTGTAGGCCAGACTGCAGCAGCATTTGGCATTTTAGCAATAATCTTCAATTGCGTTCCAGATATTCACAAAGTCTATCCACCTTTGTAATTAACACATTATGTGTTTCTTATACCATTAATTATAGTATCTCTATTATATTACACATTGTCACTGATACATTTCTGATACAGGGAAAAAATAGCATGATTGCTTTAGTAATTATAATTTTCGGTCCATGCACCACATTCCTAGAAGTCCAGAATATAGCAAGAATCCTTTGTCGTTTGATTCTATGGAGCCGTTTAACATTTTGATTGGTATAGTTATACCAAAAGAGCAAGGAGTACGACGGTAGATCACATCTGCAACAGAACCATTACAGATTCCTTGTTGTATCAATGTCTCTGTGTTTATGTTTACAGGAGTTCCTTGCTTTGCAGGTATGTACATAATTTGTAGAGTTTAAGAAAGGCTGCAAATTGTGCTTTAGTACAAGTGTCCCGTGATGTCAGGTTTCTGACAGGTTTTGCTGGTCTTTTTATATTCCATTCTCTTGTCAGGGCATCTGCTCTTAGTAGGCCGGTATTGTTATTATTTATTAATTGCATCAAGGTTTCTTTCGTTAATTGATGTGTTTCTTCTGAATTCAAATTCATATGCCACCAAATGTCATTGTAAAGTTCAATGTTACAGAATATTGTTCCAGGATGGTTTTTCACTCCAATAGGAAATCTATATTCCTCTTCTTCTGCTCCTTCCTATAAACCACTTTTTCTGAGTTGTAGGCAACAATTTGTGTTGTACTGTGAGGTGCTTTGATAGTCTATCAGGTTTTCTCAGTACCATGTTCCATCTTGAAAAACAGCTGGGTGTTGACAGTTATCAGCCTTTATTTCTTTTTCCGGTCATCTTCTGTCTGGATACATAATTGCAATGTCCAGAATTAGCATAGCACTTCTTTTCAGCATAAGAAGGCTGTTTGCGGTAGTCACTCAATGATAAACTATATGGCAAAGTCTTTTCTTGCATCACCTTCATAGGTGCATCCAAAGTCTTTCACAAACATCTGTCCCATCTTTTTCTGTTTTCAGCATGCTTTGTCATCATTGTTGAGTCCATTATTAGGATTTGTATTAGTCCAATCACATCTTTCTCATGTATAATCGGTTTTTGGAATGATCTCAATAGGTTCCTTGTGAAATACCAGTGTAGTCAATCATTTCACTGTGAGCTGGGTCTCTCCTTATGAGATAGTTCTTGGAGGTAGTCCTCACGATCACAGAACTTGTATAGTGTACAGTCCAATTCAGTCCAGGTGCTTCCTGCTTGTTAACATAATCCCAATGCAGTTTTAAAATGACAGCTAGGGTTGATGTTATGATAATGCTGCAGATTGTAAGAAGGAGACACCATAACCAATTTTCTAGCATCCTTTTGCTTCTATCTTTGCATTTCTTTCTTACTGTATTAGATAATGCAGGTTCAGTCTGTTTTCTCCAGAGTCTTTCTTATAATGATGTTGATGATTCATTTTCGTACATTCCATGTTAACTGTGAATGTATCACGTCTGTCTGTTCATCCTTCTCCTTTATATTTGCAGGTTCAGATGTCAGATCATGAGTCAGTCTGTTATGTGGCTATGATTCTGGTGGCTTTTCTGTCGTCCTCTGTTTGTTTTATCTTGTCATCTTTAACAGCATCCATTGTATCCATTGTGAACGTCCTGGAAGTATTTAGCAGGTTGTAAAATATCAAAACTTACTGTTCTCTGTTGGCTCTGATTGTTCTCTGTAGTAAAAGTTATCTGAGTCACCCTCTCCAGGACAAGCTGGCCAACAGAAGGAAATAGGTGGTGGTGCAAGGCGAGGTAGGCTGGAAAAAAAAAATTCCCTAAATTTCTCTAATAGAACCAATGGTTCTAAGCTCTCCCTGGTGTAGAAATATATTTGTCAGTGAAAAACATGTAACATTTCATATGGTGTCTCACCATTTATATCATCAGGTATGTTGTGAATGCTCATCTGTACCATAGGAATAAATAGATACCACTGTGTGGGGCAAGCAACTAGTAACTTGGTTAATAATCATTTAACCTCAGCATTTTCCCAGACCACAACCCCACTTCTTTGGGGGTGGTTGGGGCACTGAAATCCCAAAGTAACCCAAATGTGGTTGCCCAGTTTTAGGTTTCCTTTGCAGTAACTGCAGGACCACCATCCAAATGGATGGTCCTGGGATTATCAAATGCATACTAAGGAAGTGAGACTAGAAAACGTGGCATCAGAGGTTGCACTTCGCACAGGATATATCCAAGTAAACCTGGTACATGCATCAACACATACAAAAACATATTTATAACCATGAGATGTTGGCAAACTTTCAATATATAGTAATTCAAAAGTATGTTGGATATTAATATTTCAATAAACAATACATCAGTAATGTGGCAATAAGCAAATGCTTATGATTACTAAACACATGAATTACAGTATTTCCCATATTGTGACCACCAATATTCCTTTCAGGAGTCAGAAGTACATTATCTCTCTCTATAAGAGCTTGTCCTAGCCATGAAAAAGCTTTTGGGCAAGTCTATCTTTCATCTATAGGAAGAACAACCAACATATTACCTTCAATGGTTACTATGTAATTAACCCCTCTAAACGATAGGAGTATTTATGCGGATACCAGGTGGATAAGGTCTGGATATCCTTGCAAGCATAAACTCTGCATCATGACAGAGAGATAGGGTATGCGATGTGATCCAGTGACCACAGAAAAGCGTTGGTAGACACATTGCATCAAAGTGCCTGTTAACGACATGAGGAGAGGGACCATGCTTTGTTATAAGCATGTCCATACACGTATTACAATGCCAGGCTTTCAATTTGTTTCCACAAAGCAAAATGCAGTTGTGGATATAAACTCACGATGTATCGTAAGAAAAACTGTTTGAACACCAGACTGAGATTCGAGATCAGTGAACAGTGGACCAAAATAGATAAATGAAATCTTATCAATTAATATACTTTCTTTATATTACTTTATCCTCTGTATTAACTATGAAATATTAAAGTTAAAACAATAACATTTAAAAGCCAACTTTTAGTGTGCATAGGAATTACAAGGCCGTTCATAATGTGAGATAAAGAACAGCTTTTTTTTTTTTTTTAAATCCGAATAGTCTGTGAACACAAAATGACCTTGCGCTGAAAACTCACTTGCAGGGGAAAACCAAAACCTTATTTTTTTCTTTTTTCTTTAGTAAGTTAATTAATTAAATATAGTTAGAACCTCCCTCAAAGTCCCGATGACTTTGCAAGAAACATGTCGTCCTTAAATACTGGGTAAGTCTATTAAACAGTGACATAGCATTGTTACCATGTGTGTCATGTTGTCACAGCTATAATGTGCAGTATAACAAACTATTTTATAAGTGTCATGCAAACTGTTCATTAAAAGCCAGTGGTCTAGCGAGCTATAGAACATTTATTCTTTAAATCTCTGACCTCAATCGGCAAAGCAATATTGTAATGGTGTCCATTGCAATCTGCTGTCTATACTTGCTGCTCTCAAAAATTTTGAATATGTTCTGAGATTTCTTGGGCAATGATAAATCCCCCAAAACAACAACTTTGCATTTATGCTAAACCTGCCTGTTGTAAACGTATTCTGTATATTTCTTGACATAAGTACTTGTACTTAAATCTGTTTAACAAAGCTGTTTATATTGTGGTGTAAAATAATTTTTTTATTATTATTTATTTTATTTTTTAACTTTGCTTAATTTTTAAAGATACCTGCATATTTAATTAAATATCCTTTATATGTCTTTAAGGCATAAAATATCTGCAAATTAAGATTATATACAAAAATGCATGTTCTGGGTGTTCCATGATCCTTTTTCTATCATTTATTTTTCTTTAAGTCTGGAATCTGATTCCTTTTGGGATGAGCACCCCTCTGAGCCCCCCAGTTTCCCAGGCTTCTTTGGAGGTGACCACTGAAAAGTATAAATTCTATAAAATAGATGTGAGGGGGCTTTGGACAGTAATGTCACTTTAATTATACTTTTCATATAGCAGATATGTGATATGCAATGTGATTTAATATATCAGAGTATTATCACTTTAATTGACACTGCATTTTTTTATGCATTATTTTTTGCATTATTATTTTTTTTTTTCTTAAATTGTAATGTCTGTTTAGAATATTGCAGGCTTTGCAATATTAAATTAATTTAGCAGTATTTATATTCACAATGCTCTTACAACATATTATTAAAATTAGCCTCTTTCAGAATTGTAGAATATGTGGTGGAACTGAATCCCCATATATGAGATTTGAAACTGTATTTTTAGTTCTACTCTGTGCCCTAATCAGTATTTATATACATAATTGCGGCAGCATATAGCTTTTAAAGAAGCAATTATTTCACCCTTCATGTGTGGTTGACTGTGGACTTTTTAAAACCTACTCTTTATATTTATTTATTTATTTTAATCCGTTTCTGGATCTGAGAGAGCAGGCTGCTGAATGCATGTAAATGCTGTTATTGCCTAGTCTACATACTTTTATTTATAAACAACTTTGATATTTAATCTTATTTTATATTATTTTATGAAAACCTAGTTTATGAAATTCACTGAGATTACATGTGTCTGATCTGATTACAGTCAGTAGTACAATATAATTGTTCTAATTTCCTTACTGCTAGTACGGTGGGATAGTACCAATGATTTAAGTAAGCTTTCCCTTTTAAAATTGGTGGACTTTACTGCCATTGCAATAGACTAAATACTGTACCTGAGTAAGCAAAGTCATTATGTGCAGGAATTGTGCACTTTAAATAGTAGAATACTTATGCTATTCTAGTGAATTGGGCTGGCTGCTTAACACATCATTTAATATCTTTTGGTCACATTTAAAGCTGTAAATGTATTTAACATTTTATTTAAATAAGCCTTTAATAATTTCAGTTTAAAAGTTATTAGAGATCCTGTATAGTTACAATTTTATTTTGCCCTGATCTATCTTACGTATATATTATTTTTAATCATTTTATAAATATTCATTTTTTTGCAGAGCCTGTTGCCCTTTTTTCTATCAGGGTAGTATAATTTCAACTCTGTTTAGGAAAAAATATGAGCTAGCTAGCATATATTATATAAAATATGTGCTGCATTGTACTGCACTGAATTTATTTAAAAGCCATGTCTTTCTCTTTATGGCTGTATATAATAATGTTGTTAATAATTTGGAATATAAAACAACAACTTCTCAATTCCTTGGAATGTTTACATGTCTCTGTATCTGCGCAACCTTGGCTGGAAATTCCAGACTCCAAAAATAGTTATGCTGTTCTAATTCCTGATTTTCTATCAACAGCTAGCGTAACTGACAATATGGAAAATATCACTGTTTTCTAAAACCTTTCTTATATAGTGGACATTAGAATCCAGAACGCAGTAATGCAATAATTAAAAATCCTGTCTGTCTGTTGCATGAATGTTTTCATTAAGCCATAATGCATTTTTTCTTTGCATTCTTGGAATTAGACTTCAAATTTCATCGCTCTGTCTTATCACTTTTCTTTTGACAACATTTTGCATTAATCTTTTTCCTGCGCATGCATACTAAGCAGCTACAAAGAGAACATATCCCCTGTCTGCAATCCACTGTCCTGGAACTAATGGGCCATGCTGTGCTGGTGTATTAGGCATATCAGGGAGTTTACCAAATATGTATATTTGTTCTATTATGAAATTAGTTAAGATCCACAATTTCAGCATTGTATGCTAATTATGTTGATTACGTTGTACCTGGCACCTGAACTTTTGAAGTGCTTTGTTCACATTAAAATCATCTCTAATGGTGAAGATCTCTCTCTGAGTCTGGGCTACACATAGCTCAATAGATTCTTGATATTTCAAGACTTGTGCCATGACAAAGTACTGTGTCTTCTCTTACGTATAAGAGGTTACCTAGGTATTTATTTTATATTTAAAGCTTCCAAGTACAAAGTCCCTTCATGGTCGCCAATTGTAACCGCTGGTGGTTCCCTTATTTACCACTATAATGTCTTAAAGCATAGAACTTAGTAGGGCTAACCATACAGATATCTTAGCTATAATTTTATATAGTGTAAGAGATCCTCTATTTAACATATATAAATAATTGAGAATACAATATAAAATAAGGATTGTCTTTGAAGCAAGATTGTCTTTTGGATATTTATTATATAAAAATATAAAATCCATTATAGCAGAGTTTATAAGATTAAATTACATGCTTGCAAATATCATTAATAGGTTAACATACCCTTCTGAACATGTCATCATGTCAGCCTCTCTGTCATTTTAAGATGGAGCAGCGTCTGTCTCCAAGTCTCTCCTCTGTCTCTTAACATTTAAAAGTACACCTATTTATACCTTAGGTGTCGTCATTTTAGAGTTACCATAGTTCATATGTGAAAAAGTACCACTTCTTTTACTTTATTCATTTTAGGACCTCCCTTAACTTGGCAAACATACAAGGCCATAACTAAAGGGTGTATACGTCACGGAAATTTTCCTGACTTAGTTCAAGATGGCATCTTAAAGTCTAAATAGGTTATCTGTTGTTTATACTAAGTCGTAAGTGTACAGTCGCTGGAGATTCCCGGATTTGGGGAAGTTCCATTAACTTGGGGTTACCACAGTATATTGTGTACTGCAAGTGTCGTAGTATAGCCTTGAAGCTTGTTTATGCATTATTGTTATTGTAATTCGTCTGGGACAAAATGGCACAAACATATTATGCACTGAGGTTATTGCTTAAAGAAACAGTTATGAAAAACAATATGTTCCATTTCTTACACCTTGTCAGTTTGCAATATCTCTTAAAGACAAAGTACACAGTTTAAGAAATACAACATTTCATTCTAAAACTTGTAATATTTGCATTTGCCCGTAACAGGTTTTAAACCTATCCTTGACTACATGTTCTGAAGATGTTTTTTGGTTTTGTTTTTAGTATGTTTAATGTTGACTGTTTATTATATTATTGTGTATATAAAAGTAGTAATGACTTTGTGTGTAATGTTTGTTTTTCTACACAAATCCTGCTCTAGACCTATTCTGCAATACGTTCTGTTAGCTATACAAACCCTAAGAGAATGCTAAGATGAGTGCACTGCAAAGTGGCAACTTAATGTTGGAATGTCAACATCCACTGGGACTCGCGTTCATTAATTAAACATACTCCTGTGGGGAAGCAGTTATGTGTCACTCTGATGTGCCGCTGATGGGTCTACACAACTTCCTTTCGTCTACACTACACAGGTGTATACTTGTGCTGCTATATAGCACCACATATATATATATATATAACTTTGCTTTAAAATGTTAACATATTGTATGCAGAGTATAACATAAGGCAAGTGTGTGTCACTGACTCACACTGATTCTGACTGGCACACCCAAACAACTCTTCCTAGAATGTCATTCATTGCTCATATCCACTTGGCCATTTGTCATGGCTCTAAAAAGAGGTTAATAGAAGTTTTAATTAGAAATAAATTAATGTTTTTGATCCCATTATAATAAGGTTGATATGTTTTAATGAAATAAATATATCCCAAGGCTAAGTTTCCTTTCTATGGTGTGAATGTGTAATTTTCAGTTTTAGATAAACTTCAAAAATTTGCTTCAATGTTTCATTAAAATCTAAAAACAATAAAAATACAATCATTAATAATATAATATAATATTACATGCAAAAACATAATATTCAACTATATAATTATTCAACTGTAGGGTAATAGCTTCTTGATCCAAGGATAAATCTGACTGCCATTCTGGGATCAAGAAGGATTTTTTTTTCATAGTTTGCAAACTTGGAAGTGCTTCAAACTGGGTTTTTTGCCTTCTTTTGGATCAACAGCGAAAAACAAGTGAGGAAGGCTGGACTTGATGGACACATGTCTCTTTCAGCCTATGTAACTAAGTAATGTAAATATAAAGACCCTTCTGGTGATTGGGATGACATTAAACCTCATCTTGTATAATTGATTAGATGTATCTCTTTCTAGTAAACTAATGAATCAATGAATTATTAAGATAAAATACAGTGAAGAAAACAAGAAAAGTATATGTGAAGTTGAAGTGTGTGTGGCAGATTCCCTGTCAGTGGATTAAAAAGCTTTCTGCTTCATTCGCCTGTCTGTTCGGTAGATTGCGTTTCCCCTCCTATTCTACCATTGTCCTGTTCGACTACCGAACAACCGCACAAACCAGGGACCACCCGGGGAGCTTGTTAACACCTATTAACACCTTGGAACAGTTCTCACCGCAGTGTTCTAATTGTTCGTCTGGGTGGCTGCAATTCCTATGGACAACAACAAGGTGGCGGCCATCCTGCTTGCATGAACGCAGGCAGCAGTGTTTGGGCATGAATTTCATAGAATTTCATAGAACTAAAATCAGACACAGAAACTCCTGAACACCGCTGGACATCATCTCCTGCGTTCTATACAATTTAGAAGGGCACTGTTCGGTGGAATCGTTCGTCTAGATGAGGGGAACAAACTCCAAGGTAAGAACATTGACTATGTTTGGTAGTTTGTTCGTTTTTAAACTACCGAACTAGACCGACCACAAGCCCTGATTCTCTGAAACTGTTTTGGGCATGGGACCATGCGTGCGGTCGGTCAAAAATAAGACTTCCAGGAAGTTCCTGAACCCCTGAACCGATCTGGGTGATTCTTGGATATGTTGTTCACCCAGATCGGGGCTATCAGTAGATATAACTTTTGTGGGGGTTTTGTATGTTTTAAAGGTATTTTGGGGGTTTTATAAAAATGTGTGTTTTGTGTCTGCAGTTAATACAGTACTTGACTTAATTATTTCCCAGGTACAGAGGAGGGATTTACCTAGTTATGTGTGGGAGTGTCCTGGATTTGAGAGCCAGTGTAATCGTGTATTTGTTTCTGCTGTGGTTTACTCTCAGGTCCAGGGGGGAGTGCCCCTTGCATGGGGACTTTCATAGAAGGCCAGTTGTGGCTACCAATAAACGAGTTCCTGCTTACCCTCAACACAGAGCCTCATCTCATGATTGAGGGAACAACTATACCTGCTATTATTCATGCTCATAGGATTGTTCTTTGGATTGCTATAATCATTAGCTCTTATAAGAGCTACACTGCTATACTTGGAGGAGAGGCCTTCCCACTGGGAGCTGGATCCAGGAGTTTGATCCAGGGTGGGAAGGGGCGGCAAGACCCCAGCCAAGCTGCAGATGCTAAGGGGCTACGGTGCTTATGGTGTCCGGTGCGGTGCTTATGGCACTCAGCGACAGCGAATAAACATCGATTGACAGAGGTACCCAGTCAGGGTGCCAGGCGGTCTGTCACAAAGTGTTACCAAGCATATTGTCCATGCAGTGATCATTACTGTATGTGCATCTGAAAGATAAGGATCTTGTTATTGCATTGGAATTACAGTAAACATGAATAAAAGAACTGGGAGTGCACGAGAAGATGAAGAGTTCAAACCTATCTGTGTACATATCTATTATAGTTTAAAAACAAAAATCACGAGACATCTCAAGTCAGCAGTGAGTTGAAAGGTCAGCTGTGGAAGATGGGAGAGAAAGGAGAGAAAAACAACAGAGTTGGAGAGGGATAGATGATGAATGTTGAGGAACGGATCAGGGCCTAAATACTTGTGCAAATCCTAGCTCACAAGTGATTAGATGTATTTATTTCTACACAGTCAGAATTAATACTTAAAACAGAACTTGAATTAATACAGCTATAAGTATGATTTAAAAAAAAAAAATACAAATTCCACCTTACATAGTTATATAGCTGAAAAGAGGCATTCAATTAATTTCAGCCTTTCTCGCATCAATTTTTGCTGTTGATCCAAAAGAAGGCATAAACAAGTTTGAAGCGGTTTTAAATTTTGCAGGAAACTAGGAAAAAAATCCTTCTTGACCCCAGAATATCAGTCAGATCTCTTCTTGGACCAAGAAGCTGTTATTCCACAGATTAAAAATGATATTCCTATGAAAAAACTTTGTACCTGAGATTTATCCTCAATTCTTCTCTATAATATGGGACAACAGCAGCACAAATAAAGACTTCACATAAGAAAATACCTCACAAGCCTCTGTGCAACACAACAGCATGCACAGTTTTGTGTAAGGGAAGTTCTTGATTTTTGGTATGACGAATACACTTTATACATATATATATATTTTCGGCTCTACTCAATTCATGTTTTCGCTTTCCTCCACATGCTTTGATGAATAACGCTCAATTGGTAAAACGGATTGTTAGAGGGTCTGGCCTTACTTTCTGAAGGCCGATGATAAATGTTCTATGCTGATTTCCAAAGATTCCAAAAAAACAACGATTAAAAGATATTTGCCTCCGAAGTTCCATTGTTTGCTAAATATCTGCAGCACGTTTGCAAGCACCATGGAGTGGTGATATTTTACCTGATTCAGCAGCATTCTGCAGGTAATCATATTGCGCTATAATGTACTCACAAGCTCTGAAGCCACATTATTCATTTTTAATTTCTATTTTAATTTCCACCAAGGAGATCATATGCTGCCTCATCAGTCACCAACTTATACAAGACAACATAGAGGAAACATGCCAGGGGTAAACATGTGATTTTGAATCTCAGTTATACCTTGTGATCCAAATGAGCTCTTTGTCAATTTACATGAAGGTGGGGAAAAATGTCCCTTAGAAATAAAAATGTAACTTCCTCAGGAGTTTTCATTTGCCCCATGTGGAATTATTTTTGCTAGTTTTGCGTGTGCATTAATGACCTGCTCATCTCCATCAGTAAGGGGAGTAAAGATAGATGATAATCTAGTTTTCACTCAATAATTGAAACACACAAATTACGTTGTCAGGATAGGATCTGCCAAAATGGGGTAGTGTTGGCATATGCAATGTATGATCAAATACTGTAACTAAACCTCCATTATTTTTGCCTAGTTGAGGTATTTTTTTTTAACTATTACATTCTGTAAGACTTGAAGTTGCTTTTTAGTGAATAGGTGAGTGCGCTGGATCTTGAATGTTGTATTATTTGGCCCCAGCAGCACCTTATATGTATGTTCAGTTTCATATATCAATATATATTGTGAGTCCAGACCAACTCCCCGGTTGTACCTCTCCCTGTCACATTTGACATCTCTACAAATAGCATTAATTGCGGCAAACTCTGGCTAGTAATACTAAAACAGAAAGGAAAACACTCACAGGTCTTTGCCTTGAAGCTTAACATGATTTTATAGAAGCAGGTAAGTACAATTTAAAACAAGATCAACATTTCAGTTCCCATTTGGGACTTTCATCAAGTGTCAATATCTTTTAAATATAGCTAAAAAAAAATGAGATTGAGCGAAACAGAGTTTAATTGAAAATTAGGGTAGCTGAGAATAACACTACATACAACCACACCCTTTATTAAAACATCCACCTTGTATACAAATATATCCCTACATTCAAACACCAAAACTACACATAAATGCAACCCTTGATTCAAACACTAACACCTCATACAAACACACCTTGCAAACCTACTATGGTATTTATTAATTGGCTTTTGGCTTGGTATATGTTTAATGAGCATACTGACCGTGTTATATTTTTAATGGTAAAATTGACTGTGATATGTTCCGTGGTGCAAAGTTACACTGTTCTGAGTACGTACTTTATTACTCCTATTTTTTATATATATATTTTGCTTGTGGTGTGCTGCGGAATTCTTGAAAGAGGTTTTGTGTGCACTGCGTGGGCAAAATTTGAGGATCACTGCTATAGAGGATTTGGGATTGTAAATTAAAAAAGACCATGCTGAGCTCAAATAAATACAGTACCCCTATTACACAGTAAACTATACTGAGTAAAACAGAAAATGACAACAAATTATATGTAAAAGGAAAGTAACAACAATGTGACAAGTTAACTAATCTAGCCATTAAGGAAATGATGGCAATTATAACATACAAATCCCCAAAAAGTAACTATATAATGAAGCAGCATAACTAAGACAATCAATAAGTGTCAAGTCATAAATGTCAAGTCAAAACAATCTGGGAATTGATGATAAAAGACCTTAAAGGGACACTATATACAACTTTGATTCATTTCAGCCTTTTTAACCTGCTGTATTTTTTACATGCACAAGTCAGAGTAGTATCAGGTAAATACCAGATGCAGTGGATACAGTGATTGAGATCTGTACAGCAATATGTCCCATTTAAAGTAAGGGTTCCAAGGAGCCAAAAATGCAACATTTTAGTTGAGCTAAACTAAAAAGCAGAAGTAAAAAATTTAAATACACCCAAATGGAACCAAAATCACAAGAAACCTGTGAAATGTAGACAATGCCAAAACAACTAGGCTTGAGGAAGTACATCAGTCAATGTCACAATGTGCTATTCTGTATGTGCAAATTCATGGTATAGAATCATTCTGGTGTGTGGTGTCACATTGTATTAATGTATTGCTGTAGATGTATTTTGCATTTACATTCTAAGGCAAAAGTTTTTGATTGTCTAGCATATCACTAATAAGCATAAACATTTATAAACATGTTATCACTTTAAAGGAACCCTCCACTGCTAGAAATAAATACATTAAGACTACTGGGTCCCCTTTGCCCGAACTGTACATACGGTTGTTTTTACTATAACATACAGTAGATCTGGAGTCAAAAAAGTCCTGCATTACTATTTAGCTTATTTAGGTTACACCTGGAGAGTCCATAGCACACTAAAAAGGGGTGAAATTCTATTTCACATGGCCTTATTTTGATCCATTCAGTAGATTTAGACTGATTGCAAGTTCAGGTCATGTTTTTAATCACAATTAAGAGGTAGTCCTTAGCTGGGGTTAGCCTTATTCACATGTGTATCAAAACCAATTAACATGTCAGCTACAAAATTAAAGAAAGGCACTAAAGCTGCACTTACAACAGCTTATTATAATGTTATGAGCCTTTGGGTGCCATCCTGTGCTTTCTGTCAAATAGTTTTCAAGTGTTACTGGTGAAATGTTTTTATTGAATGAATTGTACAATAAATATTGTAAAGGTGTCTAGCCATTTAATTTAAATTAATGGAATGGTAATTTAGCACTGAATAATTTAACATGAACACTGTATTCTAAGAAGTGCAATCTAAAAAAAAGCTGGATAAACAGGAAAAAGGCGTATTTACTTGGGCATGATTCAGCAAATAGATTATCCTCAGAAACAGACTTACATGTAATTATACATGAACAATGTAATATGAAAAATGGCAACAAAATAACTAAAAAAGTAAACTATTTACTTTGCACTTAACTATATATTTATTTAAAAAATTACATTTTTAAGCAATCTATCTGCAATATGTAATAGCGTGCTTACGATATAATGTGCAACTGAAAATGTTAAAACTACAAAATACCAAGTGAAGCACTTAGTTAGAGCAGCTCATTGTTGCTGGTTCTTATACTTTTATGTGTTAGTGCCTCCATTTACCCTCACTGATCTAATAACTTAAAAAAAGGAATATTAATTGAAAGGCTTAATTTCATTGAAGTGATTGTAGTGTCGGTGACATGGCACAATCCTACCTTTTAGTGTTTAAACATTTTTTGAATCGTTTAATGCTGGACAAGAGTCCTCAGCATTTGCCCAAGCAGTAATGCAGTGCTTGGCCGAGAGAGTCCACTAACTGGTTTCAACCTATCACAGCCGCTTATTGCTGGTATGTAGTGGTATGGCTAGAAGGAAGTGTGCAATGTTTGCCTTAGCCATACTACCAGTGGGTGCCAAAGTTTGTGCAACCAGGGACCCTCCTTCAGTGTTAACTACTTGAAAATGGTTTATTGATAAATGGAGGGACAACACTATAAGACTCTGGGCACTATAAACAATTCAATAAGATGAAATGGCTATGCTGCCTAGAGTGTCCCTTTGAATTGGTACCAATTGGAACATTTGGTACTTTTGTGCATTCCGTCACCCATAAAAACTCAAAGTTTAATTAATTATTTAGATACAGAAAACTCTAAATTGTATTTATCAACTACTGTATATTTATGTTATCAAAATGTATTATTTTTGTTTTGTTTTTTTTAATTGTGATGGCTGTCGTTTTAACTGTATGGCACAGTCATAACTATCAGTAATGTTCCACAATTGTAGATTATGCTAGCTTTAGTGTACCTATAATCTTAATTTTATTAATGACAGGAGGCGAGTATTTGCTTTAGTCTCTCTTTACTAGAACTCCACAGCAGCACAGAAAAACAACCAATCAGAAAAAAGTTAGGTACTATAAAACCCCCTTCCCATTGCATCATTTCCTCTTTCAAGCTGCGACAAAACAGAACAAAGGCAGAAAAAATAATGGGAAGCAACGAAGTCCAGATACGATGAATACAGCAATGTCCAACGTCTGAGAAGAACTGTCAACCGGATACCGTTGAAGGACTGAAAATAAGTCAATGCCCACCATCCACGAAGAAGTGCCACGCCAGATAGTGGTGAAGGACTGGAAACTGAAACGAGAGAAAAAACAGAATCGAACAGGTTGATTATCAAATGAAATGTATTTTGAATAAACTTGTAGATAACCAATGTAGCAAACGAAATATGTAGATATCCCAACCTTACTTATGAAAAACAGACATAAGGACAGGTGACAGGTAGCAGAAACAACAAGCAGAGTTGTATACGTACCTGATAAATCCAAACTATAAAATTAAACAAGGGAGGGATAAGAATGGGTGGGAAATACTCGCCTCCTGTCATTAATAAAATTAAGATTATAGGTACACTAAAGCTAGCATAATCTACAATTTTATATCATGACAGGAGGCTTCGTATTTGCTGTTTTAACGCTCAGCCAACAAATCCAACGCTGCTTGTTTCGCTGGTACCCATTCCGAGAATATTAGAGCAATCCTAAATGGGCCTTCCAACTGCGAGAAGTGACCTCCATTGATAGATCCATTGTATGTGGGGTTACAACCTGTTCCCTAGCAGTCGGTCCATGGGCTGTCAAGTTGACCTATTAGCCATAGTCCTGTAGGTGTAAAGTGCCGAGGGGTCGCGAGAAGAGACTTCCACCGTGTCTCGACTCGATGTGGGAGGTGATTCCTCCGATCGTGTCAGGTTCACCAGGCAATGTGGCCTTGCAGACAAACTCCAACCTCAGGCCTGCGCCTAAGTCCACCGTCAATACTTGAATAGAGCCGAATAGTGTCTATTCGTTCCTTTATGACCTACCTGGTGAATGGTCTCCTCTGAAATAGTTATATACAGATAATAGTGTGGACCATACTAGCCGTATCCTAAGAGACTCCAGTCTACCAACTGGACTGCGTAATCCACGGCTGCGGTCTAGAAAAGACATCCAAAGGGTGTCCAATCAAGGTCTCAAACTGAACTCGTGTGGTAAACGGTGGTCAACTATTCTGAGAATTGTGGATCCTGGAAAGCTCAAAGGGATGGGACTGGAAACTGGAGTTGAGATTTCTATCCAAATACATCATCCTCTAAGAGTGCTAAGATGGCCGGATCCAATAGAGTTTAGGACCCGTATAACACAGAAGAGCCCTTGCGTGTTGCAGTGAGAGTGTGAGATACTCTGATTACCATTTGTACAATCCTGTTCCATGCCCGACCTGTCAATATTCGTGTAGGGGTTCCTACAAGATAGGGAATAATCTAGTGAGACCCCTAGGTTCCTGTCTCATAGACTGTCCAAGCATGTAACTCCCAGTGTATGTTTAAATAAACACATGGAAAAGCTATCAGTAATGTAAAGGAAACATTCCCCAAAGAAAAGAAAAGAGCCAGAAAGGCACATAAATCTCACAAGCAAGCATAATTAATAAAAATCATAAATAAATAACACTAAATCCCAAAGCCACCCACTATAAGCAGGAGGCAGTGGTACTGTGACCTGTACTGACTGCGGAGCAGCAAAGAAAGAGGAAATGATGCAATGGGAAGGGGGTTTTATAGTACCTAACTTTTTTCTGATTGGTTGTTTTTCTGTGCTGCTGTGGAGTTCTAGTAAAGAGAGACTAAAGCAAATACGAAGCCTCCTGTCATGATATAAAATTCTTTACTCATTTCTGTAGCATTCTGTATTCAAGAGATCTGATACCATTGTTTAAATACATCTTACAAACCAAGCAAACCATTCTAAAAAGAGCAAGAGTTATACTATGGGTTTACAACAACAAAGATGACTACCACATTGAACATTATTAATACAAAGAAGCTACCGCTTTTTAAAGGAAAGTTACTTTTAAAAAAATCAAACATACAAACAAACCAAAAAAAAAATGGTTTGGGGCCATTTCATATAAGGCTATTCGAAAACTATTTTTGTCTTCATTATTTCCAGGGGAGATCGGCACTGAGATCCGGTAATTACAATAAGGGTTTATTAACCCTTACAGTGCGGGGGAAAGAGGAGGCAGAGGGAACTATCATGCCAGGAATACAACTTGGTATTCCTTGCTATATAGTATGCCTTTAACTTAATGAACCAGTTTTTGTGTATCGATCATGCTCCTGCAGTCTCTCTGCTCAATTATATACCACTTAGAAGTTAGAGGGACACTATAGTCACCAAAACAACTTTCGCTTAATGAAGCAGTTTTGGTGTATAGAACATGCCCCTGCAGCCTCACAGTTTAATTCTCTGCCATTTAGGAGTTAAATCACATTGTTTATGAACCCTAGTCACACCTCCCTGCATGTGACTTCCACAGACTTCCTAAACACTTCCTGTAAAGAGTCATCTAAAGTTTATCCTTCCTTTCTTGCAAGTTCTGTTTAATTTGGATTTTTTATCCCCTGCTATGTTAATAGCTTGCTAGACCCTGCAAGAGCCTCCTGTATGTGATTAAAGTTCAATTTACAGAGAAATAGATACAATTGTTTAAGGTAAATTACATCTGATTGAAAGTGAAACCACTTTTTTTTCATGTAGGCTGTGTCAGTCAGAGCCAGGGGAGGTGTGACCAGGGCTGCATAAACAGAAACAACGTGATTTAACTCCTAAATGGCAGTAAATTGAGCAGTAAAACCTGAGAGGCATGATCTATACACCAAAACTGCTTAATTAAGCTAACGTTGTTTAGGTGACTAAAGTGTTCCTTTACCTCACTTTTGTTACTGTTTATGTAGCACTAGCCACATCTCCCCCATAGCTGTGAGGGACACAGCCTTCCTTTAGACGTTTTTATCTCCTGCTCTGTAAATTGAACTTCACTCAGACACAGGAGGCTCCTGCAGGGTCTATTAGGCTATTAACAGAGCAGGATATAAGAAATTCTAAATCCAACAGAATGTGAAATAAAAACATTAGCTCTCTCTTTATAGAATGCGTTAATAAATGTGGTGTAAGTCACATGAGGTGTGATTAGGGCTGTATAAACAAAGTGATTTAACTCCTATGTGGCAGAGACATGATCTATACACCATGCATGCTTCATTATGCAAAAGTTGTTTTGGTGCCTATAGTGTATCTTTAATACCTGGACTCATCAATTGATTATTGCCATTCTGAGATCTTGTAGATTTCTAATACCAATGTCTTGTTATGGAAAATTAGATCACTATGGAAATCCACCATTCCAGCATCCTGGAGCATAGGGGCAGGTGGGAAACATTTTCAAATTTTTTGTTGCCATAAAAGATCTATTGGCACGGTAAGGGCTACTGATTAAGTGTGTATTTACCATGGATAGTTCTGCAGTTTCCTCCCCCTCAACTGTATTGATAATTGGAGACAGGCCCGGACTGGCCATCGGGCACACCGGGCAAATGCCCGGTGGGCCGCGGTGGCCATGGGCCGAGGCCGGCAGGGGAGGTCCCAGGATCTCTCCTGCCGGTCTTTGCAGGGCCGGCACTATCCGAGCGCCGGCCCTGCAGCAGTCCACGGCGGGCCGGTGGGGAGATCAGAGATCTCCCTCACCAGCCCACATGCAGAATAGTGCGGCCGCCGGGGGAGAGAGGGAGGGAGCCAGCCTGCCAGCAGAGGAACCCGGTGGAGCTTTAACTTACTGCTCCATGGCAACGACCGGATCTCGCAAGAGTGAACTCTAGCCTCACAGGCTAGAGTTCACTCACCACTAGGACCACCGGGGATGGATGGCGGCCCCAGCAACAGGATCCCCCCTCCCAGGCTAAAGGTAAGCAGGGAGGGGAGAAATAATCACCTAACTCCCATCAGCCTCACAGAAACCCCTAACACTCACAGCATCCTCACTCACATACACACACACTGCACCCCTAACACTCACACACTCACATAAACTGCACCCCTGACACAGCACACACACACACACACACACACACACACTGCACCCCTAACACTCACAGCACCCTCACTCACTCACATACACACACTGCACCCCTGAGACTCACAGCACCCTCACTCACACACACACACTGCACCCCTGACACTCACAGCAGACACACACTGCACCCCTAACACTTACAGCACCCTCACACACACACACACACTGCACCCCGACACTCAAAGCACACACACACTGCACCCCTAACACTTACAGCACCCTCGCACACACACACTCACTGCACCCCTGACACGCACAGCACACACTCACTGCACCCCTGACACGTACAGCACACACTCACTGCACCCCTAACACTTACAACACACCACACACACACTGCACCCCTGACACACACAGCTTCCTCATACGCACATGGCACCCTCACGCAAACACAGCACCCAATCACACACAGCACACACACACAGCACCCTTACCCACATAGCACCCTCACGCAAACACAGCACCCATCACTAACACACTACACACCTCACACACACTGCACCCCTCACATACACACACAACACCCTCACACACACTGCACAATGTGCTTTCCTGGCATTTTTGTCTCCTGGTATCCCAACTATGGAGACACCAAAGACAAATTTCAAGCAAACACAGTGCAAGCATGTTATTGAATTTGCTTGCGCTGTGCAGAACAAATACAGGGTCTTTTTCTCATGCCAGAGCTCTTCAGCAGAGCTCTGTGCATGGTCTACCCTGGAAGAGCATTGAACCAACATGCTCACTTTGTGATGGGGCGTGCTTGTCATTAGTGATGACAAAACACACCCTATCTGGCTCCGGCCCCTTTGTAGTGGGCTGCTGTAAATAAAAAATGCCCGGGACGAATTTTCTTCCCAGTCCGGCCCTGGTTGGAGATACTACTAAGAGACTGAGCAACTAATCACTTCAAGATGTGATGCATCACTAAAATAATATCCAGTGACCTGGATACAGAACCCTCAGGCATGCTTAGTCTACTCTAACACAAGTCATCACCCATTAGAATTGTCCTTGGGTTGCCATGTCTCACTTTCTCTAAAAGATAGGCCTATATTTTGCCATGTAATCTAGAACTGTCATTGGTAACAGCTTCAGGGGGTGGAGTCTGACCTCTTTAAAGTGATGTTTCTTCCTAAATACATATATGTATATATTAACAGTGTTCAAGAATGCATAATGTCTCACTGAGTCAGGGGTTAGGTACATGGAGTTAAGTGTGCAGAGACCAAAATGTAAGGGGCCATAGTCAATTTTGGGGATTTAGCACCTTACCAAATTTGAACCTTCACAAGTTGCCACTGGTATCCACGGAACTCTTTCATAAATCATACCATTTAGCGATGCTTTAAAGTCAAAATCTGTGCAAAAGTGCTTTGGGTATGATCTTGCTATTTACCAGCTAAACTTGATAATGGTTCAAAAGAAAAAAAAAGTTAAAAAAACAACAATCTGCAAGAAAACATGCAAATGCCTTCCAGTCTTGAAAACAAAGCCATAAATAAAATACAGCTTTAAAAATTGTCATAGGCTTTTCTTGGAAAATACAAAATAAAAACAAAAAAATATAAAGTGGTTTTAAACCTTAAAGGGATACTATAGGCATCAAAACTTCAGCTTAATTAAGCAGTTTTAGTGTTTAGTGTAGGACCCACCTAAGAGGTTTGCCTTGACGTGGCAGGTGGGCTTACGCCTAATGGCCATTAGTGCAAAGGAAAAAAAAAAATTCTAAATATGCATAGGGATCTGGGTGTTGGTTTTTATTATATGTTTTGGGGCTGATGTGTACTATGGTCATTGCTACTGCCCAGGAGTAGTGTGAGTTAGAGCTCAGGACTTATTTTTGTATGTCCCCTATTAAGGGTTAATAAATATGTAGGGGCTTAGAAAATAGCCCTCTCTGTCTCATTAGAATTTTTTTTGCCTAAAGCTGAAGCAAACAAGGTGAATTGTAAGTGTAGGATCCACCTAAGAAGTTTGCCTTGACGTGGCAGGTGAGCTTACACCTTATGGCCATTGGAGTGAAACAAAAAACCTCCATTTATCAAAATATGCATAGGGATTTGGGGTAGTGTGCAGGTAACTATTTTCTTTGGTTTTTATTTGTATAAAAGAGCTTCAATGGCTAGATCTCAGCTTATGGGCAGGGCCCTCTTTACTTTTTATATTTGTCTGTGTATAGTGAATGTTTTCCCACAGTTGTACAGCGCTGTGGAATATGTTGGCACTTTATAAATGCCAGTAATAAATAAATAATATATAATGCTATCATATCCCCTCTGATATGCTGTTTTTTTAAACTAAACAACCTATGACCACTGAGCTTAATTTGCTGTTGCTCTCTTGGTCTTTCCTAAACAGTAAGCCCAAAGATCATGCCAGTGGGCCAAGACCACCACATTTTTCTGTTCTGTATAATGCCCATGCAGTTGCACAAGTGCTTCTTGCATAGCTATTGCACTTATTTGTAGTTAAAGAATCCATACAAATACAGTTAATTCTAATGCCATTCCTCCTATGTTTTTCATTCCACCTAGGAAATGTTAAGATGAGTGGAAATGTCTAATGGTGTTTGAATGATTTAAGTTCATAGTACAAAGGCTTTGATTTAATATTGTAACAAAGAGAGGGGGAGATACAGCACTCACTCAAATGGCAACAGATTCTGTTAATTGGATACCCTAACAATCCAATGGGAAACAATAGGTAGAAAGCGAGACAAAACAGATTTGCACCAAGTATAAATTGAAATAAGTATGGATGTATATGTATATATATATATATATATATATATATATATTTGTGCTCGGAATCTCTATTATGTAAATGGAATGTAGAGGAGAAGCAAAGTTGGTTGAGGTGTGCCGAAACCAACGTACGAGTAGGCCTGTAAAAAGAGGGCCTACAAAGTGAAATGTGTTAAGGAGGGAGTAGGTGGGTGGGGTCAAAACAGCTTGAACGGCAAAGGTAAGTAGGGGGGAAGGGTTTATATAGGATCATAACTCCTCCCACAAATTCAGGCCAAATGGCCTTCCAACTTGTGCTCGGAATCTCTATTATGTAAATGTAACGTAGAGGAGAAGCAAAGTTGGTTGAGGTGTGCCGAAACCAACGTACGAGTAGGCCTGTAAAAAGAGGGCCTACAAAGTGAAATGTGTTAAGGAGGGTGTAGGTGGGTGGGGTCAAAACAGCTTGAACGGCAAAGGTAAGTAGGGGGGAAGGGTTTATATAGGATCATAACTCCTCCCACAAATTCAGGCCAAATGGCCTTCCAACTTGTGCTCGGAATCTCTATTATGTAAATGTAACGTAGAGGAGAAGCAAAGTTGGTTGAGGTGTGCCGAAACCAACGTACGAGTAGGCCTGTAAAAAGAGGGCAAAAAGGAATTCAAAGTAATCACACTTTATTGCAAGTTTAAACTGCGAGATTTCTGAAAGCCTGCCTGAGCTCCCTTTCTGGCCGAGGGATGTAGGAGTTGTATATTGAGGATTTCCAGCGTCCCAGTCTCATAATGATGTGTACCGAAGTGTTAGTGCTTGAAGCTGATGATGCTGCACCGATGCGAAACGAGTGACCAGAGAAGGAAGCTGGGTTGTAGCCTAACCTTGACAATAGAGTTCTGATGTGTGACATAAATTTAGCTGTGGTGAGTGGGTGTCCTTGGAGTAGAAGTAGTGGAGTGTCTGGTGAATGCGTGAGGTGAGAAACCAGGAGCATATCCAGAACATGTACAGGGCACCACAAATTCTCGTTAGGGAAGAGGGGAATGATGGTGGGATAGGCAGAGTGATTAGTTTTTGTGGAAGGCAAAGCGAGTACATAATGGTCATCTACTTTCTTTAAGTGAGAAAGTTTGAGGCATCGTACTGTGTCTCCTTGGTGTATCACTGTGAACTCTCTAGGTCTGAGGAAACCGTAGAAAGCCAAAAAGATGGGAGATTTCATGACTAAAGTAGTATTATGTTTTTTTTTTGTTTTTTTTTTAATTCTTTATTTTGGTAGTGCATTGTTAAGTACATAGGAAACATTAACATGTCAGGAAAGAGCAGTACAAAATGTTACAAGGAGTGTTACTATACATGTTGAGATTGCTGCACCTTTTTTTTTTTTATTAAAAGGGGAAGGAAAACATCAATGAGAAGTAGTGTTCAGCGCTTGAAGTGGGAAAGGAGTGGAGAGGATACTACCATAGGCTGTGCACTGGCCATGATTACGAGGTTTTAAGATTCAATCTGAGTATTGAAACGATGCGCTGTTCACAGCTTGCCGGTGGATAGGGGATCTATATACATACATATAGACTTGTATTCTAGATGTAATTGCTTCTAGGTAGTGATCGAGGCATATACCGGCAGCTATATATGAGTGTAGCGAGTAGAGCGGTATACCATGCTCTGGTAGGTAGTGAGGGGTGGAACCACCGTTGGTGGGCCTGATTTAACGTGATAGCAGGTTTGGAACCATGTACTGGTCTTGAGTTAGATCTTGCTGATTCTGTGTCAAGGGGTTAGTGGCGTGAGTGCTGCCCTCCTCGTTAAAAACAGGGGGGGGGGAGATGACTGCCTTAGTGCCTGGCTAACCTCTCTGTGAAGGTGTTGCCCCTGACCAAGGGGGTAGCGGGGGGGGAGGATGTTGGCGATACGTGACTGAGTATGTGTGGCTGTATAGAACCGGACTAGGGCCATAGATGGCATTGCGTCATAAATGCCTGGTTATGTTATGGTGGGCCTGATCTCCCTGTTCTGGGTGACCAAGGTCAAAAGATCGTGACTTCTTGCGGGTGGTGTTGCATTAATAAACAAAAGTATACACAAGGAAAATTAAAAATACGGTAACAATATGTGAGCAAAGTCATAGCAGTAAAACTTTGTAATTCTGCAACTGTGCAGCCTAGAGCTGTTGGTTAACCGAGTCCCTCCAGTGAGTTTGGGTCGGGGCTGAAAGCGACCCTTCCAGTCAGGTGTCCGGCGGGCCGTCGGCTGCAGATCTTGGCACAAATGGTGTCACATTGGATGGGTCCCATCCGTGGGCGTGATTTGAGTCCGCTGGGGCCCCCGTTGCCTCCTGCATATCCAGAGCTGCGAGGAACGCTGGGATATCAGTCCCTGTGGTTAGTTTTCGTGTGGTCCCCTTGTGTGTGACAAGGAGGGATCATGGGGGTCCCCATCTGTAGGGCACTCCTGCAGCCCATAGTCGGGTGGTGACAGGGGTCAGGGATTTTCGCTACTGCAAGGTGGCTTTGGATAGGTCCTTGTAAAAGGACAATTGTGAGTCCTCAAATGTGAGCGGGGTCTTGTTCCTTACCGCTGTAGTAATATTATGGTTAAACAGGGATTTGTCCAATAAGTCGCTAAGGAGCCGGAATATTGGACCGTCTATTGGTAGCCTAGTTGTGCTATGAGGGACTGTGACCTTGAAAATACCTTTAAGGGTTTTTTTAATGGGGTAGGAAGAAAGAAAAGGAGCGTGGTTAGGGAAGTTAGTGAGGATGTGGTGTTGTACTCCGGTAAGGTAGAGTTTGATGGTATTATGTGAAAGTTTTAAGTGTAAATGGCAAAAGGAGGCAAAAGCCACCATGGTTTTGATGGAAAGGTCACCTTGTAAGCAAAACTCGGCTGTGAATTTGTTAAAGATAGTCAGTGCCCTAGTGTAATAGAAAGTGGTGTTGGGAGACAGAGCGGTGCCTGAGTGTTTGTGCGTGGAGTAAAAGTTTGTTTAAACCAGGGTTAGCCGGTGGAACGATGGTGTCCCGGCTGATTGGAGGTGGGCCGGAGGGGGAGCCTGGCCGGAGACCTGAAATTTAAGAGCATGAAAGAGTGTTAGCAGCTGAGTAGAGGAGGTGTAGTAATTGAGGTGTAAGATATATCTGTCTTGTTTAACCGTGTATCCCTACATGCTGGAATAGTAGAATGGAATAGTAGAATGTAGGCAAATTACAACAAAATTGGGTATGAGAGAAACTACTCCAGGATCTGGAGGAAAAGGAAAAAAGATATGAAATGTCAATAAAAATTTTTATTACTTGGAGTGCAAGTAAGCAGCTCCCAGTGCCAGGTTAGGATGCGACTGGGATGGGACATGGTCTGGACGTGGCGTCGTCGTATAATTTGAGGACAATCGGTGGACCACCGTATGTGTTGCCATAGATGCGGGTAGCACCTGTAGGTTGAGTGATCTGAAGAGAGGGGAAAGTTGTGAGACCTGTGTGAACCTTTGGGTAGGACCCTGAACCAGCTAATTCTGTGGCGCCTAGTTGATGGGGGGGGGGTGCGTGATGAACCAGCTTATTTGTTAGGTGTCAGACGGGTCGGGCACATGATATTGGTGTGGGCTCTGAAGCATATGGAGCAGATGTGCAACAACCTGCATGCGCTGTAGCTGCATATGCTTGTGTTAAAGTTATTGCACACCTGCGCCTTACCCAAGAATGTGATGGGTCTACCCAGCTTGTCTCTCTGGACACCTTCCTGTCTTGGGAGGGGGGTTAGGGGGTGGTGGGGTGAGAAAGTGGAAGTGGAAGGGTCTGCGTCCCCACGGCATAGATAGGTGGAGTGTAAAGTGGAACCACAAGAGGCACAAGATGGGGCACAAGATGGGGCACAAGAGGCACAAGCCTCAAACCAGCAAAATGACGGCCGAAAAACTATCTGACACCAATCGATTCTAATATTAACACAAGACGAGTAGCTGCCTTGGCCGAAACTGATTTGCGGTAATCGTAAAATGAGGACCCTCAATACTTGATGCCCAAATCAACCACTTTGTGCATATATAAATCAAGCTCTTCTCTCCTATGTGGGTATACCGTGCAGATAACGTCACGATAAGTGCCAAACGCGATAACAAACTGTGGGATGGTGAATTTTTTATTCAATCGGTGGTCTCTAGCTCTTAAGACAACCGAAATTTCCCCGTAGTTATATGCTCTATTTTCTAGGATGTCTTGGGAGGCTATGAGGAGGGACATTAAATTGACGTCCTTTCCATCAAGAATGTCTTTCTTGATGGAAGCCGGGACAGTGTGGATTGGTGAGGCGTGGGCGGTGGGAGTGGTAGTGGCTGGTGGTGTAGGGGGAGGGAGAGGGGAGATGAAGGGTATGGCAGTCAGAGCAGTCGAGGTCACCGGTGTAGGGACTGCTAGGGCTGTTAAGTCACCTGGAGTGGCTATGGTCGATTCCACCTTCAGCATCCTGCTGTTAATGGATTGCAGATTGGCCAGTATAGCCGTCAGAGTTTCCTGGGTTGAATCAGAGTAGCCAACTGTGAACTCATGCCGGTACTTGGGTCGTTGGCCTGAGTCGTCAGCAGTTTATAAAGTTCTGCCTTTCTGGCGGTGGCTGGAAAGGGGATCCCCCTGAGCCTGAGCTTAGCTGATATTTTTGGAATGGCAGTATTATTAGGGGAAGCTAGGGCCAGCACCTGACTCTGAAAGCCAGTTCTCTACCCTGACGGGGGCTTGCCTCTTGAAGGAAGTATATAATGTATGTAGATACTGACCTTGAGTGTTTGTCCTGTATATTTAGACAATGCTCAGGGCGACTTCAATATATATGACTATATATACTGTGAAGAACAGGTCCAGTCCAGGAACCTAGGGGTAAATAAAATATGCTAGTAGGCCTGAGGTGTGCCATTGGTATGCCAAGTGTAAAAATTTAGAACGTATGGAATGGTGTGTAACAGTGAAACAGTATCGTAAACACCTGTGTAATCAGAGGGACCTGAACGTGGTCCAAAATTTTTTGAGACAAGCCCCTGAGTTCCCACAACTGAGCAGTATTTGTGACAGATATAAAGGCGAAGTGAGGCCTTAGAAGGACGTAATTGTAGTGAGTAAGATTTAAGGATACCTGATACCGAAATGTCGGGAACCAGGTAGCCTGATGGTCGTTGAAGGCGTAGTGAATCTGCGCAATGGTGCAGGTCTAAGTAATGATATGTAGAAATTAAAACAGAATTAACACTTAATATAATAGTAATATGGAGAGTGAGGCATCTTTAAACCTGGTGTGTTTAAAGATTTGAACCCACTTTGAGAGGTGGGAGGGTATTGTAAAAAAGGCTGTGGAGCCTGAAATGAGGCCTCAGGAGAAACGTAAAATCTTAACCTTTTTTACCTGATACCGTGAAAACGGGATACTGGAACCACCTCCTGGAGTCTTCTTGAAGAAAGAGTAGCACAACCTAAAACATTTTATTTAGTAAGAATAAGGAACCTGAGTATAGTGCTTCAATATAAACAGAGATTAAGAAATAAGAGCTACTGAAAGATTTGAGCCTGGAGCTTGATAAATTTAAGAGGTTTGATAGGGCTCAGCCCATTGAGAGAGGAAAAACAAACCGTAAAGGGGTTAACTGTTTCTTTAAGAGAATACCCCTGGGAATATATGCATAATTAATTGTGATAATGAGTAGCGAATAGTGCCATTTAAATTAAGGAAAAACGTAGGGAGAACCGTGAACATATGTTATAAAAGAATACATAGAGGAACATACTTAAATATTAAAATTAAAATGCTTAAAACCTCATGAGTTCGGCTACCGAAGGTGCAAGAGGAATATAATAGGGCCGCATGTGATAGATTTTATATTTAAACGAAATGCTAGTAACAAAACCGTACGTACGTGTTTCGTTTAAACGAAAGTGAGAAACAAGCGAACGTAAGGTGAGTATAAGCGTTCGGTAAAATATTTTAACAAAAAAAGCACGAATGCGTGTGTACTCTGCGGTCTGCTAAAAGCTTCACGAATGCAGAAGTACACGAACGGCGGAATTACATGAACAGGTAAGTAATATATAAATATATAGGGAGCCTATCCCTGCATTTTTAGGCCCGAACATGGGAAATAGCCAAATGCTATTTCCCACATTGATGCTTACGTGAGCGTGCCGGTCTCGTGACCAGAAGGCCGATAGCCGGGTAACGAGTAGGGAATACCGCGGGGAAGCCGGTGGACGAGTCCGGAGGTCGACGGCTGGAGCAGCAGAAGCCTGACTGCTTGTTTGAGGAAAAACTGTCGGGAACAACGGACCGGAAGGGCAGGTAACTATGGAAGTCAAAACAGCTTGAAGGGCAAAGGTAAGTAGGGGGGTATGGTTTATTTAGGATCATAACTCCTCCCACAAATTCAGGCCAAATGACCTTCCAACATACAGTAAAACCAAATAGTGATAGAAATAACTTGGTTATACTTAAAAAGTCCCAGGGGAATAAAACAATTGTCTTTTTTCTATAAGCCTTTTAGCAGGTGATGCTTTAGTGTAGTTCAGTCAAAAGTCCTCTTTGGCGTTCAAGTTAATTAGGTTTTGATTGAGTTAGGGAGTTCGGTTATTGGCATCTCATGTAAAATACAAACAGAAAAGATAAACCAATAGTGCAACCCAGTATGTTCAATATCTCAATAATGTGAAGAAAAAGAATACACTCACAAGTACAGAGCCTCCAATCAGCTCTTAGCTAAGGCTCTTAGCTATAATCCCCACTCAGAGATGAAACTGGAATTTTTCTCTTGGAGTGTTCACAGTGGAAGCGGCATATGAAAGAATAAAACCAGGATATAGTGCTCACTGTTTCAAAACAAAAAAAGTGTTTGGAAAAGTATGAAAATTACTCCCAATTTTAAGAGCACCTTATGCTCAATGATATCAGCTTAGGTGGAATGATCCCCACCGAGGATATATATGAGTAGAGGTAGATGTTGTGATGGTCCCTGGTGAGGCTCATTTAAGATGAAAAAATAAATGCAGGATAAAAAAAATTAAAAAGTCCTTCTGAATAGCCGTTGGTTTCAACCGGTTTGAATAGTCAAATGGCAAAGCCGAGTTGTGACTTTTTAAGTCCTCTGGGACTTTTTAAGTATATCTAAGTTATTCCTATCACTATCTGGTTTTACTGTATATATATATACATCCATACTTATTTAAATTTATACTTGGCGCAAATCATTTTTTTTCTTACTTTCTACCTTTTGTTTTAATATTGTTGGATACGTTTTCCAAATGTTTTAATATTTATGGATACAATTTTAAAATGATTTAATATAATGAAATAATATTTTGATATTTCTGATATAATGATGTATATAGATATATTTGTTTGATATGTTGAAAAAAATATTGAATACTTGGAACTTTTTAGTCTCTCGTTGTTTGTAAAGTACAGGTAAGGTCAATGTAAGAATGTGGATAATTTAATTTGCAATTATACAACAATTATACACTAAAAGCAAAAGATGGAGTGGGAACTAAAGGGATATGCATGGCCCAGTGTATGTACACGATTTGCACACATTATCTTGGACTGCAAGCAAGAAGTAAAATTCTTCATTTGATATAAGTGGAAAAAAAAACAATCTTTTTTTAGCAAATTGCTACAGTTATAAAATGTGTACATGGGGACAGATGAACTCATAACAATACAAGAATCATAGATTGTTATGTTGTTTAGATTTCTTTAATGATGTTGCACATATTTTACATCCTGGTTTTACAATTATTTCTGCAGAAGAAACACTTGCATGGTCCTTATCTGAGTATGTCATATAGAGCGCAACATCATGGGACAATTCGGGGCAAGCTACAGTCAATACAAGATGCGAACTAACATTTGATCTTGCTGCTATTCATACAGTGTCATATGCAGTAAAATGGAATAATATCTATGCCCAAGGCCTACACATAATCTTATCATTCTGTGTCAGCATCTCTAGGAAATCTATAAACTTATAAAATAAATAGAGGTATACATTTTAGCTATTGTTTAGTTCTTCCTTTTTAACAAGTAATGGACCTGAATTGTGGTTCCTCCATTTTTCTTTACCGGTGCTATATTATGGTGCATTTTCTTAAAAATGAATCTCTACCTGTTGCCCTTTTAAGAAGTGTTTTTCCAACACAGCACGAGATGTTTCAGTGCAATGCATGACGGGAAATGTAGTGCATAGCTGCTTAATGCCTTTACTACATATCCTGTATCTCTAGCCAGATATCTGCTTTATTCCAAAGTGCATTTGATAGATTTTCTTTTAAAATGTCCTTTATCTATTAGCCGAGATTATCTTAGGTGAGGAAATCACATGAAGTTTGTCCTTATGTAGGCAGACATGGGCCGTAAAAACACAAACAGTTTACATCTCAACAAACCTCCATTGTTCTGGCTGGAGTAAGCAATGACTCCTGCGTCTGTTACACACATGTAAATGGCTTCAGAGAGTACATTGTAAGGTGTTTGTTGTACATTAATGGGTAAGAAGACATTAAAGGCATACCCTCCTTACATGACTGTTCTTTGTATGTTTTAGTGTATCACAGAGCTCCATTTCATTAACAGCCACATGCGTGTACATTTAACTCCTACATGGCCACTGTGACATTATGTTTGTGTTAAACCTAAACCCATTGACCTCATGGTACATCAGTGTTATGTTCATGTTATTTCCAACATGCTAACATATTTTGCACAGCTGCACATTAGGTTACAAAATATACAAGTACTTCATTAGTTGATGATACTAAACACTTAACCTTGCTTGCACTCTAATGCATGGGTATTTGACTATGACCCTAGCTGCCTTTGGACGGCCACTCCCATAACTATCAGCTTGTCGTTGCTTAGCACAGAATTATGGGAGTTGTTCCCCATTAATATGTGATTCTGCAGTCCATTGTAAAAGGAGTGTGGTTCATTTTTATACAAAAAGAAAAGTACCGTGTATTCAAAAAGAAGAGTGTGCAATTGCACATTATTTACATAGTATTAAGAAAGTCACCAAAGACCTCCAGCCACCATGATGACTTAAAGGAACACTCAAAGCAACACAACCACAACAACATGCCTTATTTGTGAGCTTAGCTCAGGAGCTTCCACTGGCTGATGCAGTGGATGTTTTAATCCTTCCTTATGCCCCCATCCACTATGTAGAGGCATGTCTACTAAACAGTGAGTAGACAGTGACTAAATGAAAAGAAGAATGTGAATATTACTTATCTGTCAAAAATGTGTTGAAATAAAATACACATTTTTGTACCTTTTTTTTACATTGAATGCCACAAATGTGTGAATCATAAAACAAAATATAGAAAAAGCAGAAAAACACAGACTAAAAAGTGAAGTGAAGGCTAGTCTGTCTGGTCTGATCACAAAGAGTTATTGTAGCACAAATTGCTGATACACATAATGCAGTTTGCAGCGTATGGGACTGTTTTAGACCAAACCAAGTGTTTGTATGTGTATATATATATATATATATATATATATATATAAAAATATAGCTTGAACATCTGCCCCTGTCCAAATGTTTTAAATGTAATAAAGCGTGCACGCTGAAGAAATTACACTGACACAGAAAAGTTCAGTTAAATGAAAACTTCCAAGTGTATTGTCAGGGGGCGGCGTAGCCCCTTAAAAAGGCAAAGAATGCAACATATGCAAATACAGGAAGTAAACTTTTCAATTGGTTAACCCCTTAAGGACACAACTTTTGGAATTAAAGGGAATCATGACGGAATATTTCCGTCATGTGTCAATAAGGGGTTAAGTGTTAGGTGTTTTAGTAAAGTAAACATTTAATTGGTTAGGTGTTAAGTGCCTAATCTTGATGGACTTTCTCCGGATGGAGACGCCATCTTACTACACGAGGGTCTTGGTCGATGGGAGGGGGTGTTCTATTGAGTAATAAATGAACACAGGTACACATAGTAAATAGACATTTTACATACATTAATTTCTATCCATCACAGGACTACGTAGCTACAGCACCATCAGAGTGCCCTTGATGACCCCTATCCACCAGGAAAAGAAAGCACTTTCCGCAGGGACGTGAGCATCAACACTGGATCATGGAGTAATGGAAGACTGTTGCCTGGTCTTATGAATCACGTTTTCTTTTAGATCAGGTGGATGACCAGGGATGTGCACGTCATTTATCTGGGGAAGAGATGGCAGCAGGATACACTAGGAGAAGAAGGCAGGCCAATATAGGCATTGCTTTTGGGTCCTGCCATTCATGTGGATGTTACTTTGACATGTACCACCTATCTAGAGATTGTTGCAGACCATATACAACCCTTCATGGCAATACTGTTACCTGATGGCAACGGCCTCTTTCAGCAGGATAATGCCCCCTGCCAAACTGCAGAAATTAAACCGGAATGGTTTGAGGAATATGAGAAAGAATTCAAGGTGTTGCCTTGGCCTCCAAATATGCCACAATTTAAATTCGATTAAGCATCTGTGGAATGTGCTTTAAGAACAAATCCGATCCATTGAGGACTTAAAGGTCTTGATGCCAGATACCACAGGACACATTCAGTGGTCTTGTGGAGTCCATGTCTCAATGCATCAGAGCTGTTTTGACAGCATGAGTGGAACCTACATGATATTAGGCAGATGGTTTTAATGTTGCTGCTGATCATTGTATCTCCTTGCAACCTTCATCAGTATGACTTGTACAGTATAAAATAGGATTCATAAGATCTCTGCATACCTGAGCAATGCCAGATCAGTTTTCCACTGACCAATGACAAACAGCAAATGTAATGAATGTCATAATCACTGTACACTGATCAGCCACAAGATTTAAACCACTGTCAGGTGAAGTAAACAACATTGATTATATTGTCACAATGGCACCTGACTTTGACAATGGCCATACAGTGATGACTAGACAGCTGGGTAAGAGCATCTCCAAATCGCGTGGGGTGCTCCTAGTATGCTGTGGTTAGTACCTACCAAAATTCCTTCAAGGAAAAATAACCGGTGAACACTCATTGTGTCCGGGGTCATTGTTAGGGTCAAAATGCAACCTTGGATTGAGCCCAAAGCAAAGCTGGGTCACCCCTCCTCAAAGCCCTACTCCTGTCCCCTCCCAAATATGACCTATCAACACCTGCAAGGTACACTCACAGATAAAAAGACACAAATTCTCAAATACATGCTTAGCTGCACACTTGCAGGTAAAAAGCACACAAGCACACACAGTGATTATAGCCCCCCTCCTTCCCACCCCCCCCAGATATTAACCAAGCCTTAATGTATGGAATAGGATGAACACTTTTTTTGGAAACACAGCACTTTTGTTTTGTTTTTTAATTCTTTATTTTTGCACTGATATACATGCAACAGTATGACATAGTATGCTTATGCAAAAGCTAAATCACAATAGTTGTATCTTGTGGGTTACAGAAAGGAAAGTTGTGACCTTAGTGTAACTATCATCTTATACATTGGTCAACAGCTCTTTTGCAGTCTTATCAGGGATTTCCTTTCAACATCAACTACATACAATGGCATTACCGCAGGGAAATGGCCATATCGGCTGGTTACATGCAACAGATGTGTTCTCGAAACAGGTATTACACAATGAAAAGTGAGTATGTTACATTTCTACTATATAGTTACACCAGTCATCTCATTAAGCTTTTATCAGTTTATGACAGTCCGCTGAAGCAATCTATATACAGTAGTTGGATTTCTGCCATTCCCCGCCTCCTGCCGGGATGCAGTCTGTAGGACTTGCGAGAACAGATAGTAGTAAGAAAAGAGAGAATACATGAAATATAAAAGAAAGAGAGGATTATGTGATCTCCTAGTTGGCCAAGTCCAGGATCTTATCGATCCATACAGCGCGTCTCCTGAAGCCTTCATCCTGTATCTTTGCCTTTGCAAGAAACCCTTCTGTTAAGCACATTTTTTTTATATAGGACAAATGTGGAGTTCCACTCCAGGGTGTGATCGATAGAAAACAGTGTAACTTGAAACAATCCTCTCTCCGGTGCCTCTCTGTCTGGGATGATTAGGGTCTTAATCATGTTAGTGCCAGCTAACAAGAGAGACATGAAGCCATGATATACAAACATCCCCCAGGACTGCATCCCCACAAATCATATGTTCCAAGATAGCTTGCCACCCCAAGTCTCCACTTTACAAAAAGCACCATGATTGTTTAATCCATTCCCATGTGGCAGTGTGTTAAAATCTAATCTTACTGGGCTGCGGCTATTTGTCATACGGTTGGTTGGTCCTGGTCTCATAAAAGCAGTTTGTGGAGCTCTTGGGTGACCTAAGATGCCTCCTTGCCTTCCCAACAACCTCTCAAAAGAGCACTGTGATTGGTGGTCGGGGAACTAAGTGACACCTGATCAAATATTAACCAGATTGGGTCACAGCTGAGATAAGATGAATAGTTCCACAGCGATTGATGGGATCTCCCAGTCATGCACTCAGTGTCCAGAATAGGTCCAGGTGATTCCCAGAATCTTCCAGTTGGGGATAGAGAAAGCTCCCATATTCTGCTCCAAAGTGACAAGAGCACAGTTTTGATTCTTTAGAGGTTCCTAGGACAAGGTCCATAGTTCATGGGCAGGAGGTTGGCCTCCAAGTCCCTAAACAAGCTAGGGGCAACAGGGCTTCTTTCACAAACAAAAATGCACACACAGAAACACCACCCCCCAAGCCCTTAGCCACCCCCCTTAATTTACATTAAAGGAACACTATAGGGTCAGAAACACAAACATGTATTCCTGACCCTATAGTGTTAAAACACCATCTAGCCCCTATGCCACCCCTCCTTGCCTCCCTCAATGTAGTATAATCTTATCTTTATTCCAGTTCTAACAAAAGTAAATAGTATATCGTTTAGTGGTGAGCTCAATATACCTGTGAGGTATCCCCTACACCTACACCTTAAAACATATAGTACACAAACACATAAGGTGGAGCAAAAATACTTCTCTATCTTCTTAGTACAACCAGCAATGCTGAAACACAAATAGAGGGGTACACAATAGTGCAGATAATCCTTATTAAAACATGCACATACGTGGATCTCTATTATTATTATTATTATTATGATATTTATAGAGCGGCGTCAAATTCCGCAGCGCTTTACAATGGGTGGACGAACAGACATGTAGTTGTAACCAGACAAGTTGGACACACAGGAACAGAGGGGTTAAGGGCCCTGCTCAATGAGCTTACATGCTAGAGAGAGTGGGGTAAAATGACACAAAAAGGTAAGGATAGTGTTAGACTAATGACAGTTGCAGAAGAGGAATCAGTCAGGAGCTATTAACAGTTTAATAGATACGCTTTTATGAAGAAGTGGGTTTTTTGAAGGAGTGGAGACTGGGTGAGCATCTAACGGAGGAGGGAAGCGAGTTCCACAGGAACGGTGCAGCCCTCGAGAAATCTTGAAGGCGAGCATCAGAGGTGGGAGTATGGACAGAAGATAGACGTAAGTCTTCAGCAGATCGTAACTGCCTAGACGTGACATACTTGTGTATAAGGGAGGATAGATAGGTGGGAGCAGCATTATGTAGAGATCTGAAAGCAAGAACCAGAATTTTAAATTGAGCTCTATATTTTATAGGAAGCCAATGTAGGGATTGACAGAAGGGTGAGGCATGGGAGGTGCGTGCGGACAGGAAGATGAGCCTCGCCGCCGCATTCATTATGGACTGTAATGGCTATAAAGCACACTAACAAAAATAGAGCCATAGACTGAACCTGGCTCTGGTGTGTATATCCTTAGAATCCTTTCTGGGTAACCCAAACCCCACTGCAGATAGTGTAAGGGTGATCCAATATCTTCCCAGAAATGATTGGTTGCAGGAATCAGGGAGGGTAAACAAATTTATTGATATTAGATAAAACAATAAAAAAATTAGCTTAAAAGTCCAATATTTCAGTATTCACCAAGATGCGTTTTGACAAGTGTGGCTTCCTCAGTTGGTGAATATAGTACTGTTGTGGCCATGTATTTTCTTATATACAGTGCCTTGCAAAAGTATTCACCCCCCTTGGCATTTTTCCTGTTTTGTCACCTCACAACCTGGAATTAATATGGATTGTTTGAGGATTTACATCATTTAATTTACAGAACATCAATCAAAGATTTTCTCCTTTTACAGAGGGGTGTGTATTATACAGTGCTTTAAAACAAATAAGGTGGTTTACAGGCTGCTCAGTACACTTATGTGGAAGTATCCTCTATTCCACAAAACAAGTTTAAGATTATTGGTGTGGTTTAAGCTATAAACAAACTTATACCAATAAGTGGAGTGCTCCAACACAAATACAGCTTACCGAATAATATTTCATTCAATGGCGAAGTATATAGTGTATGTAGAAAAAAATACAATGAATACAATATAGTGCAGACGATATGGGAAGTAATAATATAATTGTTATGATGGTATTTGAATAAATTGAACAATCACATTTTAAGGAGCCTGTATATTAGAACACTGGCTCCGTATGATGGCTTTTGTGCTTATTAGGGTAGCACCAGCCCGTCTCCTTCGGTGTGGTGTCCTTCGGTATCTAACAAGTCATATTATGGTCAGAGACATACCTTGGTTACTTGGCACCCAGGGCTAAACTGTATGTTGGCACCCCCTCCTTGACTTGTAAATATTTTGTGTTGATCCACAATCCTCTCTTAGACTCATCCGTGTACTCTTTGACTCTCCTTATGTATCTCTCTTAATATTCTCATACCATCTTGCATGACTCCTAACCTCCCTTAACTAACTTTTGCATATTTTAACCTCCCATTACCACTATGCAGATCTCACATCAAACCTTACATCTTTTGTGACTCTTACCCTCCCTTACCTCTTTTGCCCCTTTGACCATTTTTGTCTCCTAACCCCCTATTCTCCCTACTGAATATTTGAAACTTCTCATATGTGTCTCTTGACACACACACACCTACTGTAGCATGGCCTTGAAAGACTCAGGAAGAAGATCTTCCCTACTTGGCAAGCCACTTCTACTTTCTACATGCTGACCACAGCATGTGAATAGCATGCGGAGGATATTGAAGATCCACTCCCGTTATCCGATGTGTGACAGCCAACACTATACACAAACACATCTATGGATTTAAACACCAACAATACATGCAAATACACCACTATACATACAGTCCTGCAAGGATAGGCAAATGGTAGATCCCCAGCTGGCAAAGCATTGGGGAGTTGTACAACAGTTGTTAAACTATGTTTTGGCCACCCTTGCTCTCGAGAGAAACCCTAAAAAATTCCTTGAAGCAAGGCCTACTTTGCATTAGTTCTGCCAATGCCCCCTCCCCATCTGTTAGGGGTTATGGTAGGTAATTCCTATGAGGAACCTCCTCATTCTCCTCGATATGAAATATTGAAGCTATATTGCTCTGACACTGATCAGTGCAACAATGGATATATGTGTCATTCAAGAAATTCCATTCTATTTTATTAGGGGCATGACAAAAACAGTATGATTATAAGGTAATATGAGAGTATGAGGACTCTGAGAGTGAACCATCACTTAGAGAAACTCAATAGCTTGCCATTTGGCAGACCCCAGTTTCAAACTAGTTTATGCTCACTTTTGCCATTATAGAGTAAACCTATAATATTTGCATATCAGACCGATCCTGCCAACAAGAGATGTTCAGATCCAAAATGCTGGAAAGTTCCCTCTACATAAGAGATATGAGTCTGAGTATTTATATGAAAAAGGGGTGCAATGTGTGAGAAAAGGGTGCAGTGTGTGAAAAAGTTGTGCAGTGTGTGATGGGTGCTGTTTGTTACTCTGTTGGGTTGTATAACATCTATATTTTGTGTATATTGGGAGTGAGTCTGTCAGTAAAATAGATTTAAAAAACCCCACAACCCTATATCCCACCTCCCTTCTTCTTACCTTTTTCTCAAGGGGGGAGGGATTGTGTTGCAAGCCCTTATGGGGATAAGTAACTCTAGCATGCTGCTTCTCTGGCTGTAGACAGAGTTCACTTCTCTCTCAAGTTTCTCAAGTGGTAACAACAGCAACGCTCTGAACTGCCCAGCTTACAAGAGCAATACATCCTCCTGTAAGCTCATTGTCTCCACTCACTCTCTTAAAGTAAAATGCCTGTGGGCTGGTGAGGGAGATCGTTGCTTGTTGAAGGCACTTTGATAGCGCTGGCTCTGCATGACTAGCAGGGAAGATCCTCTGATCTCCCATTAGTCTTGACCCATGGTCATCGTGGCCCATTGGTAATTGCAGGGAAGATCCTCTGATCTCCCATTAGTCTTGACCCATGGTCATCGTGGCCCATTGGCCAGTCTGGGCCTGCATTACGGAGTGAACCTATACCATGTTCATATCAGACATAATCCAGGGTAATCCAAACTACACCTTGCTGTTGAGGACCAAAGAATGCTAAAATGATCATCCGGGTTGCCAGACATTTGGATCTAGATAACCCTTGTTGGTGGGATCAGTTTGATATAGAAATGGTATAGGTTCAAGCTATAATGGCACAAGTGAGCAAAAACTAATTCCTGATTGGGAATTTACCAAAGGGCAGTCTATTTCTGAACTTATGTCAGTTCTCATATTGTCTGTTTTTGATTCAATGGATTTGCTTACTGTGCCTAGTGGGGTGTCAGCTACACCTTGCTGACAAGGCCGCCATCAGGGGGTGACAACCATGACAATTGTCATGGGAACGGAGGCCCTGGGGGGTCCTGCCGCCCGGGCCCCACGTGTAGCGGCGGAACTGCCGCCAGTGCAGTTGCACCAGGGCCCGCACGCTGATGGGGCTCATCGAGTGGCCCACGCACTTAGGGCCACCCGATGGGCCCTATATTTTCAGGGGCGGGGTCAGCGCTGCAGTCGTGCAATAGAACGACCGGGCCCCATAAAAAAAAAAATAAAAAAAAACGAAGCAAGTGCCGCTGGGAGGAAGTGGTCACTTTCTCCCAGCTCACTCTGCGCGGTAGGAGAGAAGGCCCTGCAGTGAAGAGGGAGAGCCAGCTGACTCCCACCAGCCCCAGCCACCATCCTACAAAGAAAAGGTAAGAAACAGGAGGGTGGCTGAAAAATTAGATGTCTGTCTCTCTGTCTCTGTCTGTATGTATGTATGTATGTCTGTCTGTATGTATGTCTGAATGTATGTCTGTATGTCTCTGTCTGTATGTCTGTCTGTCTGTCTGTATGTCTGTCTGTATGTCTGTCATTGTGTGTGTATGTCTGTGTATGTATGTGTGTATAGATGTCAGTGTGTGTATGCCAGTATGAATGTATGTATGTCTGTCTGTCTGTATGTCATTATGAATGTATGTCTGTGAGTATGTCTGTATGTCCTTATGCATGTGTGTCTGTATGTATGTTAGTATGTGTCTGTCTGTCACTATGTATGTCTGTATATGTGTATGTCTCAGTTTGTGTGTGTCAGTATGTATGCCTATATGCGTGTATGTCTGTTTCAGTATGTGTGTCTGTTGGTATGTATCAGTGTTTGTGTGTATCTGTGTCCTTTTGTATCAGTGAATGTGTTTGTGTCTGCATGTGTATTACTGTGGGCGGGATTTGGAGGCGATCCCTGTGGGCGGGCTTGGAGGCGGGCCCCCAGGGGCCCAGCCCCTGAGCTCAGTTAGGGGCCCCAAAATTTCTGGTGGCGGCCCTGCTTGCTGATATGGTCCAAAGAATCTGGGTTGCTGTGCAGAGGGAACTTGCCCATTTTTGGATCGTGACTACCCTTGTGGTCATGATCAGACTGATATGCAAATGGTATAGGTTCACTCTTTAATGGCATAAGTGAGCAAAAACTATTTTGAACCGGTTAAATGGTCCAATCAAAGATTTCTCTGTGAGAAGCTTTGATTAAACCTCTGTTCGGTACCCATGACATCAGACGTGGCACGCCAAGCAGTGCCGGGAGCTTTGCCCAACGTTGGATGAAGATAAGTAAAGCCTTCATCTAGAATTCTTTTCAAGAGCTCATGAGGGGGGACCCTAATGTACGATGCCAATAGAGCTTCATTTACAGGTTTAAACAATCACCAACAGTGCTCTAGAAAAGGTGTGGTGCAGTCAGAAACTCCATATCATTGATTCAGTTATATTACAAATGAATTTACTCCTAGATATAAGGAATGCTGGCATTGTCAGCTGCATCTCCAATGCAGTATTACTGAACATGGTGTGCTTTGTGGATTAACTGCTTAGATCCCTGTGACACAACTGTGAAATGCATTTTCTGTGCAAAAGAGTTAACAAAAGCACAATGCACAGGGGAAGTGAAAAAGAAATACGGTAGAGTATAAGTAAGTTATAAACCTAAGTAAACCCAATGTTTTTTTTCTGTGTGTTGTTCGCTCAGTAACATCCGTGTTCTTTGACCGATAGTAACCTCAGCAAAAGAGGAAGAAATTAGAATGCACAACTTGAAAGTTGTAAGTTATTATTACATGGCTCAAACAAGGGTTTTGAAGGGGAGCTTAGGAAAACTCTTCTAATCTTCTAACTAATTTTAGATGCAGCTGCTTTTCATATCGTATTAAGGACATTTGTTTTGAATATATTTATTAGTATCGCAAAAAAGTATAGGCAGACATTTTACGAATTGATAAAAATAACGTATGGTTGCCTGCGCAGAGGCGTATAAGTCAGAATAAACAAGCAAATTGGGTAGATATAGACTTTGCGAGATTTGATATATCAAGGGTATTCAACAGGCATAATATCGCATTGTGCAGGCTTCATATTCATCTGAGCAATACCTAAACTTATGTGACTCATATTGCATAGGGGTTTTATCGGCCTGGTAACCTGGGTCAACTCACCTAATCTTGCTTGGGTGCAGTTCAACAGTGCCTTATTAAGTCTAGACAGGGCCGCCACCAGAAATTTTGGGGCCCCTAACTGAGCTCAGGGGCTGGGCCCATGGGGGCCCGCCTCCAAGCCCGCCCACAGGGATCGCCTCCTAATCCCGCCCACAGCAATACACACGCAGACACAAACACATTCACTGACAAAAAAGGACACAGATACACACACACACACACTGATACATACCAACAGACTCACATACTGAAACAGACATACACGCATATAGGCATACATACTGACACACACTAACTGAGACATACACATATACAGACATACATAGTGACAGACAGACACATACTAACATACATACAGACATACGCATAAGGACATACAGACATACTCACAGACATACATTCATAATGACATACAGACAGACAGACATACATACATTCATACTGGCATACAGACACTGACATCTATACACACATACATACATACACAGACATACATTCATAATGACATACATACATTCAGACAGACATACATGCATACAGACTCTGACATCCATACATACATACATACACACATTCATAATGACATTCATACATACATACATAGATACTGGCATACATACATACTGACATACATACACACACAATGACAGACATACAGACAGACAGACAGACATACATACAGACAGACACACAGACGGACATACATAAATACATACAGACAGAGACATACAGACATACATACATACCGACAGACAGACATACAGCCATACATACATACAGACAGACAGAGACAGAGAGACAGACATCTCATTTTTCAGCCACCCTCCTGTTTCTTACCTTTTCTTTGCAGGAGGGTGGCTGGGGCTTGTGGGAGTCGGCTGGCTCTCCCTCTTCACTGCAGGGCTGTCTCTCCTCCCACGCTGAGTGAGCTGGGAGGAAGTGACCACTTTTTTTTTTTTTAAGGGGCCCAGTCGTGCTATTGCACGGCCACAGCGCTGACCGCGCCCCTGAAGATATAGGGCCCATCGGGTGGCCCTAAGTGCGTGGGCCACCCGATGGGCCCCATCAGCGTGCAGCAGTTCCGCCGCTACACGCGGGGGCCCGGGCGGCCGGGCCCCCCAGGACCGCCGGGCCCATGACAACTGTCATGGTTGTCACCCCCTGATGGCGGCCCTGAGTCTAGACAGATTTAGCAGCAGTTGTTGCTAGGATCCACAAAGGGCTCCATATTTTACTGCGCGGTTGAGTTATGTCTACTTGTATGTAAATTGTAGATACCTATGCAAGTCATGTGGAGGAATACATTAACAGGTAAATGCATTTTAAAGGAAGTGATCTTTCTGATATAGGCTGTTGCTAACGATGCAGTGCTTATAGGAAGATGTATAGATAAACGAATAATAAAGGACGCATTGGTAGCGCCTAGTAGGTTATGTCTCAGGCATACGATATTAATGAATGCATAAAGAATAACAATTATTAGACGAATGGCATACATGTAAAATAAAAAGTAAACCAACACTAGTGCAACATGTATATAAAAAATAAATGCAGTTGGTCAGCGAGAAAGATGGCAGCCATCTAGAGGAGCTCATGCGATATTGGGTACATTAATGCAGTAAATGCTCCCAAACCATCCCTGCAAATTTATAATGAAAACGTATAAAGCAATTAAAGTGAAACGCAAAATAGGAAAGGAAAAGGGGCGAGTAAATATCACCAAGATGACTGTAGCTTAGGACTCTGTAGTAATCAGATTAGAGCTGTCCATGACACAGCTACAGTGTGACCCCAGTGCGCTGGGTCTCCATCTGTCCTCCCCGTACCGGTCTCAGCCCACCGGCAGGGCTTTTCGTGGCCCTGTGGGCACTCAGAGGCGGAGATTGTTCACGAGACCCCCACACCTAGAGTCCATCCACCTCCTGCACCTCCCCAGCACCTCTCAAGCCTCTGCGGAGCGTGTGCCCCCCTCCCTCCTCGCATGGCCGCATACTTGGGGATGGTGCGCGCCTCTCTCGGCCACCGGTCCGCCGGAAGGCCCGCATCCTCCTGGTCCACCGGGCTCGCAGCACCCGGGTCAGGTCCCATGGAGAACCCCAACAGACTCGGTAGGTCAGGGCTTCCACTCCTCCAGTGGGCAGGCAGTCGGGGAGTCCGTCTGGGTGCCAGCGGCATCTTTGGCCACCTGCGTTGTTCAGCCTCACCTCCACTCCAGATCAGGCAAGTAAGCGGTTGTGTAGAATTTGGAGTCAGTGGGGTGCAGTTGCACCTAAGTTCTCATCATTTGTAAGTCCAGCGATTGCACATGTCTGTGCCTCGAGTCAGCAGCATCCGCCACCAGGGTAGGTTTCGGCTCTGTGTCGTCTGTTTTCTGGCGCGGGGGATCAGCATGTGTACAGACCGACTCGTGGTCACCCGAGTCTGGTCTTGCGGCCGTGAGTAGGCAGTGAAAGTCGTTTGCGGTGCTCACAACCTGTTTTTGGGTTCCGTTTGGTATCATCTTAAAGCTGGCGTTATCCTCCACACTGTTTCAGCGGGTAATCTGGTCTTTGTGCCTTCTGTGGTCATTTTAAAACCATTTTAGATCGTTTAGGCCTGGAGCCACATTAGTCTGCTTCCAGGCAGCTCGGCGGTCCGGCCCCTCCCCCCTCACCCTATTAAGGATATTTGTATTAAAATATCCTTTTTGCACTATGAAATAAATATTATGCGATGGGTTCCAACCTAAAAACTGGATCAGAGAATGGGGGAAGGCAGGAGGGGAATCGGGGAGCAAATCCACACCTCCGGTATCGAGCAACTAACAGGCTACTCCACCCATCGTGGAGTTGACAGCACACACTTATAATGTGGTACGTAAACATTGAGTACCGTTAACACAAACAGCTCGCAGTACCTGCAGACAACAGAGCTACCTCTCGCAATACACCTCTCTTGTACATATTCTTGTTATATTCTTGTTATATTGTAGTCTTTTACATCTATGTAAACTTACTTGTTTCTGTTACAATTCCAAAAAAAAAAACTCTGACAGAGAGCGAACATCTCCACTTGGACACCAGGGTTTTGCACAAGCCACAAACTAAACTGTTAATGAATTATTGCACAATCTATCATTGTACAAATAAAGAATAATAAAAAAATTAAAAAAATTAAAAAAAACTGGATCAGAGGAGCTCTTATATTTTACAGGAAATTGAACATGGGAATGAAGCCTAGGTGAATAAATAATGCTCATTCCGCTGTAGCATTTCAAAGCATGCAGACCCACAGTTTGATAGTAAACAAATACACATTTGATTATGTCTATAGCATGTTATTGAACTATTATTGGTGTAATACAGTGGTACCTTGGTTTACAAACACCTTGGTTAACATAATTTTCGGTTTACAAATGAAAATGTATTGACAATAAAGCCTTGGTTTACGAATTTTCTTCGCAATACGAAGCAAGTTTCCCCAGGATGCATTGCGCTTGGGAGTTTTATAGGGCCGCCCCGTGCATGCTGGAGTCTGTGGGTAACACATGGCTAGAGTGTGGAGGTGTTGGAACGGCTTTTGCAACGAGTTTTGGAGCCATTCTGGAAAATTTTGGCAGGGGTTTTGGGATTTTTTAAAACTTTTTGGGTGCATTTCTCAAGCAGTGGAAAGGTAGGGAGCTGAGCTTCGTCGTTTGCATGCCTTTTACTGTGTGTTCTGCATTGTGGGTTGGTTTCCATGCCAGCTCATTTTGACTTATTTCTGACCTCCAGAACGGATTAATTGGTTTACAATGCATTCCTATGGGAAACCGCATTTCGGTTGACAAATTTTTCGTAATACAAAACGTCCCGGAGAATGCATTAAATTCGTAAACCGAGCTACCACTGTACTTTCGTATGCAATCATCACAACCGTATATAGTGATAGAAATAATCATGCTGGCGACTTTGTGTCATAGAGGTACATACCTACACATGTGGTGGGATTGCCTAAAATCATATGACTTCTGGATGAGCATAAGGGACCCAGTGACAAAGATCTTACAAAGACCAGTTGATCTCTCTCCTTGGACCTTTCTCTTATCTTAACTGATTGAGGGAGTTCTAAAACACAATCAAAATCTTTTCATTTTAATGACACTAGCGAATTGTAGGGTCATTGCAACCAGATGACTCAAAATGGACCCCCCACATTACGAGAAGTTATTACAAAAGTCGAAGACAATGCGGTCATGGACAAATTTACCTCAAAGGTTAGGCGTTCACATGCTGCATTTTCTAAAATATGGGATCTCTGGAGAGAATTTACCTCCAGCAGGTTTTCTTTTTAAAACTATTTGTGACTGACACTCTTAGTAAGATGTGTGCAACGGCCCTTCCTCTTTCCTCCCTCCCTTTTTCCTCTCCTCTTTCTCCTTCTATTTCTTTAGAAATTGTTGTTTATTAAAATTATGAAAGCAGGACACAGATTTTGATACAACAAAAACATATTGTCTTAATAATAGACACAAAGAGGAAGGAACTTGTTTCGTATTTAAGATATTCTAAATTCAACTTCAGAATATATTATGTATGTTTTACATAACACAATACTTATTTGTTCTCTTATTTATGATGTACCATTCATTTAGCATATTATGTGTCTTATCTTAGACTAATGCTAATGCTGTTTAATTTGTACACTGTATTTCTATCTGACTGCCTCAAATTAAGAATTAATGTTATACATGTTATATACTATTCCACTTGGGTTAGTCTTGTATTGGTTTCTCTGTCTGGTCAAGGTAAGTTTCAAAAGAGTCCCTGTCTATTATTCATGGCTTTTTGTCACTACCAGCGCATGAGGCCATGACATTTCTAGTATATGGCCTTTGCTAAAGGTTTTGATACAACAATCCTCTCGGAAATGTAAATCTTTGTGTTCCCCTTACTACAGCATTTATTCTCATTAGATGTAAGAGCTGCAATTCACTCTTCTCTACTTTTTGGTACTTTATACCAAGCATGAAACCTGTTTTGAGTTCAACCTTTTACAAAGAACTGCCAGTTACCATAGTTATAAAGTATGTTAAAAACACATGCCTATTATGCCAATAGGTGTCAATACACAGCAGACCCCCAAGTGATGCCCAGTTATTGCTTTTACCAATGTGAAGCTTGGTGCTTCAAATAAAATATGAAGAACATAGGTGTACTCTAAGAGCTATCTGCAGATACATTTGTCTTGGGGGAAGCAAATTGTGCTCACATTGGTTCATTAGCTAAAAGGAGCATCCTTTACCAGGTGTACCACTGTTCCGATGAAGTGTGACAAATTCACCATTTACTATTCAGATGGTTGAGGAACTTACCAACGTTGTCATCTGTTGAGGTGTCCATTGCGATCCTTGAGCTGGCTGACTGTTAATCCTCTTATTATCACTGCACAGTCTTTTAAATAGTCAGCTTCAAAAAATCAAATGGCAAAAAGGGCATAAGTGTGTTGAAAACACACTTACCTACAGTTACCAAGCTGTTTATACAGTTACCAAGCTGGAGGTGGGAACATTGCTATGTCCCGCTACCAACTGAGGTTCTATGTGTGTTATTGAACATTCTAAAGGACGTGTTCAGGAAAAATCTGTTGATCTAGCGCAGGGATAGGCAACCTTCGGCACTCCAGATGTTGTGGACTACATCCCTCATAATGCTCTTACACCCATAATGCTGGCAAAGTATCATGGGAGGTGTAGTCCAAAACATCTGGAGTGCCGAATGTTGCCTATGCCTGATCTTGAGCATGGGTAGTCCACCTTTGGCCCTCCAGATGTTGTGGACTACATATCCCCTCTTGCTTTGCCAGCATTATGGTTGTAAGAGCATTAGGGAAGATGTAGTCCACAACATCTGGATTTTTTAAGGTTTCCCTGATCTAGAGTAATTTGGTATGTTCTTTTCAATAGTACCAGCCAGTGTCCTCTCTGTCTTGTCCAAGAATGATGGACCGTGCCTTTAACCAGGTGTTTTGCTGCAGGGAAAAATTTATAAACATAATTTTTCTTGAAATTTTAAAAGTGTACAAATTGTGGGTGCTGAAGTTTTGCTACATGAGTGCAGCCTACAAAACCTTGAGGCAAAATTATAAACATGCAACATCTGGGATATATAAAGGATCATTTTCTTTCCTGTTGGAATATCCAGAGAGCAGGCTGACATATATTAAAGGGTCACTTCACTGTCTAAAAAAAATAAAACACAGTTTAGTAGATCTACTCCAAATGAAAACATGCATGCATTTAATTACGTAGTTTTTCATCTGGTTATATGTAAAAGCAGCTTGCAAAAGCAAGGTAGGTGCTCTGGGCAATTGCTGACTCTTGAGTTTTGCTCCTCTGAGCTAACCAAACCAGGAAGTAACAGGGCGTTTGTGTCACTGACAGCCAAGGGGGTATTTCAATGTTTAATTTATAAAATTTCTATTGAAATCTGCAATCTCCACATATAAAGCACTCAGCAAGCTAAAGTGCAATTGGGGTCTGGAGTGTCTATTTAACCCCTTAAGGACACGTGATATGTGTGACATGTCATGATTCCCTTTTATTCCAGAAGTTTGGTCCTTAAGGGGTTAAAGGACATATTTATCGTCCAGAGTCCTGTTGATACGGAGGAATAGTATTCGATATAATAATTTTTGCATGCTGCCACAAATTGTGTGTGCTGTTAACGTACACACTACTGGGATAAAGATTATGCAATTCATTACATGCACGGTACTTGTTCACAAATGTTGAAGAGAGAATAGGTATTGTGCATTGTAAGGTGGGTTTTACTTAGGCAAAAGTCACCTTATGTGTACATCATCTGCATGCATTTTTTTTGTTTTAGCACTTTTTATATACTGACTTTTCATAGATAATTTCATGTTTTTTTTTTTGTAACAGCAGTACCATTACTTCATAAGTTATTGTATTCCTTCTTTAACTATTGTGTGTCTGCGTGATATCACAGTAAGACTCTGGTTGATGAAGGAGGTGAATGGAATGGTGTGCAGTGGTATTCCCTGTTAGAACCCCATTTTTTGTTTTATAAAATTGTCCTGTATACAGCAGCTTGTGAAGACTACATAGTCAAGTAGCACTTTTTACAATTTACTCAAACTCATGAAAATGTTACAACTGTCCAGTAAAATAATACAGAAACAATGTCTGTATGTCTGTATGTCTATCTATATACATCGCAGTAAAGAAAATATAATTCAACCATTTGTTTAAAATGATTGCTCATTTAGCAGAACAAAAATCCCAAACCATGTACTATCCCTTAAAATCTTGGACAGTTGGCAAACATGCAGCGAATCCATATGTTTGCGAGGCACAGCTAGGGATAGAGGCGGCTGCGCAGTACAGCTGTCAGCAGAAAGCCTGTGAACGATAGTAACCTTTCAATCAGCTGGAGAAGTGGGTGAAAGGTAATTCTATGTCAGCAGCAGCTGTGCTCAGGCAGAGCATGCGAGCATTACACAACAGCCTGCTGATTGGCTGCAGTCTCAGCCAAAGGAAAAGGGGAGTCTACTGAGAAAGAGATTGAAAAAAAAGTCATTGTCGAAAAAGAAAACATTTTATGCATCTCTTAACACAGAGCACATTTATTGTTACACAAGCTTTCTTTTTCTTCTTTTGCCTTGGGGCGAGCATTACATTTTAATACATTTTTACTGTTAAAATATATATATATTTTTTTTAAAAGACCAGTTTTAAAGAAATATGGCGAACGCCATGTATCACAATGTGCTACCAGTATCAGCTTTTTTTGCCTTTGGAAATCTATTCAATATAAATGTAAAACACTATTTCAACACTTGATTGTAAGCTCTGGAGATTTCATTGAAAACCTACTATATCGGTTTGTTTATGAATGTCAAATTAAATTATATATTCAATTCATAATGCTTTATATTATTCTTAGTAATCTTATGTCATTTTTTCTCCTAAACAGGGCAAGGAGAGATCAGACTTGCAGAATATCATTGCTATACGCAGTGCATATTAATGCATGGATACACTCTTTATAACAATGACTGCCTTTTCCATCATTTGTAAGAAACCGGTATTGAAAGGAGAAAGCAGCCATTCTAAATTTAGCACACAGTATGTGTTGTGTTACATGAATATAAATTTAGATTCCAAAGAGATTCCAAATTTTTGCACATATTACACCCAGTGTGACCCTTCACATCTGGTATCGATAGCTTTAGTAGGATTGAATTGCTATAAGGTATCCTTTGGGAAGAGCATCTGTATGCAGGGCATTCTGATGAATAAGGGTTAAGTTGAGACACACAATTAGAATCAGAAACCGTCTGGTGCAGGCATGTCTCTTACTGTAAGCCTACCCACTAGAACACACAGTGATACCCTCGTTCTTTGACCGGGAGTAACCTCAACAGGAGAGGAAGGAAATGAGTATATGAGCAGAATTGAAAAACCTAAAAGGATACAATATTAGTACATTGCTGACATGTGATACTTACATATGAATGTGTTTTAACCTATTCAGATCCATGGAGGCACACCATTTTAATCAGAAAAAGATATGCCAGAGGTTGAAAAATAAATTTACCTGGGGGTACTACCCGACATCACATGGATCTAGCTTGGAGAAAAGATGAGACAGGGGATATAATAGAAACATTTGAATACATAAAGGGAATCAACACAGTAAAGGAGGAGACTATATTTAAAAAAAAATAAAAGTTACCACAACAAGAGGACATAGTCTTAGATTAGAGGGGCAAAGGTTTAAAAATAATATCAGGAAGTATTACTTTACTGAGAGGGTAGTGGATGCATGGAATAGCCTTCCAGCTGAAGTGGTAGAGATTAACACAGTGAGGGAGTTTTAGCATGCGTGGGATAGACATAAGGCTATCCTAGATATAAGTGACTAATTGGGGGAGGAATTGGGGAGACTAGATGGGCCAAATAGCTCTTATTTGCTGTCACCTTCTATGTTTCCATGTTTCTGTGTTTATATTACCAGATGCAAGCCTACACACAGATTTACACTCCCAGTCATTCACGCATTCCCTGTGTCATTCCTGCGACATTGTACACGCATGTTCTGAGCAAGCAGAAATAATGCTGGTTCTCATTCACTGCATATACTCCAGTCTACCCCTTGTGTTTTGCTCTGTTCTGGTTGCTGTCTAGCATATTATACTCCGTTTTATTTCCTTGGTATCCTGATTCGGCTTTCCACTTGACTCTAACTTCTGGCTTCTTTAACATGGTTCTGTCTCCTCATTTGCCTGATCACTAGTTTCCATTGACTTTGACTTGATTATGGTTTTTCTAATGCTCTTAAATGTTAACTCTAAGGACCAATATTACATTATCTGGGTAGGTTCATTGTAGCAGACCCCCTGGTAACATGACCTGTCTCCTCTGCTAATTCCCTTCCTTCAGCCGTTCAGGAACCCTTACAACAAGCAGGCATCCATTTTCCCCCCAGTAACTGGACGCTACACAGTTCTGGAGGTAAAGACACTGACAATGCTTTATTGGTACAGCTTTCTTTTAAGCACAGACCCCCACAGGGGGTCTCTATTCAGTTCAACACAATCATTTGTCCTAGACAGAAGAAGAGGGGTGGGTTACAGATAACCATCTCCCGCTCCGGGAGATGCCAACAGGACACAGTGCCATCCATTAAAACATATTGCAAACAGTAAAACACATTACATATATGGGGGAACACTTAGGGGCTCTGCACCCTGGGATGGGAATGGGGTACAGACATGAAACATACATCCCTGGCTAGTCCCAGGTCCCAGCTAGGATCCCTGTAAATAGCGGTGCTATTGGATGTACAGAGCCTGAGAAACCATTGTATAAAGTCTGGGGTTCGAAACCCCATTTGAATGGGAGCTCCTTCTCCTATTGGTCGGCACGGACTTGCAGGCAGCCAGCGGGACCTCTGTGGCTGTGAAGCCAACGCACAGCCCCAGGGATCCTGCTGGGGCTAGCGTCTCACTCTGGTAGCTACCTCCACTCAGGCAGCCCAGAGGAGACCTCTCTCTGGGCAGCTACACACCTGGCCTTGTAGCTACCGGGTAGGGAGGATAGTGACTATACCTCCGTTAGGAGCAGGTAGGGCGAGCCCCGACATTGTGACCTGAGGCTGTGCAGGCACACCAGTTCAGGATACGAATGCTTCCCCTGGTTGGCGTTCGGGTATACAAACTGGCACCCACCCTGGGTAGCCTTCATTAATGACTTCCCTTGTTGTTTTAGAACGTTCTAATGAGCATTCTAAATGGAAAATAAGGGTGGTCCCCATTCGGGAAATGAACAGGTGCTGTTCATATGAGCTCTCCCAAACGGGGAACAGGCAAAACACATGAAATACATACAGATACAAGGGAAAAACACAGACTCCAAAGGGAAAACAAACGAATAAGAAGTGGGCATGGTACTTAGTGACGGCGGTCCGCCACATTCATAATCTGCATGTTGGAGTCTGATACTGTGATATCACAACAGGGCCATAGACGCTGCAGGTATGAATCCCGATTTAGCCATTTGTGAGGCTTATATTAAAGGGACACTATAGTCACCAGAACAACTACAGCTTATTGTATTTGTTCTGGTGAGTAGAATCATTACCTTCAGGCTTTTTGCTGTAAGCACTGTCTTTTCAGAGAAAATGCAGTGTTTACATTACAGCCTAGTGATAACTTCACTGGCCACTCCTCAGATAGCTGTTATAAATCCTTCCTGGGTCATGGCCACGGGCGGGCTGGGCCGGGGGGCAGGGAGGCAATTGCCCCCCAGGCCGCCCTAAATTCTTTTAAGACCGGCCGCTGCAGGGCCGGCCCTTTAAATGCTGCAGCTGCCTGAGCGCTCTGTTAAGAGCCTCAGGCGGCTGCAACTGTTTCTCTCCTCCCCTCCCCTGTAGCGTGGCCGAGCTGCTTTCCGGTCCGCAGTGCCCGCCCAGAGCGATAGGAAGGTGCACACTCAGTCACAGTGTGCACTTCCTGTCAGTCCAGCCGGTTACAAACATAAACTCTGTTCCACGTGGTTCTATTTCCTATACCCTGGACAACAAGAAAGTGCACACTGAGTGTGCACCTTCCTATCACTCCGACGGCACCCAGCAGACGGCTGCTTCAGCTACCTGAAGGAAAAAAGAAAAAATGAGGAAGAAGTAAGTGATAGGAGGAAAGTAAGTGATAGGAAGCGGGAGAAAGTAAGTGATAGGAAAGTAAGTGAAGAGAGAGGAGAAGAATAAGTGAAAGAGAAAGTAAGTGAAAGAGGAGAGGGAAAGTAAGTGAAGGAGAGAATAAGTGAAGGAGGGGAGAGAAATGCAAGTGAAGGAGGGAGAGAATAAGTGAAGGAGGGGGAGAAGTAGAAGCAGAGGAGGGGGAGAGAGTAAGTGAGAAGGAGGGGAGAAGAATAGAAGTGAGGAGAGGGGAGAAGTAAGTAAGGAGGGAGAGAATAGAGAGAGTGAAGGAGGGGAGAAAGTAAAGTAGAAAGGAGGAGAAGAAATAGTGAAGAAGGAGGAGAGAGAAGTGAGAGGGGAGAGAATAGAGTGAAAGGAGAGAGAAGTAAGTGAAGGAGGGAGAATAAGTAGAAGGAGGAGGGGAGAGTACAAGTGAAGGAGGGAAAGGAATAAGTGAAGGAGGGGAGAGGCAAGTGAAAGGAGAGGGGAAAAGTGATGGGAGAAGTAAGTGAAGGAGGAGGAGTAGGAAGAGGAGGAGGAAGTAAAAGAAGAAGGGGGTATGAAAAACGGGGGGTAAGAAGAACACAAGGAGGAGGGGGGAGAGTAAGGGTGAGGAGAAGGGGAGACGAGGATACGGGAGGGGGGAGGTGAGGAGGACACAGGGAGGAGAAGGGGAGAAGAACACAGGGAGGGGGGAGGTGAGGAGGACACAGGGAGGAGAGGGGGTAAGAAGAACACAGGGAGGGGGGAGGTGAGAAGAACACAGGGAGGGGGGAGGCGAGAAGAACACAGGGAGGGTGGGTGCAGGGCCGGCGCTTCCTATAAGGCGAACTAGCATATTTTATCAGACTTCTATACAAGTTTTTTAACTCTCCTGAGAAATTCACAGATAGTGGGGAAGGAAATACATTTTTTTTTTTTTTTTAAATCACAGATTGTTTCCAGATGGCCACGGGCACCATATAGGAGTGGGCGCCCTGCGCCCCCATCGCCGGCCCTTTAAATGCTGCAGCCGCCTGAGCGCTCTGTAGAGTGCGCTCAGACGGCTGCCGCACTGCCTCACCTCCCCTGCCCTGTAGCGTGGCCATTACAGAATTCTATGACCCAAAAGGGGAGAAGAAATACAAAATACGCCAAATGATCACGTGTTTTTCTAAAAGGGTTATATACATTTTAAAGTGTTCTTGTAATTTATTCTATGTAGGCAGAACAAAACGTCCCTTACAAACACGAATCAATGAACATATTAGAAACATTAAAAAAAGGTACGATAAACACAGTGTTTCAGAACACTTCAGTTTAATACGCAATAAAGACTCCCAATTTCTAGAATTTATGGCAATCCAGAAAATCACACTTAACTGGCGAAGGGAAGATGAAATTAGAAAATTAGGAAGAATTGAAACAAAATGGATTTTTAATCTCAACACTCTAGCCCCTACAGGTCTAAATGCAGACTTTGAGTTATGCCATTTTTTATGAATCAGACTATATCTATATATATGTTTAAAATATACCAATCACCAACATCGTTTTTCACTGGGTCTATTTTTCTGCATGTTCTCATATATGGGTCACCACTGCTTTGAATGATGAACAATTAAATGTACTTATTTTATGCCAATTTCACATATTTTTATTAATTAGAGTAAATAGCAGTTGGAGTTTCAGAAATAAATTAATGGTGGAATATGTTTGCACAAATAGGACTTTATAAGAATGCACATTTTAAACACAAGCCACCCTTTTTTCCACTGTGTCCAAGATTTGCATGTTTTTTATATAAGAGACACCATTGCTTTTAATAGAGAGCAATTGTATAATTAATAAATGAGTTAGAACAAAATTGAAGTTGTTGCTTTTCAGAAAAAATTAGGATATACATGGAGAAATAAAAATGTATAAACAGGATTTTATAAAGATACATATTCTAAAGATAAGCAACACACAATAACATTTAATTACAAATGTCTTTCTTTTATTTCCATTATAACTGTATATGAGCCTAAGGAGGCTCTAATATGAACTGAATAATCTCCTATTGTGGACTATATTTCCCATAAACAACCGGACGGAAACCGGAAGTGACGCGCTGAGCGCAAAGCACTTTGGATCTTGTAGTGCCGAAAACCCGGAAGTGACGCGACGACTTTTTAGCAGCATCACGTGACACAAAGGACCCGTTTGATTGGAGGAAGGCAAGTTAGGCGGGACTTTGGACGCTTAAAACACAGAATACCAAGAGGACATCCACAAGCTGACTGAGGACGCCGTTTTTACCGGCGAAACGCGTTTTGGCTTTTAAAGTGGACTCATCATTTTTTCTTAAACTAACACTAATACTTGCAATACTTTGTTCTTATTTATTTTTTATTTTCTAGAAATACTTTTATATTGATTTTATATACTCTGTAATAAATTCCCTTATTTTATACAATCCACTGTATCCAGCACCAGTGATTCCAGGGAAGGGGCAGTGTCACCCCACAAATTGACACTAGGCCTATATACTTAGAGCCAGTTACCAAAAGGCTCTAAACAAGGTGAGCACTTTAACTTATTATTTAAGTGTATGAAAATATTACAAAGGATGCTACACTTAGTTCGATAATTCTGTGTCTTTTATATACGTTGTGGAGAGGAAAATACACACTTTACCTTGGAGAGAGGGGTCGTGTGACCTACCCTTAAAGACACAGACGTATAGAAGTTTAGAGCCTAATTTACTTGAAAGGGCTCTAAAAAATGTGAGTGTAGATATATCTGTTACTCACTTAAGTCTTTACTATAGTATTTAACATACTGCACAATTATCTGTATATATTTCTGTTTTCTTTTGTATGTACATTACATTGGAGAATATAAAGGATAATTGTCTTTGAATCACAGGTAATTCACTGTGCTCTCACATATAATACAGCGCTGCACTCTTAAAGATAGAAGACCTAAGGGGTGGTAACACCCATTAGGCCTGAAGTCTTTTCTGTATCTTGGTGATTATCTTTGTATGGTGGGTTTTTAGGAGTACCCATAGAGTGTATACAGCAGCTATAATTTACTGTTCACATTCATTACTCAGCGCCACATATTCCACACCTATTGTAAATATATTCTAATCTATAATTTACCTCACATTAAAGGGACACTATAGTCCCCAGAACGACTGCAGCTTAATGAAGTGGTTCTGGTGTCTATAGCTGGTCCCTGCAGGCTTTTTAATGTAAACACACACTGTGTGCAGCACTGGCGTTAGTTCGTATGGCAACTCATATAGGTGGGGCATTGTGATGTCACATGGGGGCGGCAAATACAGCTGTTCCCCATGCAGCCACAGGTGGCGCTGTGCTGGGAGAATGTGATTACGCTTCACTTCCTCCCAGCCTACAGAGCAGCGCATGGGAGAGAGAGGAGGAGGCATGATTTAATCTTACAACAAATCCAGTAAGCAAACTTTATAAATTTGGGGGGGAGGGGGTCAGCTCTGTTTCCACAGTTTATTGGTATTTACTCTGATGTCTGTATTAATATTGAGGGATGTCTAAGTAGTAACGTCATTGTGTGTCAGCAGGGCCAGCCGTTGGGCTGTGCCATGACAACAGAGGCGCCCGGCGGACAACACAGCTCACAAGTTGGGGACACCAGCCTATTCAATTTAAACGATTCGCTAGTGGTCCACTGGTGCGCACCAGCAGTAGGTGCAGTCAGATTATATCCTCTCCCTCGTGGTTCCGGCGCTCAGTTAGTGAGTCAGAGCACAGGCTCAGAGATTCTCAGCCTGCGCTCTGACAACATTGAAAGTCAGAGCCGTGAAGGAGCGGGTATGGCAAAGAGCTACTGATTAGCATAACATCAATATCCGTTATAAAACCAGGAAAAGGTGGGCACCATTGCACTGATTTGGTGGTGCAATGGGCCACTTGACTGGTTTTGCCCCCCAGGCCTAAGGCTGCCAGCCCTCCCCTGGTCATGGCTGCCAAAAATGCATCCAAACATTCAGTGTCTCCACCCTCTGAACTTTCCTCATAGAGATTCATTGATTCAATTAATCTCTATGAGGAGATGCTGATTGGCCAGGGCTGTGTTTGAATCATGGTGGCTCTGCCCCTGATCTGCCTCTTTGTCAGTCTCAGCCAATCCTATGGGGAAGCATTGTGAATGGATCAGGCTACCACTTCTGCTGATGTCAGCAGGCAGTGGGCAGGTCAAAGGAAACAGTGACAAAGCAAGCCGCTCCAGACTTAAATACAAGTAAGATTTTACTAAATTTAGGGAGGCATGAGGGGACCAGGGTGGCTAGATGGTGGTTTTAACCCTATAAGGTCAGGAATACATGTTTGTGTTCCTGGCCCTATAGTGCTCCTTTAAAGACCTGGACCACAGAATGAACAACTTCACCCAAGCTCTGCGGACACAGCATAAATGGATCTGTCGCCGTCTGGAAACTTCGCAAAGTCACACAATGTTGACACTATGTAGGAACAGGCAAAAGTGAGTTTAACTCACATGATCCTTCCTCATGTGTGTGCCAATGTATTTCCTTTCCTTTATGAAATACATTTTCTTTGAGGGGGGTGGGGTGACAGTGCTGCTTTAACTGTACAACTTGTTTGCAGTCTGAAGTGAAAAACTCTCCAGCAGTCCCTAGCTCTACTGTTGGGTTAGAAACAAGTAATGCAGCTGGTTCTTCCCCTGATATGACTGCTGCTCTGTGTTAAGGAGGAAATCCAGGTGGTTGTTGTGGTTTCCTTAATCAAGTTATCATACACATTAAGCTCTTTCCTCATGCTTATCCTACAGACAAAGACACAGCAGAGTTTATGATCAATCACCCAACAGACAAGGCTCTCATCTGAGCAAACCTGTTTCACAAAACAATAACCCCTTAGTGTATAGCTAGCTGTGCTAAATTCATTGAGAGCCAATTTTAAATTCATTAAAATTGAGAGCCATTGCTGCCAAATACTTACCTTGAACTTCGTACCCTGGCATCTCAGGTACAATGGAATAACCAGGCCTTTGTTGATGTTTTTATTAATAGGCTGTCAGTTACCATACTTGGTGAGGTGGCAGCTGAGGGATTTATTAGACAAAGCATTGTAAATGCTTTCCTATGAGACCGGCTGAATGCGTGCGCAGCTCTTGCCGCGCGTGCGCATTCAGCTGAATGGGAGGAGAGGAGGAGGATCGGAGGAGGAGAGCTCCCCGCCCGGCGCTGGAGAAAGGTAAGTTTTAACCCCTTTCCTCTCCCCAGAGCCGGGCGGGAATGTTTTCCTGGAACTATAGTGGTCCTTTAAGCCTGCCTTCATAGTTACATAGTTACATAGCTCTAAAGAGACTTGCGTCCATCAAGTTCAGCCTTCCTCACATTTGTTTTTTGCTGTCTATCCAAAAGAAAGCAAAAAACCCCAGTTTGAAGCACTTCCAAGTTTGCAACAAGCTAGGAAAAAAATTCCTTCTTGACCCCAGAATGGCAATCAGATTTATCCTTGGATGAAGCAGTTATTACCCTACATTGAAAGATTATATCCTTGAATATTCTATTTTTGCAAGTATGCATCTAGTAGCTGTTTGAACATCTGTATGGACTCTGATAAAACCACTTCTTCAGACAGAGAATTCCACATCCTTATTGTTCTTACAGTAAAAAAAAAAACCTTTCCTTTGCCTTAGACAAAATCTTCTTTCTTCCAGTCTAAACGCATGACCTCGTGTCCTATGTAAAGTCTGGTTTGTGAATAGATTTCCACACAATGGTTTGTATTGGCCCCGAATATATTTGTATAATGTTATCATATCCCGTCTCAGGCAACGTTTTTCTAAACTAAATAGGTTTCAATTTGTTAACCTTTCTTCATAGCTGATATGTTCTATTCCTTTTATTAATTTTGTAGCCTGCCTCTGCAGTTTTTTATGTCCATCCCTAGCAGAGGCTAAACCTCCAGACTTACACCCAAGAAAGGCAATATGGTCAGCATTATTTTCCCATTTTAATTTCATTAAAGCCTGGAACAAAGAATGTTAAAGCTGACATCTTGTCATATCAAAGTGAACATCTAGAAGCCCTTGTTTTCAATCCCACTCTAAAAACTGAAAAAAAAAATCATGCTCCTAATTGACTCCATCTACGGAGTTGTTTATTCCTCCCCAATTCAGGAAGAAACACATGTCTATGTTTCTTATTAGCAAAATAGTGAAACTGGTTTGTTGGCCTTCCATTCAATTATACATAAAAGATTGTGTTCAAACTTGATGCGTTTATGCTCAAGAAAAAACCCAGCTAGCCTTACGTTACCTACTGTTACAACCACTACCCATACCTAAACAGCCTTAAACTGTCCATTGATTTTATGGTTACCCTCTCTCCTTCCAATAGTTACATTCTAGCCTTAAATCTATCTCTATCCGTAACCCTAGCTGTAACCCGAACAATAACCATATCAGTAAACCTAAACCTAGTTCTATATAGCAATAAAAAACAATGAATGTTACTTATACATAAAGAAAAGGCAGCAAGTTCTGGGTATATAATAATAAATACACATACATGTAAATCAATATATACACTGATGGTGCCCTAATAGCATTGCAATATGCAATGATACCTTTTTTGTATTGCTGTATTAACATGGGTCTTCATTAAAAGATTCAACGCTGTTAGAAAAACTTCCCAAATTATTTATCTAAAAAACATTCCACAGACATATATTGGTGTTTCTAACATTATTAAATGAATTATAGAAAACTATGATATCAAAGCCATAATATTTAAAAGTTTAAAAGACAAGTTTTTAAGAGTTATCTTATCTTACTCAGACCTGAGACAGATTAGATAAATATGTATGTGTGTGCATGTCTTTTTGATGCCCTACGATCACAAAAATATTAAATCCAGAGGGTAGGCCTCAGGATACAGGATGGAGTACAGACCAAATAACCTGGATCACCAGGTATCAGCGTGCAGCATGCCGCCTCTCACTGGACCACCAGGGATCAATGTGCTCCCTTTCCCCCTGCAAGGTAAAAAAAGGTAGGGGGAAATATGTTTTTACTTATTATTTTTTATTATTAATTAATAATTTAATCCCCTATCCTGTCCCTAAATACACACCCCCTCACATATAAAAACACTACACAAACTCTATACCCCCTGCATTAACACACTACACACACTCTACACCTTATATACACACTACAATCCATGCACAAACACACTACACACTAGACAAGTTTTTAAGAGTTATCTTATCTTACTCAGACCTGAGACAGATTAGATAAATATGTATGTGTGTGCATGTCTTTTTGATGCCCTACGATCACAAAAATATTAAATCCAGAGGGTAGGCCTCAGGATACAGGATGGAGTACAGACCAAATAACCTGGATCACCAGGTATCAGCGTGCAGCATGCCGCCTCTCACTGAACCACCAGGGATCAATGTGCTCCCTTTCCCCCTGCAAGGTAAAAAAAAGGTAGGGGGAAATAAATTTTTACTTATTATTTTTTATTATTAATTAATAATTTAATCCCCTATCCTGTCCCTATATGCACACCCCCTCACATATAAAAACACTACACAAACTCTATACCCCCTGCATTAACACACTACACACACTCTACACCTTATATACACACTACAACCCATGCACAAACACACTACACACTAGACAAGTTTTTAAGAGTTATCTTATCTTACTCAGACCTGAGACAGATTAGATAAATATGTATGTGTGTGCATGTCTTTTTGATGCCCTACGATCACAAAAATATTAAATCCAAAGGGTAGGCCTCAGGATACAGGATGGAGTACAGACCAAATAACCTGGAACACCAGGTATCAGCGTGCAGCATGCCGCCTCTCACTGGACCACCAGGGATCAATGTGCTCCCTTTCCCCCTGCAAGGTAAAAAAAGGTAGGGGGAAATACATTTTTAATTATTTTTTATTATTAATTAATAATTTAATCCCCTATCCTGTCCCTATATACACACCCCCTCACATATAAAAACACTACACAAACTCTATACCCCCTGCATTAACACACTACACACACTCTACACCTTATATACACACTACAGCCCATGCAAAAAAAACACACTACACATTCTATATCCCTATATACACACTATATATATAAAATAAATGAAAAAGAGATGCACTCGGCGGTCTTTAGAAGAAATCACTGGTATTTAATATCCAACAAAGTTACATAAATCCGATCGACATTTCGACCTCTTCAGGTCTTCCTCAAGATCAATTTATGAACATATATGGCAGAAATATATAGGGAATGAAAAAAGGTTACTCACCAATCATGCAGTGTTCTCTCACTCCAGTGGTCCGAACCCGGAAGTGTGCGTAATGCGTCATGTGACGTGTGCCGTGTGAGCGTGCCCATCTCCCAGACGTGGTTGCTAGGAGACCAATAAACTATGACGGAACAGTGAAGTTCGGAACTATTGAGAAATAGTGTGTGTGTTGTCAAATAGGCAAATAGCACCAAGTGAAACTACCAAGTTATATTGATTAAAAGGTGCAACAGTGTGTAGAGAAAATGTGTGGACTCTAAGTCCAAGTGTACATAGTGTGATGTCACACAAGGTGACCTGAGTATTAAAGGACCACTATAGTGCCAGGAAAACACACTTGTTTTCCTGGCACTATAGTGCCTTGAGGGTGCCCCCACCCTCAGGGTCCCACTCCCGCCGGGCTCTAGGGGGTGGAAGGGGTTAAACTTACCTCTTTCTCCAGCGCCGGGCAGGGGGACTCTCCTCCTCCTCCTCTCCTCCTCCATAGCGACGTCATCAGCTGAATGCGCATGCGCGGCATGAGACTGCCACTAGAGGCTGGATTAACCCTATTATAAACATAGCAGTTTCTTTGAAACTGCTATATTTATAGAAAAAAGGGTTAAACCTAGCTGGACCTGGCACCCAGACTGTGGTGGAATCTCGGTAAAAATAAATTTAGTAGGCCGAGATTACCACGTGGCATGTGTACGTGCATATGCTGACGTATCGATCAGTTGGTTGCACGAGGCAAGATACGATCAGTAGTGTACGGAGCATGTGCAAGAATACAGGATGTAGTATTCCCCTCCTCCATTGTGCTGGACAAGCCATGCGGTCAAGCAGGAAGTTAATTCTTATTTGTAATGATTGGTCAAGAGAATGTGCGGGTGGAGCTTAATATGGGAGGAGTTATGTGCCTATATAGGGAGCCTGCACTATTGTTCAGGGCTCAGAACTTGCTGTATTTTTGGTGACATTAGTCCCTCTGAGTCCCGATCGGTGATCCAATAAAGAATCTCTTCCTTCCTGAAGAAACCTGTGTCCATCTCTCTGTGCTTTGCTTCCGTCAGTTTCTCCGGTATCATTTGGTGCATTGGCCGGGAAACTCATCGTTCAACGGTAGCTGAGAGGCAGAGGCGTGAGACGGTCTATCTTTGCCCACGTTCTCTACGGCTGCACCCCTGAACTTCTGCGTGGACCTCCCTTCGTCTCGGCGCCACTGGTCTGTTGTCCAGGAGATCATCGGCCTCTACGTAAGAAGTGCTGGGGTGTCCCCGTCGATGAGTGTGAACTCAGGTTCAGGAACGAGGAGGTAAGACAACTGCTGTTTTAGACGGCAGACCCACTAGGGGTATACCGATTGTGCGGTAGGCCCAAAAGGGGTTTAAATCTGTGTATGGAATCTGCCCCCTCTGTCGGAGGGAAGGAGCGAAGGCGCACCGCTCGATCGAACGCTCTTTAGTAAGACCGTTTGATCTGGTTAGTCAGGCGGGGTCCTGTGTAAATAGCCCTAGCCGGACACCGGTGTCTTGTCTAGACTAGCGTTCTAGGGTGTATATTACGTTCGCTAGGTCGGAGGGACCGGGAGACTAAGCGGCGCCTGTGTAAATTCGGTTCGCTAGCTCTCAACCTATCTTGGCTAAGTGGGAAGGCGTGTAAATTTGGAACCCACTAGACTTTTGATAGAGTAAATAGACTAGAAGGGCAATTTTGTAAATTCCGCCCTCTAGTTCGCTATATGTGGTGCTTGGGCAGTGTGGCTAACCAAAACGGGTGTATATAGTTTTAGGTAGTCCATTCAAGGTACTGGCCAATAGTTTAGTTGGGATTGTAAATGTGTTAAAGATTGTTAGTAAAGTGTATATCTTGTTAGATAGCGCGAGCTCAGCCGTCTAGCGAGAGTGTTAATAGTGTGTTGCTGTATCATAGTGCACGGTACCATAACCCTGTATATTTACTGACACTGTATATAAGTACTAATCATTGTCGTCTATTGCATGTTTAACACCGTAACCACTAATAATTGTATTGTGACCTTAAATTGTGCTTTGACCTATGCTAACCGTACTGTAACCGATACTAGTAAAAGACGATGTTACTGGGGTGTGTTATAGACGGGTAATTCATATATAGAGAATTATAGCGTGGGTGACTGTATAGTTTCGCCAAAGGGCATAATATTGATTATTTAGTGACTGGTGTAACAGCTGTGTGTGTACGGGAATTCCCTGAGTGATTATTGTGTTATTGTGTACGTTTCACTCGGTAACTGTACCACGTGGTGCTGTTGCCAGAGGAAACGGGTGTGACTGTTGAATAAGAACGCGTGCATAGTATTCGTTGTCAACGACGTTCCATTGATAAGTATGGGCGCGTCAGAGTCAACGATTTCGGATCCCTTAGGTTGTATGGTAAAGAATTTTAAAAAGGGATTCAAAACATGTGATTTTGGGGTTAAAATGTCTCCTGTACGTTTGGTCACTTTGTGCACTAGGGAGTGGCCTACTTTGGTTGCGGCATGGCCGCCGCGTGGCAGTTTGGATCCAACCCTGGTACAGCGTGTACACGTGGCTGTATCAGGTAGGCCTGAACTTTACGGACAGTTTCCATACATTGATTGTTGGAGGCAGGCCGTAAACGACTCGCCAAAATGGATCCGGATATGCCACGAGGAGCAATGTCGCCTCATGGTGGCCAGGACTTGTTTGTCCACTAGGACTGGTGTTAGGCCCATTTTGGACACGCCCCCTGAGTCCGAGATCCCTTTGCCGCCCCCTTACTTTCCTTTAAGAGGAAGTGACGCGAATGCAGGAAGTTCTGCACCCCTTCCCCTATTGCCCCCATCCACTTCCGCTTCCTCCTCCAGTACAGAATCCACCCCCCCTCGTATTAAAACTCCCCTTCCGGAACCAGGACCAACCCCCATTAGATCTGAATATCCTGATTTGGCGCCACTTCAAACTTCCGGTCAAGCTTCTTCTAGCTCGGCTCGGAGTATACTATTCACTAACTTTTCCCAAAATCAAGTTCCCACATCCTCATGCCCTATTACCTCTCGACCGGAACCTTTAACTGACGCCCCTCCACGTAGCCCCATACTAACCCGACAACTGACCGGTACCCAACAATTAAAACATTATCAGATGCCTCTTCGTCTGAATCCTGGGTCAGCCTATATCGATGCCGCAGGTCAAATGGCACATGCTGACCCAGTCTTCGTATATGTCCCGTTCACGACTACCGATCTCTTGAATTGGAAGACCCACAATTCCTCGTACACTGAGAAACCACAAGCTATGACCGATCTGTTCACCTCGATAGTTCAGACACATAACCCGACATGGGCTGATTGCCAGCAGTTATTAATGACATTGTTCAATAATGAGGAAAGGACAAGGATTAACCAAGCGGCCATTAAGGCGCTAGAGGAGAGAGCCCGTGCTTTAAATCAAGCCAATCCGGCAGCATGGGCCGCAACACATTACCCTAACACCGATCCTGACTGGAATGTAAATGGCGCAGATATGGCTCAACTTAAAGCCTATAGAGATGCTATAATTGCTGGCATGAAAGCCGGAGGGAAGAAAGCTATTAACATGTCGAAGACAGTTGAGGTGATTCAGAAAAGTGATGAAGCGCCCAGTGTCTTTTATGACCGATTATTGGAGGCATACCGCTTGTATACCCCCTTTAATCCGGAAGACGCTGATAATTCCCGAATGGTAAACTCCGCCTTTGTCAGCCAAGCTTACGGAGATATTAAGCGCAAGCTACAGAAATTAGAAGGGTTTGCAGGTATGTCTATCACCCAACTAATGGAGGTAGCGAACAAAGTATATATGAATAGGGAAACAGAAAGTAAGAAAGAGGAAGAGCGCAAGATGCGTAGAAAGGCAGATATGCTAGCGGTAGCGATCGCAGGCGTAGATAGACGGGGCCCAGATAGAGGCGATGGTAGATGGAATAGGGAGCCTTTGAGTAGGAATCAGTGCGCGTACTGTAAGGAAGAAGGGCATTGGAGGAACGAGTGTCCGCAAAGAGAGCAGTATGAGAGAGACTTACCCAGGGCAGGTTACGGAAACTTTAGAGGCAGAGCGAGAGGTAGAGGAGGCCCCGGAGGGAGTAATGGTAATAGAGGGAGTAATGGGAACAGAGGAAGTGTAAGGGAAGATAGGTACTATCCAGCAGCGCAAAGGTCCCGCGATAGAGAAGGTAGGGACTTTGTGGGATTGGCTGACACGGTCATGGAGGACTATTGATACCGACCGGGCTCCATCCCCCTTGGTCGAGCGGAGCCTATGGTCGATGTATCAATAGGGGGAAAAAGGAGTGCGTTCATGATCGACACTGGTGCTGAACATTCGGTGGTGACTAATCTAGTTGCTCCTCCATCTGGAAGAACTATTACTGTAATAGGAGCAACTGGAAGAAGTGCTGAAAAACCGGTTCTTAAAAGTCGACTCTGTACATTGGGAGGCCACGTAGTAAAACATCAATTCCTTTATATGCCTGAGTGTCCAGTCCAATTGCTGGGACGTGATATGCTATCCAAATTACAAGCGCAGATTACGTTCCTACCAAATGGAACAACATCCTTAAAGTTTAATGGACCCTCAGGTATTATGACATTGTCCGTACCAAAGGAAGAAGAGTGGCGACTTTATACAGTGTTGACTAGCCAAAACCCGAGGAGTGATGAATCCTTATTTAACATACCAGGAGTTTGGGCAGAGAACAACCCACCAGGACTGGCCCGCAATATTCCACCTATTAAAATCGAACTAAAACTTGGGGTTTATCCAGTAAGCCTGAGACAATATCATATTCCGCAGAAGGCTAAGAAGAACATCCAATCTTATCTGGATAAGTTCATACGGTATGGTATCCTAAAATTCTGTACTTCCCCCTGGAACACCCCATTGCTGCCTGTTCAAAAGCCCGGTACAGATGAGTATCGACCTGTGCAGGACTTGAGAGCAGTCAATGATGCGGTTGTTAGTATACATCCAGTCGTGCCCAATCCATATAACCTGCTTGCTTTAATTCCGGGCGGGGCTACTTACTTTACAGTCTTAGATCTCAAAGATGCCTTCTTTTGCCTCCGAATTGCCGCAGAAAGCCAATGTATCTTCGCTTTCCAATGGGAAAATGCTGTAACGGGCTCGAAACGCCAAATGACCTGGACAAGATTGCCCCAGGGGTTTAAAAATTCACCTACCCTATTTGGTTCAGCTCTAAGTCAAGATCTACTAGATTTCGAGTCTATCCCAGGAGAGTGTGTATTATTACAATATGTAGATGACTTGTTGATAGCAGCAGTTACAAAGGAAGTATGTCAGCAAGCAACGCACGATCTACTACACATTCTCTGGAAGGCAGGATACAAGGTGTCAAGAAGGAAGGCTCAGTTGTGTTTGCCAACTGTCAAATATCTGGGATTCCATATCTCTGAAGGTCAAAGAATTATGGGGCCAGAGAGAAAAGAAGCTGTGTGCCAAATACCGATACCCAGGAATAGAAGACAAGTGCGAGAATTCTTGGGGGCAGCAGGCTTCTGTAGGATATGGATTCCCAGCTACGCGATACTGGCAAAACCTCTGTATGCAGCTATCAAAGGTACAGAGCATGACCCCTTCTTATGGACTCAAGAACAGCAAACGGCATTCGAAGATGTGAAGAGGGCTTTGATGAGTGCCCCAGCATTAGGTCTACCTGACCACACACGGCCATTCTACCTGTATGTACATGAGCAAAGAAGAATGGCTGTGGGAGTATTGACACAGTACTTGGGATCATGGCAAAGACCTGTTGCCTACATGTCTAAGCAACTGGATGCAGTGGCCAGCGGACTTCCACCTTGTCTAAGAGCTGTAGCTGCAGCCGCCCTGCTAGTAGCTGAAGCCGATAAACTCACTCTGGGTCAAGAACTTTATGTACGAGTTCCACATGCAGTACAGACGTTGTTGGATTACAAAGGAAATCATTGGTTTAGTAACAGCCGTATGACCAAGTATCAAGCAATGTTGTGTGAAAACCCAAGAGTGCATTTAGAGACTGTAAATACCTTAAATCCAGCTACCCTTTTGCCACAACCTACTGAAAGTCAACATGATTGTTTGGAAGTAATGGATGAAGTATTTTCAAGTAGACCAGATCTTCGTGATTTTCCCATCCAGAACCCTGATGTTCAATATTACACCGACGGCAGTAGTTATGTAAAAGAAGGGATCCGCTATGCAGGATATGCAGTAACAACGATAGACAAGGTGATAGAAGCTCGGCCACTGGCAAAAGGAACATCAGCACAAAAGGCAGAATTGATAGCACTGACACGAGCGTTACAATTGGCTGAAGGTTTAAGAGTGAACATCTACACGGACTCCAAGTATGCGTTTTTAACCACTCATGCCCACGGAGCTTTGTATAAAGAAAGAGGACTATTGAATTCAGAAGGCAAAGAAATCAAATACGCAGCTGAGATCCTACAACTATTGGAAGCAGTGTGGGAGCCGAAAGAAGTCGGTATTATACATTGTCGGGCGCATCTGAGAGGAGATGGTGATGTAACCAAAGGGAATCGGATGGCAGATAGTGCAGCTAAGCGTGCTGCTGAATCAGGAAGACAGGAATATGTGGGGCATATAGCTGCTCTTATACCAACTCCACTGTCTCAATGGACTCCAATTTATACAGCTCAAGAAGAGGAGTGGTTAAGGACTGAACCTGGAAAGTATTTGGAGAACAAATGGTATCAGTTAGAAGATGGAAGAATAGTTATTCCAGCATCACTAGCGGTAGAAATTGTCCAAAACTATCATAACGGGACACATTCTGGGAGAGACAGTACAGAAGAATCTCTCAGAAAACATTTCTACATACCAAGATTGTCCAACTTGACTCAGGCCATTGTACGTAGATGTGTAACGTGTGCTAAAAATAATGCAAGACAAGGACCAGTAAAGCCACCAGGAGTCCAGTTTATGGGGGGACTTCCCATGTCCGATTTACAAATTGACTATACAGTGATGCCTAAATCGGGTGGACATCGCTACCTGCTGGTAGTGGTGTGCACCTATTCAGGCTGGGTAGAAGCATGTCCTACTCGTACAGAGAAAGCAGGAGAAGTCGTGAGATTCCTGCTACGAGAAATAATACCCCGATATGGACTACCCTGCTCTATAGGATCGGACAATGGTCCAGCTTTTGTTCATCAGTGCCTACAACAACTGACTCATATGCTTGGTATAAAGTGGAGGCTTCATACGGCATATAGACCCCAGAGTTCTGGTAAGGTAGAGAGAATGAATAGAACTATTAAGAATCAGTTGGCTAAAATGTGTCAGGAAACCCAACTTAAGTGGAACGTTCTCTTGCCCATAGCTCTATTGCGAATCCGTAGTACACCTACCAGAAGGATGGGCCTCTCTCCTTTTGAAATCATGTACGGGCGACCACCTCCCGTGCTTGGTAACTTAAGGGGGGATTTGAGTCAGTTGGGAGAAGGAATTACCCGGCAGCAGGTTGTAGAGTTGGGTAAGACTATGGAGGAGGTACAGAAATGGGTACAAGATAGATTACCTGTGAATATTTATCCCCCAATTCATAGTTACCACCCAGGCGACCAAGTGTGGATTAAAGAGTGGAATAATGTGCCGTTAGGGCCCAAGTGGAGAGGTCCTTATGTTGTTCTTTTGTCTACCCCTACAGCGATAAAAGTAGCCGAAGTGACTCCGTGGATACATCACTCCAGGGTTAAACCAGCAGCAGCCGATTCTTGGCAAGTTACAGCAGATCCAGAGAATCCCTGCAAGATCCGGTTAAAACGCACGACTCAGTCGGAGTGACGAGGAACCTTGTGGATTACAAATTTTATTGTTTCAGAGACTTGGTAAGTGAGTGAGAAGGCCATAATAAAGCCTGTCCACTCACCAACGAGTGTATAAGTCAGGGAAAGTCTTGAGGGGACCCCTGTGAAGACGAGCAGAACTCCATTCCCTGCAGCCCTTACATCCTGGAAGCTGAGGTGCCTTCGCACGGACGAAGACTGAGGATGACGACGAAAGATGTATTTTTAATAATGTTTATTTATGTGTATTTTTATATTCAGGAAGGTAGAGGTACCGACACTCCTAGCTGTGAGGTATGCATTAAGACTACAAGAACAGGTAACCATATATCCCAGACCCTAATTTGGCATTCGCAATATGAGTGTAAAGGAGATGTATCAAGATGTAGATACTTAAATATAGAATATAGTGTGTGTCATTTAGGAGTAGGAGAACCTAAGTGCTTCAGTCCTGAGTATCAACCCCGTACAATTTGGTTGACTCTCAGAAATGGAGATCCTCAGGGGACCCTAATTAATAAGACGGTATTAGAATCCGTATATTCTTCAGGTGCTCTGCTATTTGATGCGTGTAAAGCAATATCAAGTGGTAGAAAGCCGTGGAATGTATGTGGGGATCTTAGATGGGAGAGGACGTATGGGTCTAACGATAAATATATTTGTCCCAGTAGTAAAAATAAATATGTAAGTCCAAGATGCCCAAATAGAGATTATAACTTCTGCCCATATTGGTCTTGTGTGGGGTGGGCGACTTGGGGACAGACAGCAGACAAGGACATGATTGTGACTAAGTTGCCTACTGATCCATATTGTAAGTCTATGGAATGCAATCCAATCCATATACTTATAAATAACCCTGACAAGTTCTTAGATAAATATGGTAATTTATTTGGGTTTCAAATATATGGGACGGGTTTAGACCCTGGGACAATATTGTTTATAGGGATAGAGACTGATACGGTAACCTCCCAAACTCATCAAGTATACCATTCCTTTTATGAAGAGATGAGCATAGATAATAAGATCCCCCATAATGCTAAAAACTTGTTCATTGATTTAGCCGAGAGTATTGCCGGTAGTCTTAATGTTACCAACTGCTATGTGTGTGGAGGTACTAACATGGGAGACCAATGGCCTTGGGAAGCAAAGGAGGTAATGTCCGGTTCTGAGGCAGTTGACCAATTAATATCTACACAAGCCGACTATCATATGAGTGTTAGAGGTAAATCTGAGTGGAGATTGAAGACCTCCATCATAGGTTATGTTTGCATAGCGAGGAAAGGAATGATGTATAATACTTCTGTAGGAGAATTAACTTGTCTAGGGCAAAAAGCTTATGATGATGATACAAAGAATACAACTTGGTGGTCGGCTTCAAATGTCTCAGAACCATCTAACCCGTTTGCAAGATATGCCAATTTAAAGGACGTATGGTTTGATCTATCCATCACATCTAACTGGAGAGCCCCAGCGAATTTGTACTGGATCTGTGGTAAGAAGGCCTATTCGGAGTTACCACAGGACTGGGAAGGGGCATGTGTGTTGGGTATGTTGAAACCATCCTTCTTCTTGTTGCCTATTGAAACAGGTGAGACTTTAGGTGTTAAAGTGTATGATGTGAATCATAGGAAGAAAAGGGGACCCATAGAGATAGGTGCCTGGGAAGATAATGAATGGCCTCCCCAGCGTATTATAGATTATTATGGGCCAGCCACGTGGGCAGAGGATGGTACCTTTGGTTATAGAACCCCTATTTATATGCTCAACCGCATTATAAGGTTACAGGCGGTGGTTGAGATCATTACTAACGAGACATCACAAGCGCTCAATCTTCTAGCGAAGCATAATACCAGGATGAGGACAGCAGTTTACCAAAATAGATTAGCCTTGGATTATCTTTTGGCAGTAGAGGGAGGTGTATGTGGGAAGTTTAACCTGAGCAATTGCTGTCTTCAAATAGATGACGAAGGGCAAGCAATAGCTGAGCTTACTAGCCATATGGTTAAACTAGCGCATGTGCCTACTCAGGTATGGAAAGGGTACAATCCAAGTAGTTGGTTTGGTAGCTGGTATGAGTGGTTTGGAGGGCTTAAGGCAGTGGTAGGTGGAGTCCTACTGATTTTAATGTTGTGTCTACTCCTGCCGTGTCTTATACCCTTAGTAGTTAGGTCTGTGCAAAGCCTGATAGAAAATATAGCAGAGAGGAAGGCTGCTGCACAGATAATGGCAATTTATAAATATAAGGCTCTAGATCAGGGAGAACCAATGCAGGAAGACGAGTGTTGAAGATTCACATCATAGGATAAGTCTGGTCTGGTTCAAAGGTAACTTGTGGTGTATGCAAACCAAGGTTAAGTGATGCCTCAAGTAATTGTAAAATATCAAGAGGCATCAAAGGGGGGAATGTGGTGGAATCTCGGTAAAAATAAATTTAGTAGGCCGAGATTACCACGTGGCATGTGTACGTGCATATGCTGACGTATCGATCAGTTGGTTGCACGAGGCAAGATACGATCAGTAGTGTACGGAGCATGTGCAAGAATACAGGATGTAGTATTCCCCTCCTCCATTGTGCTGGACAAGCCATGCGGTCAAGCAGGAAGTTAATTCTTATTTGTAATGATTGGTCAAGAGAATGTGCGGGTGGAGCTTAATATGGGAGGAGTTATGTGCCTATATAGGGAGCCTGCACTATTGTTCAGGGCTCAGAACTTGCTGTATTTTTGGTGACATTAGTCCCTCTGAGTCCCGATCGGTGATCCAATAAAGAATCTCTTCCTTCCTGAAGAAACCTGTGTCCATCTCTCTGTGCTTTGCTTCCGTCAGTTTCTCCGGTATCAAGACCACTTCATTAAGTTGAAGTGGTCTGGGTGCCTATAGCGGTCCTTTAAGTGCCGCATGCACCATTTAAAGATGACAGTAGATGTGTGTGAATAGTACAGATCATGCACATAATAAAATCAATACCTACGAAAACAATATTGAAGGTACATCATACAAAGTTTCAACAAGCATACCATGGAGCAGTGTCATTGAATTAACAATTAGAAAGATCACTTTCCAATACCTAAAGCATGTAATAGGCAAATGCTTAATAATCTTAATTGAGTAATGGGCTAAGAGCAGATAGTCTGCTGGATATACTGAGGTTCAGTGATGCACCTATATACTATCTTGTATTGTCGGTAGTCTTCCCTCTATGATCCTCAGGTAGTCCCTTTTTAGGTCACTCATTAGTATATGCTAGTACCCTTATAATAGACCTGGGTGTAGATACTTTGTTGTGTTAGGAATTAGATTCAATTTACTGCTCTCTCTGACATAGGAAGTTTATGTATCTCTCTTAATATGCTTTGATGCTGAGTTAATTATAATATGTTCTGGCCATGCTTAGACAGATTGCCTTAGTCTGGATTTCAGGGACTATTACTTGAGTTTTGCCTTATTGGTGCTGTTTGCTGGCTTCTGTTCTCTTTCGTCTGTTTTGTTTTCGTGTTTCAGAACTATATTTATCCTAGTATATCCAGCAGACTATCTGCTCTTAGCCCATTACTCAATTAAGGTATGATTATTAAGCATTTGCCTATTACATGCTTTAGGTATTGGAAAGTGATCTTTCTAATTGTTAATTCAATGACACTGCTCCATGGTATGCTTGTTGAAACTTTGTATGATTCAATATTGTTTTCGTTGGTATTGATTTTATTATGTGCATGATCTGTACTATTCACACACATCTATCTGTCATCTTTAAATGGTGCATGCGGCACTTAATACTCAGGTCACCTTGTGTGACATCACACTATGTACACTTGGACTTAGAGTCCACACATTTTCTCTACACACTGTTGCACCTTTTAATCAATATAACTTGGTAGTTTCACTTGGCGCTATTTGCCTATTTGACACCACATACACGCTATTTCTCAATAGTTCCGAACTCCCGGACTGTAACTATTCACTGTTCCGTCATAGTTTATTGGTCTCCTAGCAACCACGTCTGTGAAATGGGCACGCCCACACGGCACACATCACACGTCACGTGACGCATTACGCACACTTCCGGGTTCGGACCACTGGAGTGAGGGAACACTGCATGATTGGTGAGTAACCTTTTTTCATTCCCTCTATATTTCTGCCATATATGTTCGTAAATTGATCTTGAGGAAGACCTGAAGAGGTCGAAACGTCGATCGGATGTGTGTATCTTTGTTGGATATTAAATACCAGTGATTTCTTCTAAAGACCGCCGAGTGCATCTCTTTTGATTTATTGTCTATATTCAGCTTGGGATTGCACCAGGGCATATTTTTCATATATATACACAACATGAAATATTGTATGTGTGTGTGTCAGTGTCACAGTGTATATATATATATATATATATATATATATATACATATATACACGTGCGCATATATATAGTATTTATTATCATTTTATTGTCCTGATGAATGGCCCTATAATGTTTTTTGTTGTATTGGACGACCCAGAGTGCTGGATTGAAAAGTGTGTGTGTATATATATATATATGTATATTATTGGTATGTTCCTTTTTCTAATTCAAAATATTGGGTTGTTCAGGGTAAAAAGTTTAATTACTCACAAGCAGACACAGACAATCTCATGAACTAATTGATACAGCATTGATACACTGGCTCACAGACAGACAGACAATCTCTTTGATACACATAAGCTCACTGACATAAAAACACAAGCTCACTGATGTACACAAATATGCTCACTGACAGACAATCTTACTGACACATACAGAAAAAACTTACTGGTACACACACACAAACTTAGAACAACTCTAACACTCACACAAGCTTATTACAGACAAACTCATTCGTATACACACCCTCACTACAGACAAGCTTTCTGACACACATACACATGATCACTACAGACAAGCTCACTGACACACACATTCTCATTCCAGACAAACTCACTGACACACACATGGTCACTACAGACAAGTTTATTGACACAAAAATGCTCCCTCCAGACAAGCTCACTGACACCCACACACACCTGCTCACTACAGAAAGCTCACTGACTGTCAGGGCTTACCTGGGTTGGGAGTCCGGCAGGCAGGGACGTATGCTCACCCTTGCAAGTAAACACAGGCCGAGGTGGTCAGGCAAGAATTCACCTGGCCTGTGAGACAGTGCACGGGGGCTGTGCAGGATAATTCTCCAAATCGCAGTACAGGAAGGGATAAAGCAGAAGAATCGTTGTGGGAAGCCAAAGGTCAGAGGATGCCAGAAATCAGAATAAACAAAACAACAAGCCAAGGTCAAGAGTAAACTGAAGAACACGAAACAGCAGTATGATCACCAGAGTCAAGGAACTGACACTGCCTTCTGGGAGAGGCAGTTTTTTATACCATCATCTTCAGGTGTACCAAGAGTGACAGGAGTAATTCCAATGCATGTCCAGCCCCCAGTGCTGGATACAAGAAAGAGCTGGAAACTGGCATTACTAAGGCTGAATGGTGGCACAGAGGTAACATAGCAGCCCCAGGACTGCAAAGTACTCAGGTTCAAATCTGCTACTGGCCACTCCTGGGGCAACCTTGTTTAGCACTCCGGAAGTTACGGTGGGAACAGTGACACTGGCACACACACATACAAGCTCACTCACTAGCAGACATACACACACACACACTCACAATCATGGGCTGAAGCCTACCTGTCACAGAAGACTGTGGGAGACAAGGAGCTTGGGAGGTGATGTCTCCATTTTCTGACCTCTTCCTTCCAGGTCAGCAGCGTGTGTGGGGGCAGAGCTTGATCATGTGAGGTGGAGCTTAAATTCTGAAGGTGGGGCTTGAGTCAAAGGGTTGAAAATAGAGTCACCAATTGCTGAAGATTCAGGAGAGAGACTCAGAACTCCCTCCGGAGTTCTAAATGTGCTGCACCAGCACCTCCCTCCAGCCTCAGTCCCTCCCTTCCTTCCCTAACACAGGCTGTTACAGTCCAAGGAAAAATTATTTAAATTACACATCAGGGCTTCCTGCTAGCCCACTGGGAAATTCCCAGATATCCCGGTGGGCCAGTCCGGCCCTGTACACTACAGCCCCTGCACTAGCACACAAACACACACTCTATACCCCTATATACAGACACAGACACACATACTACTCTATATCTCCTATAAAAACACATACTATACCCGTATACACATTTTTCACCCCTACACACACACACACACTATACTCCTATACACACATGCACACTAAAACCCCTATCCCCTATTACCGCACTTATACTCACATGTACACTACAACCACTACACTACAACATGTACACTATATGCATACACACACTAAAGCCCCTAGATATGCACACACACAGTACAGCCCTTACATGCACACATAACACCCTCTAGGCCCAAACAGTCTGCGGGCTCTATAAGCACACACACACACACATCCTTCACAGCCCAGAAACACACACAATTTACAGTCCCTAGCCACACATAGTACGACGCAAACAGACTCCTTTACAACACAAATAGTCTTCTCTACACACATGCAATCCCAAAAGCAACCTCCAAACACATACAACACCACAGATAGATGCCAAAGAAGCAGTGTGCTGTGCTCCAGTACATAAACCAGAGGGAAAAGACACATAAGAAACCCCCCATATAAATCAAAATATTATCTAGATAGTCTAAAATACCCATATATAACTGTCCTATCTGTTGAGTGGTAGGAAATCGAAAGGACAGAAAGATGTGTATAGGGAAAAATAAAGAAGGAGAGAGGTAATCACCAGGGGGGTCCAGAGCAAAAAGAGGAAAGAACACCTCCACTGTAGATACCTCTCATATAGAAAACCAAATGCCCCAACTGGTAAGGAGACTGGCCGGCAAGGGTCTCATGTAGGCACAGCACAGATTTAATCTAACCATTATTAATGGTGTGGTGAGACTGTGGTCTATGATGAATAAATGTCCATATTGTCTTCACCTAGGTAGATTGTGCTTTTGCTAAAGTTTGGCATTACAGATTTGGTTTATTTTTGCACATAGATGAAACTGCATGAGTTAGAAGTAAACTGCGAATGCTAAGTTGACGAGGCATCTTTCTTTGGGCATTTATTAGGAGACAAAGCCTGGCAAACATGCAAAATATTTTCAGTCAGCGCTCATGTGTGGGAGTCACTGCTGAAATAAACTCTAATAACCTCTCCAGTATCCTAGCACATAGGTGAAAGGGGATTCATTGTCAGCAGCAGCCGTGATCTCAACATCAACACATGGTCAGCTCCAGTTCATGTACAAGAAAAAACAACGGGCTTTGTTCACTAAGCAGTAAATAGTAGTGAATTAAAAACCGAACTGTAAAACACATTAAATGTCCTGTTTTTGATTGAAATTTTACCAGATAAACCTCAAATAATTTTTAGAGGAGCCGAAAATCTGGGATATATTTTAGTCAAATATTGTCTTTATGAACCTCCAGAAAAAAACTTTTTTAAATATTCATCAAACATTTAAGAATGTGGAAACTGTATGGTCAAGAGGTTTAACAACCCGACACTCAAAAAATGTAATTTACTTATTTATTTGCAAATGCGAGTTATATTATGTGGGGATCACTACATGCCAAATACAGACAAGTGTGACATAACATATTAAATGGGTCAAAAGGAAATTAAATAGATTTTTTAATTGGATTATTTTACCTATAATTTTATAATTTCCTATAATTTTATAATTTTTTAAAAAAAAATTGGTTTTCTATTTATTTTCCACTCATCATTGTTGTTATTCATACCAATTTATCTTGTTTCCTTTTGGCCATTTTAGTAGGAGAATCGTACCTATAAAATTATTATGTAAACAGATATATTTAATTTCATGTATTTATTTAGTTACAACCTTTTTCACTTATTATAATGTCTGTTCATTTTGTCCACCTCTGGCGACTTCTAATTACATATATGAGTGTTGCTCATGAGAACTATATTATAACACAGATGAATTCGGTACATTATGGTGTAATTCATATTAGTCTAACAGCTAAGCCTGATCGAACTCCATCACAGAAACCTGAAGGAGGCGTGGAATGCACATGTGGAACGCAAGATGGCTGCTGGACCTGAAATGTAGATTGGTGGAATGTACAATGACGCCCAGGAACAACAATCCCAGACAAGGCTTGGAAAACATACATTATAAAAAAAAAGAAAAAAAAAAAAGAAAACATACATTATATAGGCCTGGGCCATTATGAGGCATGGAACACAAGCAGGCTCCAGGAGGAATCCATGAGAACTTGATAACAACAGGGCACAAATACTGATGGAAGCCTATTCAGTTTTGGTGAAACACGTTTTAGAGAGAGAAAATACCCACCGATCTAATTATATGACATGGTTAAATTGAAGGCAGGTGTTTGTTTTTTGAAATACCAGATCAGTGGATTTAAAATACCAAATCAGCAAATATCATTATTTATTTGTATGTTGGTTTTAACTTCTGTATGCTACTTAAAAACTCCCAAACAACTTGTGCTTTGGTTCGGGACTTTTTTGTCTTACTGCAAAGTACCAATAAAGTTGACGTATGACGTCACGTCCGGGCGTTACGGCGTATGCCTGATGGCCATCAAGAGGCGTATTTAAACTCTGAAGAGCACAGGGATTGCAAGCTCCTGAGGAAGTCTCCTGAGATGAAACGCGTCGAGCAGCAGCTAGGCAAGGTGAATAAGTGAGTCCAGAAGTCCAGCAGCAGCACTGGAGTTCTGAGTTTCTGGATCCATAGAACAATTTCCATCGTGGACTGAACTGCACCTATAGGACTTGGTGGAACTTTTGCCTTTGGCAACATGCACTTTTGCACATTAATTTAATTATTATCTGCCACTTCTCCATGTGACTGTGTTTGTTTGTCTAAATATATTTTATGTTTATTAAAGGTTACTCTATGATTTTTATGTTTTTTTTCTCTTTTTATGAGATTTCAACACTCCAGCTGGTAATTATGAATATACAGTAGTGGTTGTGGCACCATGGTCCCTTTTGTTTTTCTCTTTTCTGCGATTTAGAGGGTTGGGGAGTGACCCCATATTCAGAGGCTGTCTGCACATATCTGCACTTCATCTCCCACTCACTAATTGTTTGTATTTGCTTTCAAACACAGCCCTGGCTATTCAGCATCTTCTCATAAAAACGCATTGAATCAATGAGGAGGGATAGTCCAGCTTGACTAAGGAACTTGGGTATGATATGGGTCTGTTTGTCGTGAAGATCCTGAGGTAGTCAGATTCTCTGGGTTCCGTTAGAACATGCAAACGAAAAAAGACTCCAATAGTGTAATCTGTATCAGGCAGTAAAAGCAGGGGAACTTCACAGCACTTATACTCCTACTCACCTATTTGAGAGCTAGAACAAACTCCGGTGTAGCTGGCATTCAGTGGCATTGATCCCTCACTGATAGGATGTAGGTGGTGGTTGATGTAAAGTGGCTTGAAGTGAAGGTTTTCTCGGTATGGGGAGAAAAATAAAACAGAATAAAAAGATTAAAATATAAATGGGATTGTACTCACATTTGAGTGAGCAGGATATACTGCTCACTATAATTGTGTGGGGGATATAATCCCCACCTTGGATTCTTGGATGAGTATATGCTCCAATGTTCTTAATGACCAGTTAGATTATAAAGTAAATAAAATAGTATATAGAAAAGGTATATGGCACACACAAGGTTAAGGGGCCAATATTCCTTTAATAGTACATATAAAAAGCATTAAAAACAGCCAAAACGCATTTCGCCAACACAGGGCTTTATCAACTGGCAGTAAAAAACAATGACCTGGTATCTAAGGGTTTTTATAAGCATTACAATCAACTGCTTATTCAACTCTTGGTGCCAAAATGACATCATGTGCATAACACAATATAGAGTACAAAACAAAGTTAAGGTATTGGTAAACTAACAAATAAATATATGTCTGATATCATGTATTATTCATTAATTAAAACGAGGATTATACATAAAGATTTTGTCTAGGAGTATAAGGGAACGATCACGCGGTGTGCAATAATTGTGACGCGCTGTGTCACGTGATCAGCCCCAACTCCTTATGGGAATGGTATGCTGAACGGAGGGGGATCGTCCATTTGTACACGCCCCTTGGATGTTTTCAGCGAACGCTGCAATGAGCAGAACCTCCCACCTGTTTGTTTTAGCGTTGGCTGAAAACCTCTGAGGGGCATGTACAAATGCACGATCCCCTCCGTTCAGAATAGCATTCCCATAAGGAGCTGGGGCTGATCACATGATGGTGAGAGGTGGGGGTACTAAATACTTTTATTCCCTGGTGGTCCAGTGGGCTCCCTGGTGGCCATTATATCCGGTCTGCAGCTCCACTGAGCTGCTGACCATGTATCTCACTAGGCCCTTCAGAGCCTTGCCGTGGTATCCCTCGGCAACGCTCTGATTGGCCAATTCTCGTGAGACACATGGTCTGTAGCTCTGCGGAGCAGACAGGAGGGGCCTTGCACCCGGCAGCATACTGAGCAAGCCATCGGGCCCCCTCCTAGTGTCGGGTCCTTGGTCACTGACCGAGGACCCGACACAGTCTGCTCTTAGGCGGTTTAGGCAGCCGCAAGGCCTTAGGCGGCCACCTAAACCACCTAATTAGAGAGGCGCCTCTGACTGGCATGTATATTGCATATCATATAGCTAGCCCAAAATTGTATAATTTATTGCATAAGAAAGAAGAGGTTTGTAGGAGGGAAGTAGTCCCCTACATAAGACTCCAAAGCTGAGCAAACAGAGCCAGTATCTAGGATGTGTTTGGATGTGCTTGCTTCATATAACACATCTGTTGGGGCTTATGAAAACATTATTTGGCAATATCTTTGCCTACTTTATATGCTCAACTATGTAATTTACATGTGTATTTTACTTGCAATCCTTTTCATCATATGAAGTTTTTAAAAGTTTAATTTTGGGATTTTAATGCATTTACAACTCGGTGTGTTATGGTTTACGCATGTATTTTTTTTTTTAATAAAAAGATAAAAATGTGTTAAAAAAAATAAGAAAATCCTCAAAACAATAACCAGACACTCAAAATATAGAAGAACCATGCTTTTTATAAGTCAAATACAAACAGATAATTAATCTGTATGACGTGCTTAGCTGGAAGCTATTTTGCCAAATACCAGGAACAAATCTATAGGCGCAGCAATCTTGACAGAATATTCGTAGTATATCCAGAAGTTGTGCATGCCTATTACATTAGCTGTTTGTTACCCTGCCGGGCAGGAATGCAGTCTGGTTAGTGGTAACTCCTAAACATACAACACCAACCATGTCTCCTGTAGTTTGTTGCAAGATATAATTTATTCAATTTGCCTTGCTGCCTCAGGTTTTTAGCTATCCAGCATGATATACTGCTTACTGTTTTACATACATGTGGCACAGAAATGTCCAGATCTTTAGGAATCAACTGACACAGCGATATGTACAAAAGGGTTTTGTCTAAGTACTTGGAATTGATTTTTAAACAACAATAAAAACATATTCTGAACTGGGATACCTGAGTGAAAGCTCTGGTTTACAGAAATATTCCAGCAAGGTTTTTTTTTGTATTAAATTACTTCAGAAAGAGACATCTCCGAGACGTAAGGTTTGACGATGTGGGAAATAAAGGACCACTATAGTGCCAGGAAAACAAACTAGTTTTCCTGGCACTATAGTATTAATAGGTCCCCCCAACCCTCATGGCCCCCATCCCGCCCCCATTTTTATATTAACAAAAAATACTTGCAAACATTTGATAGACTGCAAGACATGTGATGATTACTGTACATATGTACACAACTATGTTGTAATGAAGATTTTGTGACCGTCACTATGCACACACTAAGGCATGGTAGATGTAACGGATCACCTGGGTACCTCCGTTAAAGGATGCTCCTAGCGTTTCCTGAGGACTCCAAGCACTCTGGCAGACACCACAATCACCGAACCAGAGAAGCGTATACCTTCTCTCAAGCATATGAATGCTATAAACAGCTGAATAGGCAAAAAACATACGGATGGGTTTAGACTCCTAGCAGTCAAACTGGAACAGCATACAATAAATCCTCCCCCAATAATGAGACGACACTTCACTTTGAGGGTTAAGCAGGAACTGTCTGTAATGGCCACACACTGGCTTTTATGCAAGTCCCCATGCAAGGGGACATCCCACAGGGTGGGACACAGTACAACCAATCGTTACAGGGGAACCGTAAAACACACCCACAATTACATCACAATCCCTCCTCTCTGTCCTGGAGATAATTGTGAAGTAATCAAATTATCTCCAAGGACAGAGGCAAAACTCCATTAACCACATGGCAGACAAAGGACAATAAAACACATAAAAACATAACTGTGCAGCCATTGCACAAAACAGGTACATTCAACATATCCCCAGATAGCTCAGATCTGAGCGCACATTATTACTGAATGGCGCTCAGAGCACACACATACAGTTCAATTGCCATGGAGCCAAAGTCTTTCATTATACAAATGGGCTCCATGGCATAGCTATCTGGGTAACACTGCTCACATAGGGAAAGTGTATGGGAAAATCCATCCTTTCAACATGGGGCCATAGTCACAGGGCAGGAGGCCGGCAATCAGTCTTCTCCAAGGCCTAGTGGCGAGGCTGGTTCCACCACAGTAGACAAGGAAGCAGGGGGAGAAATAGTTACAATCTTCTTCTCCCCACAACACCCTTATTTCCTCCCAATATTACCATCAAGCCTGAGAACCCCCACATGATCTACCGTGACGAAAGACGAACCTTGCATCTGTATCTCCTTTGAAGCAATTATCGAACCTTAAAAGACCACTATAGTCACCCAGACCACTTCAGCTCAATGAAGTGGTCTGGGTGCCAGGTCCCTCAGGTTTTAACCCTTCACATGTAAACATAACAGTTTCAGAGAAACCGATATGTTTACATTTGGGGTAAATCCAGCCTCTAGTGGCTGTCTTCCGGACAGCCACTAGAGGCGCATCTGCGACACTGGAGGCGAATTTCCCTCCATCACGCAGAGCGTCCATAGGAGAGCATTAACCCCTTCAGCACCACGGGAGGGGGACCATGAGGGTGGGGGCACCCTCAGGGCACTATAGTGTCAGGAATACCGCTTTGTTTTCCTGACACTATAGTTACCCTTTAACTTTGCTCTCTCTTCCTATAAATATAGTGATATTTATTTTTTCAGTGACTGAAAATGCAACATAAGATGTTTAGCTTCAGTCTTTTATTTGTTAAATAGTGTTTATGGGGCATTGTCATCATGGAAACTTATGTGTACCCCTTGTCCTACGAAATTGACTCATATTATTTGGCCAATAAAGAGTACTAATCAACCCTAGTAAGGAGACAATTTGAGCACCCAAAAAATGTAGCTTAATGAAGCAATTTTGCTGTATAGGTTATGCTCCTGCAGTTTCACTGATCAATTACAGTTATTTACCATTTAGGAGTTAAATGACTCACACAGTGTGCTTGAAAAAATGGTTTAATTTTTAATCAGATATGACAGCACAGTATGTTTAATTTAGAAACTGGTATGGGTGCCAATAGTGTCCATTTTACGTAGAAAATAGTTTTGAGACACATCAGACCATATTTTTGAAATTCATCAGTCAGATTATATAGGCCTTACAACAGGTTATATATAGGCCTTCAAAACAAATGTTTGCTGTTAGCAGTCCTGTAATGAATTAAACATCTGTAAACATTATTTACAGCTCTTGCTACAACTGTGTCACAGAGATGATGACTTTATTTTGTTCCATTTAATAAAAAGAGCCACACTGAAACAAATTAATAAAACATCTAATACCAATTTTGTGCTGCTTAGCTACAATGTATCATTTTCCACGTAAGTTATATAAATGTATAAGGACATATCAATTCTAACATGGGAAAGACTGATAAAGACTGATGGGAGACTTTTTTGCTATTCTAATTATACAATAATCCTAAATATATTATTCTATAAATAGAGGCTTTAGAAAAATCTGAAACAGTTGATTTATTAGATTAAAGCCATTTAATTGCCATATTCTTTCCTTTATCCTTTAGAATTTATTGTAATCTCAACAACATGTTGCGGATCTACTATTGTTGTTACTTACCCGGCTTCACCTCTTTTTTTATACAAGCAAAATAAAGTGCTTATTGCTAATCACAAAATGCAATATAATTACACTGACAGTGATGAAAACGATTGTGAAATGTGTCTGACAAAAGGTGTTAAAGGGTAATCTCTAGGTCATCTGTAATAACACTGCAATTCAAAACACTCAGATATGTGCTATGCGTATTTAAAATGATGAACAAATGTAACATATTCAAATAATGATACTAATGAGGTAGGACACTTACATTTCTACAAAAATAAAGAGGATTAGCTGTTCTGTTACGTTAAGTATCTTTGAAAATGTAGCTGATGTGTCAAAGGTCAGCCATTACTGCTCTTGTTTGGCTAGTTAATGCCTTCCACTCTGTATTCCTTCACATCCGATTTTCTGTAGCTTAGGGTTATTTCAAGCAGAAAGAATCCAAAGCACTGTTACTGTGACGATACCTTACCTTTCTCCTCTGGACCCGCGCAGTGCGGCGGTCTCCCTGGCTGCTTTCCTGGAGGCGGCGCAGCCTGTCGGGCGCTAGCTGATCGCGGCAAAACCCCTCTTATAACGCGGCGCATGCCGCGAAAATTCAAACGTGGCCACGCTCCCGGACCTTTTGGGGGCATGGCTTTAAAGCAAAACACACCTCATCACTAGTGATGTCCTGAACGGTTCGCCGACGAATATGCGATGTTCGGTCCGCCCCCTAAACACAAATTGGGGGGGGGACCTAATGATCTCCCCCCCCGGCCCCCACCCCTGAGTGGCGGGTGGGGGCCCTAAATACTAAAAAGGGGGGACCTAATGTCCTCCCCCCTCGCCCCCACCCCCTGAGCGGTGGGTGGGGGCCCTAAACAAAAATAAGGGGGGGGAGACCTAATGTCCTCCCCCCGGCCCCCACCCCTGAGCGGTGGGTGGGGGCCCTAAACACAAATTGGGGGGGAACCTAATGTCCTCCCCCCCTGGCCCCCACCCCTGAGTGGTGGGTGGGGGCCCTAAACAAAAATAAGGGGGGGACGACCTAATGTCCTCCCCCCCTGGCCCCCACCCCTGAGCGGTGGGTGGAGGTCCTAAAAAAAATGTCCCCAAACCCCTAGTCACCCCCTCCCCCCCAAAAAAAAGTATCCCCTTACTTACCCCCCCCACCCTAAAAATAATGAGGGGGGATCTTGAATTAAGTACCTGTAAAAAAAAAAATTAAAACTTACCATTCAATGTTTTCTTTTTTCTAAAATCTTATTTTTTCAGCCCCAAAAAAGGCCAAATAAAAAACCATAATAACCGACGCAATTAAAAAAAACAAAACAAAAAAACAAGGGCAAAAAAAAAAAATCCATCTTCACCCATGGAGGGCTCCGCGCAGACTGGTTAAGTAACGAATCAGAGTGTTATGAATCAAATTACACAGCGTGGGAAAATTTCAAAGAACTTTCCCATGCTGTGTAAAATGACACAGCACTCTGATTGGCTGGATTTCAAACCAACCAATCAGAGTGCTGTGACAGGTAAATGTAGAGACTTACCTGTCAGTCTCTTCATTTACCTGTCAGAGCACTCTGATTGGATGGCTTAAACCCACCAATCAGAGTGCTCTGAGCCTAATTGCAGGGCGGGGCAAGGCTTTATAAGCCTTGCCCTGCCCTGCAGAGCTCAGTCTGCGCGGAGCCCTCCATGGGTGAAGATGGATTTTTTTTTTGGCCACTGCGTCGGTTATTATGGTTTTTTATTTGGCCTTTTTGGGGCTGAAAAAGAAGAGAAGAAAGAAAACATTGAATAAAGTTTTTTTTTTTTTTACAGGTACTTAATTAAAGGTCCCCTCATTTTTTTTAGGGTGAGGGGGGGTATATGGGAATACATTTTGGGGTGACTAGGGTTTTGGGGATCCTTAGTCACCTGGGGGGGCATTGTTTTAGCCCCACCCAGGGTGGGGGCCAGGTGGAGGACACAATTAGGTCCCCCAATTTGTGTTTAGGGCCCCACCCGCCGCTCAGGGGTGGGGGCCAGGGGACATTAGGGCCCCACCGCCACTTATTTTTCCCCAGCCCAATTTGTGTTTAGGGCCCCCACCCACCGCTCAGGGGTGGGGGCCGGGGGGAAGGCCATTAGGTCCGTCTCCCCCCCAATTTGTGTTTAGGGCCCCCACCCACCGCTCAGGGGTGGGGGCCAAGAGGGAGGACATTAGGTCCCCCCCCTTATTTTTGCTTAGGGCCCCCATCCACCGCTCAGGGGTGGGGGCCAGGGGGGAGGACATTAGGTCCCCCCTTACTTTTGTTTAGGGCCCCCACCCACCACTCAGGGGTGAGGGCCAGGAGGGGAGGACATTAGGTCCCCCCCCTCCAATTTGTGTTTAGGGCCCCCACCCGCCGCTCAGGGGTGGGGGCCAGGGGGGGAAGACATTAGGTCCCCCCCAATTTGTGTTTTGGGCCCCCACCCGCCGCTCAGGGGTGGGGGCCAGGGGGGAGGACCTTGGGTCCCCCCCTTTTTAGTATTTAGGGCCCCCACCGCCATTCGCGAACCAAAAATTTTATGTTCGCAACATCACTACTCATCACTATATAAGGAGGGCACCCTTGTCCTTCCCTCAGCGCCCTAGTGTGTAGGGAGAGGGGACCTGCAGTGCCAGGAAAACTGATTGTTTTCCTGGCACTGGAGTGTCCCTTTAACTGATTATGCCATTTGGTTTGTCAACATTCTGGTCAGATACAACACACTTTGTATAAGTCGGTTACATACTTGAAAAGTAATAAGGCAGAAAATCAAAGGGATGGGCCCACCTGCAATGAGCTGAAAGTCTGCCCAAGAACTGGCAGGTCATCCTTGAGTAATTGTATGCAATGCTGCCTTTTAAATGCACAGGCCAGCTCACTGACGGCATGGTGCTAGTGCCCTTAGCAAAGTGTGAGTGCTTCTAATCAGAATTTTGGGGACAGTTCTCTGGTGTTACCAAAAGTGGAAAACCAGACAGCAAACACGGGGACAAAAAAATTGGAGACAAAAAAAAAAGAAAATCAGGACTATGGTAAAGCCTGCAATTAAGAGGGTGAATGTCAGCTGATGCCTGAAAATGACAGAAAATGTCATACTGTGGTAAGACCAATAAATAAAAGAGAGCTCCAGCATATCTCATTGTGGGAGTGACAGAGTAAAACCTGAATTATCTGATAGACACAGTGACAAGATTTCACAGGCACTCCTTATTTCTCAAACATTAATTAGACACGCATCACTTAACAATAATTTGTTAAACCAGCAAGCAAACACTTTTAAACAAATATCAAACTAAAAATAGAATAACATACAAAAAAACAGGATGTAATAAACATTTATAAACTTGCTGTAAACTTGGTCAGGCTGCATTAGTGGGCACGCCTCTCAGCTAGGGGAGTTTATTTTAGACCCCTCTCTTATCTATACTGGCAGACACTGAGACCATGTACAGAGTGCTTCAGCAGCATTCTCTGCATTGTGTGCTGTGTGTGGGACTGGTCTGTAAAAGGCCTTCCTCCCTATCCCAATCACATATCTCCTAATTTTGAAACTGTGCATTTTCAGCACACTTTCACACATGAAATGAGTGGCCTGAAGCTCCTTGCAGAAACATATTTTACTCTAAGATAATCATTCATAGAGTATAAATGAAGGTGGGTGAGGCATTTTGAATTAAATTTAGTTTTGCAGGGGGCGTGTCCAACTTCCGGCAAGATCGGTCGCATGGAGTAGGAGCTCCGCACACCCGGACCAGAATAAACACTTTTATCAAGGAAATCTCGCCAGATTGCCCTGAACCAGCGGGAGATAAGGCTACACGGCTCCTAATGTCTCCCTCAAAACAGACGAAACTTACGGACACGGTCCGCCAACATAAGAAAGACAGGCTGAAGCAGGCCCAAGATGGCGTCTCCAGCAGAGCTCAGTCTCCGGACCCCGACCCCTGCACCGAGTCGCCTACGCACTCGCTATCAGACGACTCACAATTCTCTAAGGAATATCTGAGACAAGCGCTCGCGGACCTCAGGTCCACTATTAAAGAGGATTTTACCACCTCCTTGGCGGGCATCCACCAAGAATTAGAGGAGCTGGGTGACCGGACCGACCAGGTCGAACGCAAAACAGATGATCTCTCCTCTGCCCATAATCTGATGGCGGAGAGAATACAGAAACTAGAAGAAGACAATTTCAAATTATGGCATAAAATGGCGGATATGGAAGACCGCTCTCGCAGGAACAACGTGCGGTTCCGGGGAGTGGCAGAGTCCGTATCAACAGATCAGATCTCGGCCTACATTACCGCATTAAGCACCGCGCTGGTCCCTGACCTCTCAGAGGTAACCTGGGAACTGGACAGAGCCCACCGGGTTCCAAAACCGCCCAGATTAGGCGCGGAGGTTCCACGCGACATTATCGTGCGCTATCATCATTTTAAAGCCAAGGAGGCTCTTCTTAAGGCCGCTAGAGCCCAAGCCACATTGCCCGACCCTTATAACGCTGTCTCTATCTTTGCGGACCTATCGGCCCTCACTATGGCAAGACGCAGAGAATTCTCCTCCATTACCAAAACCCTACGCAACCACAACCAGGCTTACCGTTGGGGATTCCCTACAAAACTATTGATCTGGCGGCAGAATAAGCTCCACACTATAGATGACCCCCTGAAAGGTTTATCCATGCTGAAACTCTGGGGACTCTGGGGCCAACAAGAAGCCACCCACCAACAACCGAACGCCTCGACCACCCTGAAGAAATCCCAGCCAGAATGGCAGATGGTTGGCGCTCGACGATAACAGCCATCCCATACAGGACAGCATCTCCCTGCCTCCACTTGTTGATGCACCCTACAGCTGCATAAGAAGACACCGTGCTGACTGTCGATGCCCTCGCCCGTCACGAACTTCTACCTCTTACTCCTGAACTGTCTCCAGCTGGCTTATGCCTCAAGCAAGGGCTCTAAGCCTATACATCGCTAAGGGTCACAGACCCCAGTTGCTACGAGTGGTATCGTATGAACGTACACGGTGGCATATTGTTGGATGAGGGTGTGGGGTGGGGGGCAAGGATAGTTCACATGATGAAGGAAAAAAAAAAAAAAAAAAAAGTTTATACAATTTCCATTAAGTATTGCTCATACTAATAAGGGAGGTCGTACATGTTTTACTGTTTTATCTGAGGAATGTTTGCAAGGGAGTAATCCCCCCTCTTGAAAACTGCTATGTCATAATGTTCGTTTAGGTCCCCATGTGTAACATCTCATCCCCCTGTACTCCAGTAGGCCCTAGGGCTAGGTCTCCCTAGGCCCCCCTCCTCCCCATGAACGTTAAACACACACATGGCCAAGTGGCCGCCTCCTGTGAACTATGATTACGTCTTTAGATACACTATCGACCATGCTCAGCCTAATAGAAGGAAATATGTATCATATATCACAAGAAAAAAAAAAAAAAAAAAACCCCTTCCGCCAAGCAGCCGCAGCAATCCCGGTTATGTCCCTATAATTACGTTACCCTTCTCCACTATAATGCATCAGGGATTTAGAGGGGGCGCAGGCGAGAATGCTGTCCAGGTTTCAGACCCTCTTGCGTATATTTTCCGTTCCATTCTTGCTTACTCTAAGATTCTGGTCCGGGTGCGGCCCTGTTCCGCACGACCCCCCAAAGGTATCCGAGGTATTTGGAGCTTTAGGCTCCCCTCCGGATCCCAGTATTTTCTCTCGTCCCAGAGAGAGTTAATGTATATACCTTTGTTTGTTGATTTTGTCTTTCCTGTTAATTCCCTTCCCATCCCCTTGGCAGCTCCGTTGTCCCATATCTGTGCAGATCGTACTCAGCCATTTGATCTTCCCTTATTCTACACTACGCACCATCTATCCACAGATCCCATGGGTGTCGCTGGCAGACAGTACGCTGTGACCAACAAGCTTTATTATATATCTCTTTAAGATGACGTTCCAATTTAAATGTCTCTCTATGAATGTCAACGGCCTAAATAGCCCATTCAAAAGGAGCTCTGTGATTAAGACCATTCATACTTCCCAGGCTGCCATAGTCTGCCTCCAGGAAACACACATGTGCAAAAGAAACCCCCCTAAACTGAGCTCATCCAGATACCAGCAGGTATTTCATGCCCATGCACCAAACAAAACGAAAGGAGTGGCAATTCTGTTCCATATTGATTGGGTCTTCCATCTTGATAATTCCTATGCAGACGAGCTGGGCAGGCTCCTTGTAGTGGTAGGATCGCTGAATGGTATGCAACTTACAATTGCTTCCATTTATGCACCCAACAACTCCCAAATTTCCTTCATTAAAAGAGCACTGTATAAAATCGCTACTATCCGTGTAGGGCACACCATTATCTGTGGCGATTTCAATTGCACACTAGACCCCGATCTAGACATCAAGAGAATAGCAAACAAACAACCTCTCCAACTTGCTAACACAATGAGCGCAACCCTTAGCACACTACTCCACAGGCACGACCTTTACGATTCATGGCGTTCCCTTTACCCGAAAGATCGAGACTACACATATTTCTCACGAGTCCATCACACATACTCGCGTATAGATATGTGCTGGGTAGATAAAAATACAGTATCGAATATAATAGAAGTGCAAATAGGTGACCGGACCTGGTCCGACCACGCGCCGGTAACCACAACTTTCAGGGCCTTGTTTCCATCACGGGGGCGCAGTGCCTGGCGACTAAACGAATCCCTCCTCGACAACGAGACTACGGCGGCAAAAATTCGGGATAACATAATATCATTTTTCGAGAACCATCTTTCCGACAGCACACGCATAGACACTAAATGGCTGGCCCTAAAAGCAGTGCTAAGAGGCCTATTAATTCAAGCAGGCGCAATTAACAAAAAGAAAACCCTCACCGAGTCAGATAACCTTCATTCCCAACTTAAATCCTTAGAACAAATTAATAAACTCAAACCATCTAAAAAGCTATCCCGTACTATTGAAAAGTTAAGGGACAAAATACTCAATATTTCCCTGATAAATGTGGAACGACAGCTCCGCAAATTAAAGCTCGCCTACTACATGCAGGGGAACAAGGCTGGCAAATTACTCGCAAAGCGTCTAAAATCCCGATACATACAATCTAAACTACCATACATGACTTCGTCCAATGGATCAAAATTGTTTAACCCACAAGATATAGTAGACGAATTGGCCAATTTCTACAAAGGACTTTATAACCTCGCACAGGACAGTACTTTACACCAACCATTAGACACAGACATAGCTACCTTTTTGACGGGAGCAGAGCTGCCGCACTTATCGGCACGTCAATGCGCAACCTTATCAGCCAAATTCACAGAGGAAGAAATACAAAACGCAATTCGCAAACTGCCCAAACATAAAGCGCCGGGTCCAGACGGGTTCTCCAACCACTTTTACTCCACATTCAAGACACAGCTTACCCCGCACCTCACAAACCTCTTCAACTCCTTCAGGGACTCAGGGACAATACCGAAAGAAATGCTGCTAGCACATATCGTTACACTTCCTAAGCCCGGCAAACCACCTACCGAATGCGCCAACCTGCGACCAATCTCCTTGTTGAACGCAGATATAAAACTTTTTGCCAAATTATTAGCCAACCGCCTCCAACCCCTCCTGAGAGACCTGGTTTCCCCAGAACAGGCAGGCTTTGTCCCACATAGACAACCGGGGGATAACACGCGGCACTTCCTGAACCTCATCTCCTGGGCCCAAAAAACCAACCAACATGGCATTTTACTAGCTCTAGATGCGGAAAAAGCATTCGACCGCCTTAATTGGTCTTACATGAGGGCTGTCCTAACTGCAGTGGGCATACCACAAGACTTCCTGAAAGGCATTATGGCCCTATATTCCAATCCAGAAGCCAAAGTATTCAACTCAGGGTTCCTATCTCAGTCTTTCCAAATATCCAATGGCTCTAGACAGGGCTGTCCCCTCTCTCCATTAATCTTTATAATTTGCATGGAACCACTGGTTAGACATATCAAAAGTGACAATTCGATCGAAGGCCTATCTACCCCCATCGGGACTCAAAAAATAGCCCTATTCGCTGACGATGTCCTTCTCTTCTTATCACGTCCAGCAAAATCCTTACCAAACCTACTAACTTTGCTGGAAACTTACGGTAAGGTCTCGTTCTATAAAAACAACGCCAAAAAAACACAAGCATTGGCATTGGGATTGCCACCTTCCTCTTTAAACCCTCTAAAAACACTATACCCCTTTGAGTGGCGGAACTCCTCCATTTCATACTTGGGTATTAAATTGCCAACGAAGCTCTCAGCATTAACGCACGAAAACCACTTGCCACTCATTCACAATCTAGAGCAACTCCTCAAGTCCTGGGAGGAGAAGGAGATCTCCTGGTTAGGACGTATCCACACTGTAAAAATGATGATCCTCCCACACATTCTATACTTATTCCGCACTCTCCCCATTACAATCCCAAACTCGCTCCTAAAGAAATTCCAGGCCATGATCAATGCTCATATTTGGAAGAGGAAACCCCCCAGGATAGCGCAAAACTCACTATGGCGCCCGTTCACAAAAGGAGGTCTGGGTGTTCCCAATATATCCCTTTACTATAGGGCGTCCCTGCTGGCCCAGGGCCTCACGATCCTCGAACGCCCCTCTCCCCCAATATGGCTGGCATTGGAGAACGCCTGCACACCTAATGGCTCGATCCCACTTTCCCTGTGGGCCGGGTCCAAATTTCCCAAAGCCACATCCTTGCTGCCCACCACAGTCGCGCTCTTTCACAACTGGAAACAAACTACACCGCTCTTCCTACGGAATAACGACCTACTCCTAGCCGCTCCAATCCAAGCCCTGACTTCAAGAACCTCAAACATACACCTAGACATATGGCTTAAGAAAGGGATCACCCAGGTTCGTTCCCTACTATCCGCTGAAGGCATCAAGCCCTTCCCAGACCTGATTAGGGAATTCCACATCCCCCCAGGGGAACTATTCTCCTATCTCAGAATAAAAAACATAATTCAGAAAAGCGGGATTAGCCTGAGTGAACCCGACTCTACATCACCCTTCATTCACAAATGCATGGGCAAGCTTCCAAAAATCAAAGCATTATCTCTATGTTACAACACTCTACTGCTCCAAGACAAACTGTCCAAACCATCATATATGTCTAAGTGGGAATCAGATCTGGGAAAGCATTTTTCTAATGATTTATGGCATCGCGCCCAAAAATTAACTAAACAGGCGTCCCATAGCCTTAACCAATGGGAAACATACTGTAAATTAACAATGCGTTGGTATCTAGTCCCCACCAAACTGGCCCGTATCTACCCGGGCTCTGACGCAAGCTGCTGGAGATGCCAAAATAGCGCAGGGTCCCTCTTTCATTTATTTTGGTCATGTACGCCTATTACCACTCTATGGCGGGACATACACGCCCTTCTGTATAAAATCCTGGGGGTGCACATCCCCCAATCCCCAGAGTGCTTTCTACTACATATTTTTCCGAATTCTCTTCCCAAGGAAGCAATCCCTTTCATGATCCACTGTCTCATGGCTACTAAAACTGCCATCGCACATAGATGGAAATCACCATTGACGCCAACAATGCCAGAAATCCTCAGCAGGCTGGACTCACTCCATGCTTATGAACGTATGGCTAGCCGGCTGACAAATAACCAAAGCAGGTATAAATTAAGTTGGCAGAGTTGGATACTCTTTAGAGAGGGGGAGGCGCCCCAGGTGCCATAATCCGACCACTAACCCCAACCGGGTTTCCCCCTCACCCCTTACTCCATGGGCCCATAAAGCAGCCCCCCTACGAGTAAGTCAGTATGCCCTAAGGTATTTTCACTTGCCAAATGCTTGTCTACCTCCAATATGTTATGTGAAGATCTCATGCTATCTGTAATGCCTATAATGCCTATAATGTCCTCTTACCAAGGATTACCAGACATTCGAATTGTTAGCTGTTTCAAACTGTATTACATTGTACTGTACTGAAAGATATATGTAAATTTGTACAAGCTGCTTTTCCCCTTTTTCCCTTCCCCCTTCCCTTTTCTCTTTTGTACCCCTTGATATACCTCGTATTCTGTTTTATACGATGTGTAAACAAATAATATGCCTAAAATAAAACACATTGGAAAAAAAAAAATTTAGTTTTGCAAAGTATTGAAAGTAATAATATTTATACATGATTCTGGGAGCTAATTGTTTATTTTTCCAGTTTGATAAAAATAACTGTTCCTTTAATACCCTGGACTTTTTGCGGATATCCTCTATAAAGAAAACCCTGTTACTCTTACTTATTCAGTTGATACAAGTTTGGAATGTTAAATGTTATAATTGGAAGTTACACAGTCTGTATCTGACAAGAAATCATGTTATTAAAATGCTGTGCCCCTTCTACTCATGCAAGTTTTGTTCTGCGGGAAATATTTTAAAGTTCCATCAAACAAAAGATAGGAAATAAAAAACTGAACTTTTATATAAAAAGCTCTCTTAGCCTATTGAGACTTAGCCTGCAGTTCACTGTGATAACTAAAAATATTAAAATCTTCATACATCCATACATTATCTTTGAATATTAATTGTAAGGAAGAACATGATAACAGGGAACCAGCATGCATTGCAAAGTATTGATGACCTTGTGCTGTAAGCTAATAACATCAAATGTATTGTAGGCAGTGAACATTTCAAGCTGGAAGAGTAACTATATTTCTCTGTATGTTGTTATCAGCACAATAAAAGACACTTAGCATGTGATTAGTACAACATATGATGAGCCTTCAATTATTTGTTGTCATCATTGAACTGTGTGCTAAATGATGAAGATCTCATACTCTACTCATACTCCAAAATTATGGGTTTTATCAATATTGAATATAAGGAAATGATATATCAAAATGATTAGAATCAGTATTATTGCATCTCATCCACTCTTCTCTCGTCGCCACACCACCTTTCACAAACTATTTTCTTTGTAACTCTTTTTCCGCTGGAAACTGTACAAAAGTATAACCACAAGTCTCACACGTAGGTGATGTCGGTCTGCATTCTTCTCCTAGCTGCTGAAGACATCTCTCCAAACCAGTGGCGGAAATAATGTAGAGAGGGCACTGGTGCAATACTTTTCTTTTTTGGGCCCCCTCGCCAGCATAGCTAGATTCCCATCTGTCGTACATCTCCAATGATGCATTGCTAGCCGGGAATCTACCAATTGACCATCCTTGCAGGGTTCTATTTTGTGGGCAGTTTTTGCACCGTTGGCATTTGAATGTAGTTATGCGTTTGTATGTACTGTTGCCACTTGAACGCAGTGCCATACTGGTGTGTAGTGTGTTTGAATGCAGGAGTGTGTTTGTATGTAATTTTGGTATTTGAATACAGGGGAATGTTTGCATACACTGTTGTCATTATAATACAGGGGTATATTTGTATGTAGTGTTGGTGTTTGATTGGAGGGTGTGCTTGTATGTAGTGTTTATGCTTGAATTTGAATGTTTTGATGTATACACACATACATATACGTCAGCGCACACACTGACACGCACAGATATACATACACATTGATACACACATATAGCCACACTGACACACTTATATATATACATATAGACTAATACACACAGATACACATATACTCACACTGACACATATACAGATACACAGACAATGGAACACACACATAAATATACACACCCTGACACACAGAGACACACAGATACAGCTACATAAGTTGCAACTTAAATTATTTTATTCCCCCTCAGCTTCCATATGCTTTGGATACAGGAGGGTGGCTTCCTGGACTGGCTGAGGATGATGGGTGTTTGGGGCTGCATGCGGGGCTCTCCCTCCTCCCCCCTCTGTGGCTGCTCCGTACTCCAAGCCATGATCTGTAAACTAGGAGGAAGTGACAGAAAATCTCTTAATCCCAGCAGTAGACCTGACCGGACCCTTGATAAGACCCACCTCCCTATCGGGTTTTGCCATAAGTTTATGGGCTACACGATGGACCTCCAAAGCGTGCTGGCCTCTGTGTTGCCGCACCGGCTAAATTGGTGGTAGTTCTGACACTGCTCTAAACCCAAGCCATTCTATCTACCTGCTACCAATCTTGCTTACATCACAACTATGCAGAAAATAAATACTATACCAATGGATGGATTGCATCTAAACGGAAGAGGGTCTGCTGTGCTGGGGGATAGGATGGCTAGAAGGTTGGAGGAGATTTTAAACTAGTAGTAGGGGGGGAGGGTAAAAACAATCTAGAAAATGGAGATAGGATAGAAAGGAGATGGGCTTTAGCTCAGAACAAAGGGGGTGGAGATGGGGGAGGGGGAGCTCAGAACAGATGAGGGATGTAATATTGATAATTCACAAAAAGTACAAATGACTCATTGCAATATTAAATGTATGCTTACTAATGCAAGGAGCCTATATAACAAAATGGGGGAACTAGAGGCAATAGCATACAGTTGACACGCTCACCTTTTCTCTGGGAAGTTGGGCGAGTCGATGGGTGCAGCGACACCTCAGTGTGCACTTCCCGTCAGTCCGGGCCCAGACTGGAGAGAGAGAGCCTGACACAAAGGGGAGGTGAGTGGTTACGCCATGGGAGATTACAGGGAGGGGAGGGAGAGATGGGGAGAAATGTTACAGGAGGGGAGGGTGGGAGGGGGTTTGGGGGGGGAGAGAGAAGATTGGAGGAAAGGGAGGGGGGAGAAAGTTACAGGGAGGGAGAAGATGGGGGGGGAGTGGAGAAAGTTACAGGGAGGGAGGGAAGAAGATTACAGGAGGGAGGGAGTGGGAGGAGAAGTTACAGGGAGGGAGGGGAAAGATTACTGGGGGGTGAGAAAATACAGGGAGGGAGGGGGGTGGAGAAGGTTACGGGGGAGTGGAGAAAAATTACAGGGAGGGAGGAGTGAGAAGATTAAGGGGGGGGAGAAGATTACAGGGGGTAGGGAAGATTACAGGGAGGGAGGGGAGGAGAAGGCCCCTTCACGTTCTTAAATGCTGCAGCTGTCTGAGCTGTAGAGAGCCGTTTTTCAGGCGCTGCAGCATTGCCCACCTCCCCTACCCAGTGTGCACTTCCTGTCAGTCCCACGCTGGTCGCTGGACCGGAGAAGAGCTCGCCATGCTACAGGGCAGGGGAGGTGAGGATGGATGATTGGGGGAAGATTATAGGGGGAGGTAGGAAGTTACAGGAGGAAGTTACAGGAGAGGATTGGGGAGGATGATTGGGGAGTGGAGAAAGTTACAGGAGGGGGGGAGAGAGGTGAAAGGGGGGAGTGGAGAGAAAGTTACAGGAGGAGGGGAGGAGATTGCAGGAAGGAGGGGAGTGGGAGAGAAAGTTACAGGGAGGGGGAGAAGATTAGCAGGGGAGTGGAGAAAATTACAGGGATGGAGGGGGGAGTGGAGAAGATTACAGGGAGGAAGGGGGGAGTGGAGAAGGTTACGGGGGGGAGAAGATTATGGGGGGAGTGGAGAAAATTACAGGGGGGGGGAGTGGAGAAGATTACAGGGGATACTGAATTAGTTATTTGTTATAGTACAATATTACAATATATACGGTCCTTATAATTGAAATCTTGTACCTTATAACAGAAAAAGAAACATAACTAACAGGCTATGATGAATGGCACTTAGTTATAATGGCACTTTACTCCTAATAATAGGAAATAAAGTTATAGAATGCAAGTGCTGATGTATAAAAAATAATTTATTATAAGATAAACTTAGAATAAAAATGCAAAAAATGCACTCACACTGTGTAAAATAATTAGCTGGGTTGGAATCAGGAGGAAGGTGTAAGCAGCTGATAGAAATATGCTGTCCTGTCTTCAGACGGATGAATGGATGAGTTATCCTCAAGCCGCGTGCGTTTCACCGATCTCACCTTCTGCGTTCCAGATGTAACTCGACTGGTTATAAGGGGATCAAATGCAGGAATTCTCTTTGAACATCAAAGTAATTGGTACTAATCAGCAAAATAGGTAGAGGTAGTATAACAATATACACTTAACTTGCTATGAATGTTTGTGTTGATGATGTCAGCTACCCCTTTAAAGCTCCTTCTGGATAGCTTTTTCTTTTTATCCCATATAAAAAAATAATAATACACAAGTAGGGCTTCAACTTTTCCTAAATAAAAATATAGATGCAAACCATAGTGAAGTACTATTACATTCTATATTGCCCTCCATTTGAGTTCATCACAGGAATACTCGAGGGACAACGGTGTAGGTAAAAGAAGAATTTATTTAAATGGTATATATAAAAAGACAACAAAAAACGTCCTACACGTTTCATCCAGTTGCCTTGGACTTCCTCAGGGATCCCTTAATATTAAAACATATAAAAACTTATAATAAATGCCATTAACAAATGTGCCTATGCAGGCACGTTTGGAGAATCCAAACAGAGGAGACGTGCAGGCAACTCATTGAGAAAACTCAGATTAGTTTGAAGGCATTTTATTTCCTAAATTCTGTGAGTGCAATTTATATCTATGGCACATTATAGAATGTAATAGTACTTCACATGGTGTGTATTTCTATTTCTATTTAGGAAAAACTCAAGCCCCACTTGTGTGCTATTTACGTTCGTAATAGTACTGTACAAAAGGATACAGTTGAAGATACAAGAGAGGAGATTTTACCTATGGCAGAGGTAAGGTTTTTTTTACAGGAGGAACAATAAAGATTTGAAATCTTTTGCCTAGAGAGATTGTTATATTCACAGATTTTTAAACAACACCTGGGTGCTTGTTTTTGGAAAAACAGAATATTCAAGGAGACAGTATTTAATATGTGGATCACAGCTTGTTGATGCAAGGTGAAACCAGACTGTGCTCTACCTGTATATAACAAATTGACTTCTGTTAAATACTGTTTCATTTCTAGCAGTATAAATCAACTGGTACTTACTGAAACATGGTTAACATCCTCAGACCTTACCTCTTATGCTGCCCTTCTCCTACGGTGGCTTACACCTCTCCTGTGCTAGCAATAGCAAGGGATGTTGTGATGGTGGTGTACTTCTCTGATCTCATTCCATCCACTTGTTCTCCTTCCTTCGTACTGCATACCCCATCTTCCTTCTCTCATTTTCCTCTTTTGAAGTCTTAAGCTTTTCTTTCTTTAAAAGGGACACTATAGGCAACCAGACCACTTCAGCTCAATGTACTTGTCACTCTTAGTCTTGCAATGTAAATCATTGCAGTTTAGAGAAACGGCAATGATTACATTGCAGGACTAAGACTGCCTCTAGTGGCTGTCAATCAGACAGGGGATTAATGAATGTTCAGCGCTCACTGTGCATGAAGAAAACCCAGGGAGACTATAGGTGATGTCAGAGGGATTTTATAGTGTAGTGTACAACTTTGTTTTGGGACTGCTTAATGCAGTTATCTCATTTTCCTGATCAGGCCATGCTCTCTCTCTACAGCTAGATGGGTTCATGAGGTGGAAGAAACCAGCAGTATGAAGATTTGGTGGCTGACTCAGTCAAGGCCAGGGTGCGTAACACACAGAGGTGGTTTTATTGGCTGGAGTTTCTCTCCTCCCCGGAAGTTGCCTGGTACTTGGACACTTGAGGTCATGATTCCCAGACAGTGATACATTTTTACATTGTGCCTTCGTGGCTTTGACTGCACATTTGTCCCTAAATTCCCATTGCTGCCTTTACCCATTTTCCACACGACTGCCAAATGTATTAATTATCTTTTTTTTCTCTTTTCTTCCATCCTAACTTCATGACATTTTCCTCTCCATTTAGTGTGTACCGGTTCTCTGGTTTACTTGTTCTTGAGAGACTAAAATATAACTTCTTTAAAAATTTGTGCAAAATACATAAAAGTTTATTCACTAAAGTAAGAAGTGTCAGGAATTCGTAGTGGATTCAAAGTGAATTTCACATTTATGGTTAAAATATTTTTAAATGAACTATAAAAACCCTCCCAGTGAGCTATGTATCTGTGTTCAAGCCTTTTTTGCCCTAACATTTGAAAATTTAATGGCCTCATTTTCATGCTATGCTGGTAAAGAAAACATTTTGGATGGGATTTTCATTCAGAAGAATTTTGTTCATCTCGCCATTAGCTTACTCTTCCATTTTGCCATTCATAGGTGCGGAATGAGGACAAATGGAAGAATCGCCTGATTTTAATCCGAATTGTGATTCTTCTGAAAAATGACTGCCCAAATCTATTAACAACTAGATGATCATTATGGCTATATTATCCTGACAGGATGCCATGGTCCACTGCTGCTTTCACGATCTCCATGCTGACAGTCTTTTTCTATTTACACTGACCCCCATTTAGCATTTCCTACTATGTAAATTGAATTAAAAAGCCTGTTTTCTGATTAATTGCCATAGCAACTGAACCAGCACTACAAAATGTTCTCTTTTCTTATGTACACTTCTCCTATGAAGCTTTAAGTGAGTTGCCTCTAAGAGTTTATTGACTTAATAGCAAAATGTCAGTAATTAAAAACATAATTGCATGTATTTACAAATAAAGCTCGAGCCAAGGTGTAACTGCAATTTAGCAATTTGGTTTTTGAATTCCCTACAATTTGCTATTTAGTGAAAAAAATCCCAATAGATTTTCGTATACCTGACTTGTGACATATCACAGGTATTTACTGAAAATGGTATAAAGCTTGTTTATAGATGGGATTTAGTGCTAAAATGCGTAAAAAATAGAATACATTTGTTTCTCTCGGATGTAGCTGAAATTGCTGCCAATGGTAGTTATACCAAGTATCTTATCAAGGGGTTAATACTTGGACGAAAACCATATGTCTGTAACTTTTCTTGTTTACAATAAAATAAAATATCTGTGTTACAATAAAATATTTGTATAGTTCAAAGTGTTAGGTATGTGTAACTGAAATGTTAAAAATCCAAGTGGAATAAATATTTGTTTCAACTTGTAACATTACAAAATATGGCAATGTCTTAGAGCATGGGTAGGCAACCTTTTACTAGTACTGTGCAAAACTGAGGTTTTGAAGTCCCTTGGCGTGCTGGTACATTTTTTTTTTAAATTAAGATGTGTATGTTGCCGTATTCTTCCTGTGTTATTTGTGGGTGCTACAGTTGCTTTGTAGCATTGTATTTGTGCCTATGTGGCCTGTTATATTGTATAGAATACGTTCATGAGTAGTTTGTGGCATTATGTATGGTTGTGTATGATACCTCTGAATGGGGGCTGTGGAATTGTGTGTGGATGGTACATTGTCACATTGTGTGTTTGGTGTGTGTATATGTGTGTTTGTGCATGCATGTGGTTGTGTTGTGTTTGTGGGGACTGTGTGTTTGTGTGTGGACTGTTTCTATTATTTGTATAAGTGCAAGGCTTATTCTGCAGCTCTGTGTATATCTAGTAGTGTGGGTAACTTCCCTCTAGCCCAGTAGGGACCAGGCTGGCCAGGTACAAGTCAAGGACAGGAGCTGCAATAGTTGCTGTAGGTTGCTCTATTCCAGAGGGGGGGGGGGGGGGGGGGTTCGTTCAGCAGTGCTGGGATATAGAAATCTGAGATCACTTCCTCTAAATGCTGCAAAACGTAAATTGAGTATTTGCATTCACCATCTGCAATCACCAGTCGGTTTGCACTAAGGACTCCTGATAAGCCGTGCCTGTTTGGCTCTGGTAGCATTGAGTGCCGTACAAAGGCACCCCGAGTGCCATGCATGCCACACGTGCCGTAGGCTGCTGACCCCTGTCTTAGAGGGTGAATACTGTAACGGCTTATTGGTTTATTCAAAATACTTTTGTTGTAATATTGTCTTATATCTCGTTGTTATTATTGTTTTGAACTGTACATTTTCAATATATTATTTATTTGGTAAACAAAAATAATGAGGTGGAGCAGTTTCCAGGCACAAATCATTTTAATTAAAGCAATTATACAAACAGGACATTATGAGAATCCCAAGAGTGATGTCCATGTCAGACGTTATGTATGGCAGCAGTAACTAAGAAACGCTGAATTGTATGAATACCTACCTTTACCAACACATATGTAACGTCAAATGCATACGTCCTTTGAACACGACAATTCTCTCTGTATAAGACTATGCTTTTTTGTGTCTGACAAATATGTATATTTTCTCTTGACTGTCCATAAATGAAAAATTAAAAAAAAAAAAAAAGGCATTCTAGTTCTGCTAAGCCCAGATGAAAACCCAGAAAACACGGAGGCAATAAGGCATCAATAAAAGAAGACTGACATCAAGTTTAATAATGATTTGGGCAGACACCAGACACCTGCACCAGGTCAGAATTAAGACCATTTGTGGAGAAAGACTGATGTAAAAGCTACAGATATAATGTAGGGTAAATCACCAAAATATCTATATTTGAGAATAAAATCTCTCTGCGACACAAGGATTCTTATCTATGTTTTATGAAATCCTATTGGTGGGGAGATAGTATGTCTGGCACAAAAAAATCTGCATCCTTGCTGGATCATATTTGTTTGGGTGTTGTGCTTTTTTTGTTATGCAATTTTGAGTTTTGTTCCACTATATGAAGACATCCATTCAAAGTGGTAAACCTCAGCACATAAAACTGTGATTCTTGCAGATTGTCATCAGCCTTTTGTCTATTACAATAGCACTTCACCTACTGACATGTCTTGTGAATTGCACCCTTAGCTATATTTACCATAGTGTACTTATCTTGACCTTGCTACACTAAATGCATACATAGGCAAAATACTTTAATGCATTTGCAATCATGACTGCAACTTTTTTCCATAGTAAATATAAACTATTTAATCCTGATATATGTATTTCAAAATTACAAAAATAATTTGATAGCTAAAACAATAAGAATAACCAGACGTCCAGACATTTATCGATCAGATTTATAGCACAATTCAAATGTTCCAGACAAAGCCAAATGTAATTACTTATTTTCCTTAGATACAAATGTCCCCAGTGGCATCCGGATTCTTTAATGCAGTTTCAGGAAGCGTGGCGTGCTGCTAGACTGGGTCGCGGCTAATTGGCTTAGAGCGGTCAGCTTAGAGCCAATTGAGTGCAGATATACTTGTAAAATAGTGTTAATTTTGATGTTTTCATACCTCAGATATTTAAAGTGTTCCTCCAAGGTTGCTTTAACATGTGTTAATTTTACTGCAAATTGGTTGACAACTATTGGCTCTTACTGACAACTTTTTTTTATAATGCTGCATCATCTGTTTTTGTCCAAGGTCCAATCAAATGTTTCTCATAGATAAACAATTGTGCACCTTGGATGCATGAGTGGGAAGCTAAAGTGAAGGGGAGAGGGATATAAGAGCTCAATGTTAGGAGGTAGGGAAGGCTGGGCAGAGGAAGGCAAAACATTTAAGGAGGGATGTTGTCCATGGGCGTTCGGGGGGTGGGGATTTTTCAGTTTGTGCTGGTATTTTTCTTTTGAAATTGATAATACACTGCAATACCGGCGCCAGCTCCCGGCTGCAAAGACAGCCTACAGATCAAGTAAGTGAGGCATGGGGGGGTGGCGTGCAGCCTACAGATTAGGTAAGTGAGGCATGGGGGGGCAGCCTACAGATCAGGTAAGTGAGGGAAGGGGGGAGACAGCCTACAGATCAGGTAAGTGAGGCATGGGGGCAGTGTACAGATCAGGTAAGTGAGGTATGGGGGCAGCCTACAGATTAGGTAAGTGACATATGGAGGGGCAGCCTACAAATCAGGTAAGTGTGGGATGGGGGAGCAGCGTACAGACCAGGTAAGTGAGGGATGGGGGCAGCCTACAGGTCAGGTAAGTGAGAGATGGGGGGGGCAGCCTACAGATCAGGGAAGTGAGGGATTGGGGACAGCCTACATATTAGGTAAGTGAGGCATGGGGGGCAGCGTACAGATCAGGGAAGTGAGGGATGGGGGCAGCCTACAGATTAGGTAAGAGAGGCATTGGGGGGGCATCCTACAGATCAGATAAGTGAGGGATGGGAGCAGTATACAGATTAGGTAAGTGAGGCATGGGGGGGCAGAATACAGATCAGGTAAGTGAGGGATGGAGGCAGCATACAGGAAGGGTCAGCAAGGAGCAGGAAGGTAAAATAGGAGAAGGAGCAGAACGGAGAAGGAACATAAATGAGCAGGAAGGAACATCAAGGAGCAGAAAGGGTCAGCAATGAGCTGGAAGGGACAGAAGGAGCAGAAAGGTAAAGTAGAAGGAGCAGAAAGGAACAGAAATGAGCAGGAAGAGGCAGTAAGGACCTTCTCATCTTCTCAGGTAAAAAAAAATCTCAGTGTTAATGTGTCTTTTATTTACTGAGTGTCAGGAAGCACAGAGTGCCGTTGGGTATGGGTGTCGCTGATTGGCTAGAGCGGTCAGCTGGCACTCTAAGCCAATTGGTAGCTCCCCATTCACAAAAAGTAAAACATTTTTATGAACCGGGAACTAGCGATTAACTTAGAGCGTCAGCTGACTCTAGCCAATCAGTGGCACCCATGCCTGACTTTAATCTACACTTCCTGACACTCAGTTTCATAAGCCAAATACCACTGAGCGAACTGGAGATCTGGAGCTGGAGGAAGTCTTTGGGGTTAAACCATTTGAGAGAGGTTTAACCCCTTAAAGGAAAGAGAGCACCCAGGTCCTCCTGGCATCGTAGCATTTTCATTTAGATGAAGTTGTTATGGTGACCAGAATGTTCCTTTAATTTGCTTAAAGGAACACTGTAGTGTCAGGGATACAAACATGTATTCCTGACACCATAGTTGTGAAAATGCTATTTACCCTAGCTTTATGTGATAATGAGTATGCCCCTCCCCTTCATGACACTGTCAAAAAGGTGCCAAACATGGATGTCATTATAATTATTCTCCCCCCCCCCCCCGGGAAAAATTCCTGCAGACGCCCATGATGTTGTCTATGGGGGACAGCATTAGGTAAATACCTTCCTTTGTACCCTGGGCCAACACAACCCAAGTGGGGTTGCCACCTTCAGGGGTCTTTGCAAAGTCAAGCCATGACAATATTAACTAGATGCAGTAAACAATGTCTGGCACTTAAGTTAAACAAAGTAAGCAAAATATTAATCAACTCAAGTTTGCAATCTCTCATGTGATTGTCCTTTTACAGTACAGAATGTGATGAATACACTGAGGTTACTAGAGTTTCTTGGCATTTATGCTGCTTTCTTAAACCTTCAACTAATGCCAGCATCTACACAGTTTCTTTTTCAGTAAATTAATTTAGTTACAGTTTAATAAGGACCAAAAACAAGTCCTGCGCTCATACTCCTACTACTCTTGGACAGCAACAAACAAAGTACACATCAGCCCCAATACATAAAGAAAAAAGTTACTTGCGCTTTTCCCAAATGCCTATGCATGTTTAAACAAATGGAGGTTATTTAGTTACTCCAATGGCCATGAGGGGGGACGCCCACCTGCCACGTCAAGGCAAACCTCTTAGGTGGGTCTTACACTGACTACTCACCTTACTTCCTTGATCTTCTGGCAAATCTATCTCTATTTAGACAGATAGAGGTTTTTTTTTTTTTTTTTTTATAAACCCCTAGAGGGTTAATTAGCATGTAGGGGTTTACTGTATGTATTGGGGCTGATGTGTACTATTGGAAAAACAAGGGGCTGGCTGCACTCACCTGAGCATGCTTAAATTGGGTGCTGCTGGGTGCCAATAAGTACAGTAAAAATGAAAATCCAGTGCACTCCCTTATCTACTAAACAGCTACTTTGGTGCTGACAGATTTTGCTAGTTTTATTAAAAACACCTAATCTAGGAAAAACATAATGGGGGTTTAGTTACATTATATGATCATACATAGCATAAACCTACCACAAGGTCATGGTACCCCATCTTTGGCAGGTCCTACTCTTACAACCAACTGTCTACTAAATGAGCTACTCACCTGGGGAAATCCTTCCATCTCGAGTTCTCTGCAGTACAAGGCTTAAATAGGGTCCTGAGATGAGGCACCTGTGACAGGGAGGGGTGTGACAGGGAGCACCAAAGTAGCTGTTTAGTAGATAAGGGAGTGCGCTGGATTTTCATTTCTACTGTACTTATTGGCCCCCAGCAGCACCCAATTTAAGCATGTTCAGGTGAGTGCAACCAACCCCTTGTTTTCCCATATATATATATTTAGGAGTCTAGCCAGCTCCTTGGTTTTGCACCCCTCCCTGTCACAGGTGCCTCATCCCAGGACCCTATTTAGCCTTGTACTGCAGAGAGCCCCAGATGGAAGGCTTTCCCCAAGCGAGTAGCTCATTTACTAGACAGTTGGTTGTAAGAGTAGGACCTGCCAAAAATGGGGTACATTGACGTTGTGGCAGGCTTATGGAATGATCATATAATGTAACTAAACCCCCATTATTTTTTGCCTAGATTAGATGTTTTTAATAAAATTAGCAAAATCTGTCAGCACCAAAGTAGCTGTTTAGTAGATAAGGGAGTGCGCTGGATTTTCATTTTTACTGATGTGTACTATTGTCATTGCGGTCGCCCAAGAGCAGTGGGAGTTTGAGCGCAGGACTTGTTTTTTTGTCTTTGTATTCACTTTTTGTATCACACAGCTATGTTACCATGCTGCTGCCCACCCCATAAGTTCCCTATTAAGGGTTAATAAGCATCTAGTCGGTCCTCTCACACCTCACCCCTCTGCCAGTCCTTACATTGGCTCCCTGTATCCTATAGGAGTCAGTTCAAAGTGCTAACCCATACATTCAAAGCACTGAACAATTCCAGCCTCTCTTATATCTCTTCTCAGATCCACAGGTATGCCCCTCCTCGTTTCCTCCGCTCTGCACGTGACCATCTCCTGACCAATGCTCGCACCCGTACGGCCAACTTTTTGTTAGATAAGAACTAAGAACGTGTGGTATATCAGTTCCTACATCTTCTATGGCAAGGGTAGACAACCTTCAGCACTCCAGATATTGTGGACTACCTCTCCCACAATGCTCTTACAGCCATAATGCTGGCAAATGATCAGAGAAGATATAGTAACATAGCTGAAAAGAGACTTGCGTCCATCAAGTTCAGCCTTCCTCACATTTGTTTTTTGCTGTTGATCCAACTTCGGGAATGCTGAAGGTTTGCATAATTCATTTGTCAGTCCCATATCATGTTTCCAATAAACATTTTTTTATAGAACTTTGTAATCCTTTATTATATACAGCAGAAGGGAGGCCTGGCAACCTTTGGCCTGGAAGTGATCAGTATTTCAATATAACCAACACAGCATTAAGGGGGTTACTGGGGAGTACTGACTCGTGCTGCTCTCCCCAATACTCCTCTGTTGCTTTTAGTAGAAGGATAATGCAGTTGACAAATATGCTATAAGCCTGTGGTCCACGACTTCTATGCCAGTCTCAAGGATGCAATTATTCCCCCCACCCCACCCCTGTTGCTTACATTTCCTTGAGTAAGAGCTTTATCATATGCTCTGTGATTAAACTTACTATTAGTTATTGTTTGTACATTTAAGAAACTTGTTTTTGTGGTAAGTGAATGTAATGGTTTAATGCTTTTGCTTTTTATAAAATATTTATGTCTTCTAAGAAATCCTAAGCGTACAGAGTATTTCTTCTTTTTGAGTCACCTAGGCTAGCACTTACAGTGTTGAACAGTACATAATGTTTAAACAAATGTTAGAAACAATACAGTACAATACTGAATGATCATCTGATTCAGTGAGCCGAGACATCACACTAAACAATGAGGTAAAATGACCTATATCACACATTAATCAATGAATGTATACACAAAAATAAGAACTTTAAGTCCATTATTTGTTTCCTCATCAGAAAAGGGACAGCATGTACAGCATGTAGCATCGCTTTCATGTGCCTTTTATCATCACATATTTTCTTCACACCGTCATATAGCACTTTAGGAAATTATTACACATAGACAAAATAGTCTTAATATTTATGTTCTCATTCATAAATAATTAATAATTACACACAATTGGAAACAAATTTGCAACAAATAATTTGAACTAGACAGCAATATTAGAAGTAGTCAATCTGATTTTCATTTTTTGTTTTTGTTTTTATTTTGAATATATATGGACATATAGACACTTCTTAAATGGATCAGGCTGTAGCAGCTGCCATGTCTGGGAAAGAGTATAAATCAAGTGCAGAATCCACTCTCTTTTGGTAGCAGAATGGCCCTAGGTTTGCCATATCGGTAGTTGATTTAGGCCACCTATAATAATAATAAAAGCATGCTTTAGAGGTGTATTTTAACTAACTCTCCTAGGAAGTAAGACTTTTACAGGCATCTCTAAATCATATCTTGACATGACAACCATTAAGTTTTCCACACTGAAGCCCCAATAACATTCAAACTGACATTTTCCAGCAACAACATATCAACGACAAATCAACGAATGTCAGATTTATGCTTATTTTTTATTCCTAATAAAGTTTAAATGCTGTGTTTTTTGGGGGATATCTAGGGCTAACGGCATTTTAATGGAGTGGTAAGTCACACAAGCTCACAGAGTAATGTGTATTGTCAACATAATAACAGTTATAAGTGGCATGGAATCATTTTCCGTAGCAGTGATAGCCACGTGTACTGCCAAGTGACAGCTGGAGTGGTGTAGTGCATGCTTCCTTTGGATTTGGGAGTAGTGGAAATACACACCTGAATGATGAATTACCACCTGGCCACACAAAGGATCACTGAGAGTCTGATGCATAGTGCCAAATGTGAAGTATTCTGGAGAAAAATTAATGGGCCTTGCTCTTACTATGATGTTACAAGATTTTAGGCAATTTTATAAGAGGGCCCATTAATTAATTAATTAATTAATTAGTGTGACCCCTGTTCAAAGTGAGAAGCACACTAAAATTGTGTGTCCATGTCAGGATTGAAAAACCTGAATGTGCTGCCCAACCCACAACTTCACAATCATATTGAACACGTTTGGGATATTTGGAACACCAAATGCAGGTAGTATACAGCATGTTTTAGAATAATTGTCACATAATTGTGGCCCATTTTATTAATACACTTACTCCTGAATGGAACACCTGTAGAAATCCCCACTATCTAGCAGAAAGCCTTCCTAGAAGAGTAAAGGCTGTCATTGTAGTAAATGTGGACCAAGTCCATATATTAACATTCATGATTATTTAATAACATGTTTGATTAGCAAGCAGCCACACACTTCTTGACATTAAATAGCATATCTTAATTTAGTATATAAATGAAATTGTACATCTTAACAGGGATGTCAAAATGTAAAGGTAACTAACATAAAACTAGCATTTGTATATAATCAATGCTTCAGTACAACTACCTTGGCATATTAAGGAAAGTTTTGTAATTGGACTGAAATTGTGAATGCATGCTATTGCACAGCAGTAACAAAATTACGTTATCTTGCTCATTTTGAAGTAACAAGACTGTGCTCTTCACTTTGACTGACAACTGGATGAGCTCAGTCAATGCCAATTCTATTCCCAAAGGAAAGCATTGGGAGGCTATTGCGCATGTGTGGCAAAATGCTGTGCTTCACTGCACCAATCAGCATCTCCTCATAGATTTGCATTGCATCAATGCATCTCTATGGGGAGCATTCAGCACCTCCATGTAGAGAGTGGAGATGCTTATACTAAAAAAACAGAACCACTACAATAAGCTGTAGTAGTTCTGGTGACTATAGTGTCCCTTTAATATGAATTATGTCTCTCACCAGTCAGTTCTAAATTACGGGGAGAGCAGGAGACACAAGTGAAGATGCACTTTGTTTGTGTATTTCTCCCCCAAAACCCCTTTCATGTGTCGCTTAGCCCCAACCCGTTTGTCTCTTTCTCCCCTTCCCCAGTCCTTCTGTGAGTCTCTTTCCCAGGCCGCAGCACCTCTGTGTGTCTCTTTCCCCACAGCTCCTCTGTGTGTCTCATTCTCCCCTTCCCCAGTCCCTCTGTGTATCTTTTGTTAGTCTTTCTCAGCCCCTCTCTCTCTTTCTCCTCAGACTCCTCTGTGTCTTTTTTTCTCCACAGACTCCCCATGTGTCTTATTACTCCCCTATCTATCAATGTGTCTCATTACCCCCATCCCCTTCATGTGTCTTATTAGCAACCCCCATTTGTCATATTAGCCCCCCCAGCCTTGTATGTGTCTCATTAGCCCTCCCATGTGTCTCAATAGCAACCCCATGTGTCCCATTAGCCCCCCCCAGCCCTCCATGTGTCCCTATAGCCTCTTCAAGCACTCCATGCATCCCATTAGCCCCCTCCCAGCCCCAGTGGTGTATCCTGGTTTTGTGCTGCCCTAGGCAGGACAAAACTCATGTACCCCCCCACCCCCACCGCGCCCGTCCCCCCCCAACCCTTCCCCCGCCCCGCCTTCTAAATACACACACACACACACATTCACTGACAGATCCGCATACACTCGCTAACAGAAACACACACACACACTAACAGACACACACTCACTGACACACAAACTCACACTAACAGACACACACACACAGTCAGACACACACTCACTGACACACAGTCAGACACACACATACACACTAACAGACAAACAGTCAGACACACACACTAACAGACACACACTCACTAGCAGACACACACACAAACTCACACACACTAACAAACACACATTAACAGACACACACTCACTGACACACACACTCATTCACTGACAGATCCGCATACACTCGCTAACAGAAACACACACACACACACTAACAGACACACACTCACTGACACACACTCACTTACAGACACACACACACAGTCAGACACATACACACACACACTCACTGACACACAGTCAGACACACACATACACACTAACAGACAAACAGTCAGACACACACACTAACAGACACACACTCACTAGCAGACACACACACAAACTCACACACTAACAAACACACATTAACAGACACACACTCACTGACATACACACTCACTAGCAGACACACACACACTCACTGACACACAGTCAGACACACACATACACACTAACACTCACTAGCAGACACACACACACAAACTCACACACACACACTAACAAACACACACACATTAACAGACACACACTCACTGACACACACACTCACACTAACAGACACACACACTAACAGACACACACTCACAGGCAAACACACACTCACTGACAGTCAGACACACACTCACTCACTAGCAGACACACACACTCACACAGTCAGACACACACACACACACATTAACAGACACACACTCACTCACATTAACACTTTTTTTTTTTTTATTCACTCCCCCCCCCCACCTCCTTACCTCTGGGAGTGCTGGGGGGGAAGGGGTTCATTACCTCCCTGGTGGTCCAGTGGCTGCTGTGCCACTGGACCACCAGTCTTCCGGCTCCCAGCCTCACTTTGCGGCGCGCGAGGGAGCTGAGCAGACCGCTCAGGGGAAGTGCTCGCCAGCCGCCCGCCCAGCGCATGTCTATTAGCCGCCAGGCTAACAAGGCATTTGCCCTGGGCATTTGGGGGGCGGCGTTTTTTGCCGCCCCCTGAAAAATGCCGCCCAAGGCAAATGCCTTGTTTGCCTCGCGGCTAAAACGCCCAGCCCTCTACGTCTTATTAGCCCTCCCATGTGTCTCAGCAGCATCCCCACATGTGTCCCATGAGCCCTCCCATGTGTCCCATTAGCACCCAGCCCTCTATGTGTCCTATTGGCCCTCTCTCCCAGCCCTCCATGTGTCCCACTATCCCCCTCCCAGCCTTTCATGTGTCCATATAGCCCCCTAGCCCTCCATGTGTCCCTATGCATCTATAGCCTATCAAATATTGTTTTTGAGACTATAGGATTCCTTTACTAATGCTCTGCACTCTATGGAAAATTATAAAAATTTAGAGTTTTCTTGATTTCAAGTAACAGTTATTAAAATTAAACAAAGACAACCTTTGGTGTGTCCCTATAGCCCCCACCCCATCCCCCACGTGTCCCTATAGCCCCCTATCCTCCATGTGTCCCATTATAGCCCCTTCTCCAGCCCCCATGTGTTCCTATAGCCCCCTCCCCAGCCCCTATATGTCCCATTATAGCCTTTATGTGTCCCATAATAGCCCTCTCCCTAGCCCCCATGTGTCCCTATAGCCCCATAGCCCCCATGTGTCCCATTATAGCCCCCTCCTCAGTCCCCATGTGTCCCTATAGCCCCCCAGCCCCCATGTGTCCCATTATAGCCCCCTCCACAGCCCCTATGTGTCCCATTATAACCATCATGTGTCCCTAGAGCCCACCAGCCCCCATGTGTCCCATTATAGCCTCCCCAGCTCCCATGTGTCCTATTATAGTAGTCAGTGTGACATTGTGGAATACAGATTCGATGGCTGCAATGACAGTGTCTTGGGCTGGAAACAAGGTAAGTGAAATATATTTAAAGGGACACTATAGTCACCAGAACAACTACAGCTCATTGAATTTGTTCTGGTGAGTAGAATCATTACCTTCAGGCTTTTTGCTGTAAACACTGTCTTTTCAGAGAACATGCAGTGTTTACATTACAGCCTAGTGATAACTTCACTGGTCACTCCTCAGATGGCTGTTAGAGATCCTTCCTGGGTCATGGCTGCCTAAAATGCATCCAAACATTAATGTCTCCACTGTAACGAGAATATACCCCTACACGCAGGATCCAGCTAAACAGAGGCAAATACAGAGGAGAAATACGTCTACCGGACCTTAGAATGGCCGGACTTGACGTATATGAGAGGAGACAGAGCCAGGAACAAACCGAGGTCAAGGGCACAGAGAGACAGCGTAAACTAGGACAAGCCGGGGTCTGGTACACGGAAAACAGCAAGCCGGCAAACAGTACAGATAAGGATAAAGCGAAAACGAAGTCAGAATACGAAGCCAAAGTCAATACGAGAAAACACAACTGAACACCACAAGCGCTAAAGGGAACTGAAACAGAAACCACGATAGGGCAACGAGCTAAGGGAAAAAGGTAAGTTAAATAGCTTTTAAACCAAAGTGATTGGCTCCTGTCACTTCCACACCCCCTATAGGTAATTGTATAGGGAGTGTGGTATGACAGGAGCCAATGGGAGCCTTTTGGCAATTAGGCTCCCACTGTCTCTTTAAGAGCGCGCCCGAGACTCGCGGCGCGCTCTTAGTTTCAGGCGGGACACGTGACCGCTTCACGCGGTCACTGCCCGCCTTCCATCTAAAGCAGTCGGATGAGCCGCGCGCGGCTCGTGCAGCCGCAGGACCGCGCGCGGCTTGAAGAGAGGACCGCGACCGGCCCCCGGTTAAGGTAAGTAACGCTACAGTACCCCCCCCTGAGGACACGCCCTCCGGGCGGGTAGGACCAGGCCTGGCAGGAAAACGAGAATGGAAAGAGCGCACAAGACGGGGAGCATGAACAGCATCAGCCGAAATCCAACTGTGCTCCTCAGGCCCATAACCCTTCCAATGTACCAAGTACTGAAGTCGACCCCTAAGGAAACGAGAGTCAAGAACAGCAGACACTTCAAACTCCTCATGACCCTCCACCGAGATAGGAGGGGGAGGAGGAGTATGCCGGGTATAGCGGTTGCGTACGAAAGGTTTCAACAATGAGGTGTGAAAAACATTAGGAATACGTAGATTCTTAGGCAGGCCTAAGGCATAAGAAACAGGATTAACCTTATGTATAATACGATAAGGTCCAATGAAGCGGGGAGCCAATTTCATAGAAGGCACCCGGAGACGAATATTCCGCGTGGAAAGCAAAACCCTGTCCCCACAACATAGGACGGAGCTGCTCTGCGATGCTTGTCAGCCTGAGCCTTCTGGCGAGTAGCAGAGTCCACCAAAGAACGCTGAACCTGCTCCCAAGTATTACGCAAACCAGCCAAATGCTCATCCAGAACTGGCATGCCCTGTGAGGAGAATGCAGCCGGAAGAACAACGGGATGCTGGCCATAGACAACGTAAAAAGGGGTCTTGCCGGAAGAATCATGAGTGGCGTTATTCCGAGCAAATTCAGCCCAAGGAAGCAGGTCAGACCAATTGTCCTGATGGTGAGACACAAAACAACGGAGGTATTGCTCCAAGGACTGGTTGGCACGTTCAGCAGCCCCATTAGACTGGGGATGATAAGTGGAAGAAAATGAGAGAGAAATACCCATTTCTGAACAAAAGGCCCTCCAGAACCTGGAAATAAATTGGCTACCCCTATCGGATACAATAGATACGGGAATCCCATGTAATCTAAATACTTCTCTAGCGAAGATATGAGCCAGTTCCTTAGATGTGGGCAACTTGTGAAGAGACACGAAGTGAGCCATTTTGGAGAACCGATCCACTATCATCAGGATTACTGTGTTACCATTTGAAGGGGGTAATTCAACAATAAAATCCATGGACAGGTTAGACCAAGGTCTCTCGGGAACGGGTAACGGATGCAACAGCCCACAAGGAACTCTACGGGAGGATTTCATACAGGCACAAGTAGTACAAGCACTTATATAGTCAGTGACATCCTTTCGTAAGGAATCCCACCAAAAATACCGAGAAACAGCTGACACCGTTTTGGAAATACCAGGATGTCCAGCAGTCTTAGTATCATGATATAATGACATAATATCCCGTCTCTCAGGAACATCAACGAACAGTTTATCATTAGGCCTCTCGCTAGGTGCCATGCTTTGTTTCGCTTGTATGGCCTGCAAGAGGGACGAGGAAATAGACAAAATAGTAGTAGCTATTATCCTGTCTGGGGGAATGACAGGAGTAACATCAATCTCCTGTTTGTCAGTAGTTTCGAACTGTCTGGACAGAGCGTCTGCTTTAGTGTTGCGATCACCTGGCCTATAGGTGATAATAAAATTGAAACGGGACAAAAATAGTGACCACCTAGCCTGCCTGGAAGACAATCTTTTGGCTTCGCTAAGGTAGGATAGGTTCTTGTGATCCGTAAAAATGAGGATAGGATCCTTAGTTCCTTCTAACAAATGTCTCCACTCTTTAAGTGCTAAAATAATAGCAAGGAGTTCGCGATTACCCACATCATAATTTTTCTCTGCTTTGGACATTTGTTTAGAAAAGAAGCCGCATGGATGCAATGGCTTTTCAGGCGACTCTCTTTGGGATAAGACAGCACCTACCCCAATATCCGAAGCATCAACTTCAAGAATATAGGGCAGTGAGGGGACAGGATGCTGTAAAATAGGTGCAGAGGCGAACGTAGTTTTAAGAAATTCAAAAGCCTGAAGTGCCTCGGTAGACCAAACACGAGTATTGCCATCCTTTTTAGTCATACGGGTAATAGGTGCTACAATGGACGAGAAACCTTTGATAAAACGTCTATAATAATTGGAGAACCCAAGAAAACGCTGAATAGCTTTCAGACCTTGCGGTAGAGGCCATTCTATTACAGCAGCAAGCTTCTGGGGATCCATACGAAAACCTTTAGCGGAAATCAAATACCCCAAGAACTGGACTTCGGTTTGGTCAAACAAACATTTTTCTAGCTTGCAATAAAGACCATTAGCAAGAAGGGTCTTCAAAACTGTCGTAACATGTCTGTGATGAGTGTGTATATCTGTAGAATATATTAAAATGTCGTCCAAGTATACGATAACAAATGTGTGAATAAAATCTCTTAAGACATCATTAATAAATTCTTGGAATACTGCTGGGGCATTGCAAAGCCCAAATGGCATAACAGTATATTCGTAATGACCGGATCTAGTGTTGAATGCAGTCTTCCATTCGTGATTTTCCTTTATACGTATCAAATTGTATGCACTCCTAAGGTCTAATTTAGTGAACACAGTGGCATGTTTCAGCCTGTCAAATAATTCTGTAATTAAAGGTATAGGGTATGCATTTTTGATAGTGATTTTGTTTAGACCTCTATAATCTATACACGGTCTTAAATCACCTTCTTTCTTCGATACAAAGAAGAACCCTGCTCCAGCTGGAGAAGAGGATCTCCTAATAAACCCCTTTTCTAGTGATTCCTTAATATACTCCTCCATGACACGGTTTTCTTGAACCGATAAGGGGTACACCCTGCCCTTTGGAGGTATAGTGCCAGGCAACAAGTCAATAGCGCAATCATAGGGTCTGTGAGGCGGTAATTTCTCAGCCTCCCTTTTATCGAAAACAGTCTTTAGAGATAAATACTGAGGGGGTATAACCGTAGACAAAGGAGGACTGGTAGGTACCTCAATAGAATTCAAAGGTGTGACTTCCAACGTACAAGACTCGTGGCAGGCCTCACTCCATGATTTTATTTGCCCTGTCTCCCAGTCAAAAATGGGATTGTGAGCACGTAACCATGGATACCCTAATACTAACTGTGAAGAGGGAGAGGTGATGACCTGGAATCGAATGGTTTCATAGTGTAAAACCCCTGTGTACATGTGTAATGGTACAGTCTCATGAGTAACAACTGGAGAACTTAATGGTCTACCATCTATGGCCTCAACGGCCAAGGGTATCTCCTTCTCTCTGATGGGAATGTTGTTTCTCTTTATAAAGCCAGAGTCTATAAAATTTTCAGCTGCCCCAGAGTCAACCAGAGCATATATGTTGTCAACTATACAAATCTCTCCCATATATAAAGAAACCGGGAGAAGCAAGCGGTTAGGAGGCAATTTAGGAGACTTAGATATCACACCCAAGGCCAGTCCCCTATAAGGTCTTAGGTGCGAGAGTTTTCCGGGAGTAAAGGACATTCCTTTACCATATGGTCTCTCCTACCACAGTATAGGCAGAGTCCCTCCCTTCTCCTATGTAATTTCTCAGTATCAGAGAGTTTGGCAACCCCTAATTGCATAGGTTCCTCCTCAGACACTTTAACACTCTCTGGTATATTAACTCTGGGGTTAATGGGTGTAACAAAACATCTATTCCTGTTCTTGGTATAGAGCCTGTCACGAATTCTATTATCTATATCAATGAGGTAATCGATAAGGTCCTCTAAGGCAATAGGAAGCTCCTTAGCTGCTACCTCATCCAATATCGTATCTGACAAACCTTCCATAAAGGCAGTAGTTAACCCATTGTTGGTCCAATCTACCTGCGAAGCAAGAGTGCGAAACGGAATAGCATAATCAGCCACAGACCTAGAACCCTGTTTAATTCTCATTAATGCTCTCGCGGCATTCTTTGACCTTTTCATTGTGTCAAAAGTTCTACGAAAAGCCGTAAGAAAACTGTTGAAATCATGCACCATAGGTCCATTAGCTTCCCAAATAGGATTTGCCCACTCAAGTGCCTTATCGGTGAGTTGGTGCATAAAGAACCCAACCTTAGACCTCTCTGTGGGAAATGAACGTGGATACATTTCGAAGTGGAATTCAATTTGATTAATAAACCCTCTGCAAGTCTTAGAGTCCCCTCCATACCTAGGAGGAGGTGTTAAATGGGCCGAAGTATTAGGCAAAGTAGATACTTCAGGGAGAAGGGGCGTAGGAGGGTTAGGTGTGGTTGCTGGAACGGTTCTAGCTAGGAGCGTCTGGAGAGCCTGAGCTATCTGATCCATACGGTGATCCTGCTCTACAAATCTTGCCTCATGGGACGCCATCTGTTGAGCTAAATCTGCGGGGTCCATGGCCCTATCGTAATGTAACGAGAATATACCCCTACACGCAGGATCCAGCTAAACAGAGGCAAATACAGAGGAGAGATACGTCTACCGGACCTTAGAATGGCCGGACTCGACGTATATGAGAGGAGACAGAGCCAGGAACAAACCGAGGTCAAGGGCACAGAGAGACAGCGTAAACTAGGACAAGCCGGGGTCTGGTACACGGAAAACAGCAAGCCGGCAAACAGTACAGATAAGGATAAAGCGAAAACGAAGTCAGAATACGAAGCCAAAGTCAATACGAGAAAACACAACTGAACACCACAAGCGCTAAAGGGAACTGAAACAGAAACCACGATAGGGCAACGAGCTAAGGGAAAAAGGTAAGTTAAATAGCTTTTAAACCAAAGTGATTGGCTCCTGTCACTTCCACACCCCCTATAGGTAATTGTATAGGGAGTGTGGTATGACAGGAGCCAATGGGAGCCTTTTGGCAATTAGGCTCCCACTGTCTCTTTAAGAGCGCGCCCGAGACTCGCGGCGCGCTCTTAGTTTCAGGCGGGACACGTGACCGCTTCACGCGGTCACTGCCCGCCTTCCATCTGAAGCAGTCGGATGAGCCGCGCGCGGCTCGTGCAGCCGCAGGACCGCGCGCGGCTTGAAGAGAGGACCGCGACCGGCCCCCGGTTAAGGTAAGTAACGCTACATCCACCCTCTGCATGCAGACACTGAACTTTCCTCATAGAGCTTCATTGATTCAATTCATCTCTATGAGGAGATGCTGATTGGCCAGGGCTGTGTTTCAATCATGCTGGCTCTGCCCCTGATCTGCTTCCTTGTCAGTCTCAGCCAATCCAATGGGGAAGCATTGTGATTGGATCAGGCTACCACTTCTGATGATGTCAGCACACTGCTTGTTCTTCTGAGTCTAACAGCATGCAGAGTTACAGCTTCAAGCTTGAATATGGTAAGATTTTTACTATATTTAAGGAGGCATGAGGGGCCCAGGGAGGCTAGATGGTGGTTTTAACACTTTAGGGTCAGGAATACATGTTTGTGTTCCAGACCCTATAGTGATCCTTTAACATGTTGAAGCTTACAAGGGGTTCAACAGCGATCATAATAATGGCAGGGAACTTACAGTCCCAATCAAATATTGTTTTTGAGACTATAGGATTCCTTTACTAATGCTCTGCACTCTATGGAAAATTATAAAAATTTAGAGTTTTCTTGATTTCAAGTAACAGTTATTAAAATTAAACAAAGACAGTACTTTATGTGGTTATGCCACAAATGCAACTAAATTAACCCTGTAGAAGCTAGCGGGGATTTCGAGGGAGCATCAGGGAGCATCAGGGCACGTGCCCCCCTAGTTGCCAGTAAGATGGGGAATAATGACTAAGGCAGTGCCTTTGAGGACCCCACTACAACTTGGCTGCTACTCTGAGAGGTTGCATAGCCTGAGCCATTGTCACAGGGATGTGTCCAACCTGCGCTGATGTCCGGTTTTTCGCTTTTCCCAGTGATGAGGACCAGTGTTGGGGAGCCACTGCTCCAGGTCTAGAGCTGTTGGCACCACAGGAAATTCAAACAGTGTGTCCAGGCATGTTATGGTATTCTAGAACATGAGCCCATTGACCAGGTATGTGCAGGGTTGCCTGTTTCTTCTCAGACCTCGGGAGTTGGGATCAACCCTATGCAGTTACTGTATGATGACAACTTTCACTGAAGTAAGCCTTTAATCCACACAAACCTCTATAGTACACAACTGCCAGATGCAAATAAGCATCAAATGCACAGCCTTCCTTGAGTTCGTCTGTAGTGAGTGTGTGTACGTGAATGTCTGTCAGTGAGGTTGTCTGTTTGTATCAGTGAGATTGTGTGTATGCCATTGTGTCATACTTACCACTTCTGGGACTCATCCTTGCTGCTCCGGTAATAATTTGGACACTGCACACTGCTCGTGAGCGTTTCTTTCTATGCATTTGCGCTTATGTCCGAATGGTGCGCCTCCCGGATGAGGCGAAATCAGCAAATTGCTTATCTTGTGTCTTCTGGCACTTCCCTGTGACATGGCCCAATCCTAATAGAGCCACTAGTATTTAAATCCTGGCCTTTCTTGACACAAGTCTTGTTTTGGTTCTTGTTTAGCCCAATAGTGCTTCTGTGATATTTTCTGATTTCCTGTCATTGACTTTGGTTTGATTACCATTTTTCCTGTATCCCTGAATTTTGGCTTTTTTTTTCTCCTGCCCTTGACCTTGGCAATCTAATTGACCATTCTTACATTACTACTCTAAGGTCCGTAATATGGATTATAGTACTCTCTGTTGTAGATTAGGGTCTGTATTTTTTGGGTCCCTTACATGTATCTTGACACAGTGATCTTGTCTGCCAGTGAGCATGTCTGTGTGTGTCAGTGAGCTTGTTTGTGTACCAGTGAGATTATCTGTCAGTGAGCTTGTCTGTGCGTATCAATGAGATTGTCTGTATATATCAGTGAGATGGTCTGTGGGCTTGTTTGTGCAGGCACGTGTGTATGCTTAGTATAGAATGTATTTTTTTTACTCTCAAAGGATCAATATTTTTAATTACAAAAGAAACATACAGATAGAAACTATCTCTGTCTTTCTGTCTGTCAGACTGTCTGTCTGCCTGTCTAACTAGGTTCCGTTAAATAATCTTCCAGTGCCCTCCTGATATTAGGTTCTGGATCCACTCTGGCAAGGAGCACTGGCTTTTGTTGGCATTATGTTTTGAGGAATAGTCCCCTGCATGAATTCATGTGCACTGGCAGCTCACCAGTCATCCTATCAGTGTGTATTTCCAGTCCAGCTTCCCTTGAGAGCACAACAGACGAGCTACAGAATTCTGATTAGAGTACAATTATTTAATTCCATTTATGCAATGCTGCTTCTGTTGAACATGTGCATTGTGTTATTGCTTGATCACAAAATTAGAAAAAGCAAACAAGCAACAAGATTAGTCTAATTATTGACAGTGTCAAAAATGTTTTCCATATAATGGAAGATGTAATTATTGCACACTTACTAATGACTCCCTGGAATTGGCACATGATGTGTTTCCGGAATTGCAACAATATCTGTCACTAAGAAACTAGCAAATGCAAATTGCTGATATATGAAACATGACCCCACTGGGTCTATCCCAAAGTCATAAAAGTCCAGGAAATTCCTCTCATTGTACTCACTGCAATGTAAAAAACACACATCAAAGACAGGGAGGGCAAGATTCAAATTTGAATTGTCACAACAACAGGGTTAAAGAGAATATCACAAATAAATCAAGATTTCTGCAATAACAAGAAAATGGCACTTGTATGGCTCATTTAACAGAACATGCTTTAGGAAATTATATGCTGACATTCAATTAATAAAGTGTGAAAAATCTAGACATCTACTGACTATTATAGGAAATGGAGAGTGGGAAAATGCTCTGACGGTAGCCAAAAATCAGCAAGAACTGTTTTTATCTGGACCAGCCCGGTCTTTCATCTGATGCTTTCAGCCAATTAATGATGCGAAAACTAAAACATGGAATGGCAACAGGGTATTCCTGGCACTATCAACACTACAGGATATAAAATGCTCCTTTAACCCCTTAACAGAATAATTTTCTTTAAGCATGAGTGGGATAGGCATAAGGCTATCCTAACTATAAGATAAGGCTAGGGACTAATGAAAGTATTTAAAAAATTGGATAGACTAGATGGGCCGAATGGTTCTTATTTGCCATTACATTCTATGTTTCTATGTTTCATGGATATTCTTCTCTATAGGACCCATGACGGTATAATTCCATCATGGGCTAAAATTAACCCCAGATAACCGTGGCATGGGGGATCGTGTAGTTAATGCTGTCGCTGGGTGCCTCGGTGTGTACAAGAGCAAAGAGAGCAGAAGTGCAAATTGAAATTTTATAATTAGTGTTAACATATTTATTATGTTAGGAGGTGATATAGCAGAAAGCAGAGAGGAGGGTAAGAAGGGGAGAAGGCTGAAGAAACTCTCTTAGCAAAAAAGACATTCCCAACAAAGGAAATAATAGAGTTTTTAAATGTTTATTACATATTTTACAATCCTTTCCTAATTTATTTCAGTTTGTATATTTGTCGAAAAGTGTTTGCTTGCTGGTTTAAAAAAATTGTCAAGTGATGCATGTACCTTTAATGTTTTTCTAATTGCACTGTTTGAGTTCTACCCTTATGTAATGTCGAGCTTCTACATATGCAATCGCTTTTTCCATTGTGCCTACTTATATGCAGATTATGTACACCTGACTCTTTTTTTCACTAAAAAGATGCTACACAAAGTCTTCTATGGAACCTGCGCACCCAGTAGATAAATAAAAGCAGGTATTTTGTTTGACGGTAATCAGGGCCGGTGCAAGGACTTCTATCTACACAGGCGAAGAAACATTTTGCTGCCCCCAAAATTTATCTTCACCTGTCTGTCTAATATTCCCACTTTTGCCCCTCTTACCCATGCTTTTGCCCCTTTTGTGCATCTTACCACCTTTTTCTCTTGTTTTCCCTTTTTGTATATTGCATCCCCTGTTTGGCATTCTTTTTCATGTGTTTTGTGTCTTCATCCTACTTTTCTTTACCCCTTGCGTCACACACACACTGACCGTTACACACACACACACACTGACCATTACACACGCTGCTTATACACACACTGGCTCTAACGCACACAGTCTCTTACACACTTGCACTGCTTATACACACTCACTGGCTCTAACAGACACACACAAACAGTCTCTTACGCACACACTGCCTTACACACACTCACTGGCTGTAACACACACACAGTCTCTCACACACACACTGCTTTACACTCACACAGTCTCTTACACACACAGCTTATAGACACATACTCACACTAACTCTTACACACACACACTAACTCTTACACACACACACACTGGCTCTAACACACACACACACACACACACACACACACACTGGCTCTAACACACACACATTAACTCTTACACACACAGACACACACACTAACTCTTACACACACACTTACTGTTTCTTATAGTTGCTAAACAGTGGTCCCGCTGCACTGTTGTAGCGTTCCTCCTCTCTCCACAGCAGTTGGCCGCCAGGATATGATGTCATGTATCCCAGCGGCCTGTAGCTCAGGAAGAGATTTGCTGCGGTTGCTCCTCGCTGTTCCGCCCCCTTCCCTCAGTGGCTGCACGTTTCCCAGTTAGCTGGATAGATTGCTGCAGAAATTGACTGGCTGGAGCAGAGTCCTCCGTGCTCCCGCCGGTCACTCAGACATTTTTGCGCCCCTCGGGTCTGTGCGCCTTAAGGCGGCCGCTTGTGCCACCTTATGGTAGTGCCGGCCCAAATGGTAATAATGTTACTTTATACTTTCTTTAACAAGTCATCAATTAAGACTGGATTGCATACCTCCCAACACTGTCATCCTGAGAATGTGACGTGATTACATCACTAGCTTCATCCCCAAAGGGGCAGACCCTTATGGGAAGGTCCACCCGAGTTAATGGTAGCACAGCCTGTGTACACGTCAGACTGCCTGTCCATCATTCAGGCTGGTTCATGTGCGCGTGCAATGATTGTTGGGGACAGATCCCTGGTGTCTCTAAAAGTGGGACACCAGGGTACTGAGGCAGGATGGTGGGACAGGATCCTGTAAATCAAGACTGTCACAAATTGGACCAGTTGGGAGGCATTTGCATAGTGTGAGGGAAGGTTATTAGAAAAGATACAACATAGTGACAGCTGTACAGAGCAGATGGAGATGATAACAGTCAGAGAAGGAGGAAAGCCAGTATACCACAGACACCATGAAGCTGAAGATAGATAGAAATACATAAATAGTATAATATAGTAATATATAACATTGTCTCTATCACTCTTAGAGTCTTAATGCTGGCAGAGTTGTGTATGTTTTTAAAAATAAAGCTTACTTGAATTTTCAGCTCCAGACTCATGAAACCTCTAATACAGTGCTGAGTTTTCAGGAACGGGTAGATTTAGCCATGATAAGTGAATGGTTGATTGTCATTCACCAAGACACCAACAATAAAAGGTTCACACTGGCATCTGTTCTCCAGCTGCCAATACCAGACATGAAAATCAAGAAAAAAGGATGAAGAGATCCTAATTAGGAGTCACAGATATTTGAGTTATCTCAATTGGTCCATGGGTTACATGCACATAATTACTTTAGATTTGGTGGTTAATAATTAACTCTAAAGTAACCAGAAGACTGTTGCATGACCTTATTCTTGGAAATCCAAACTCCTGAGCAAATAATTGTCTTTTCAATGTACATATTAACCCCACACCATGCTGTAACTGCAGCGCTAATCCCAAATATTTGATAGCACATGCTCGCTTTATAAATATATGCATGCAGTGTGTTCATATACAAACATAAAGTCCAGATTCATGTGTGTATTGCAGGAAGTAAAACAACCATTTGTGAATAAGTGCAATGTAACATGAAATGCTCTAGGAGTCTTACTTTTTTATGTGCTATTTTTGCTTCATCATTGCCCTCTATTCCCCATGTCACGCTTCCCCCATCATCTCCCTGGATTCCCCATGCACTACCCTCATCATTACCCTCTATTCCCCATGTCACGCTTCCCCCATCATCTCCCTGGATTCCCCATGCACTACCCTCATCATTACCCTCTATTCCCCAGGTCACGCTTTCCCCGTCATTGCCCTTTATTCCCATGCCATGCTTCCCCCATCATTGCCCTCTATTCACCATGCCACGCTTTCCCCGTCATTGTCCTGGATTCACCATGCCACGCTTTCCCCGTCATTGTCCTGGATTCCCCATGTCATGCTTCCGCCATCATTGCACTGGATTCCCCATGTCACGCTTCCGCCATCATTGCACTGGATTCCCCATGTCACGCTTCCGCCATCATTGCACTGGATTCCCCATGCTTCGCTTCTTCCATCATCACCCTGGATTCCCCATGCCACATTTCCCCCATTATTTCCCTGGATTCCCCATGCCATGTTTTCCCCATCATTGCACTGGATTCCCCATGCCGCGTTTCCCCCATTATTTCCCTGGATTCCCCATGCCACGTTTTCCCCATCATTGCCCTCTATCCACCATGCCACGCTTTCCCCGTCATTGCCCTGGATTCCACATGTCACGCTTCCCCCATCATTGCACTAGATTCCCCGTGCCACGTTTCCACCATCATCGCCCTGGATTCCCCATGCCACGCTTCCACCATCATTGCCCTCTATTCACCATGCCACGCTTTCACCGTCATTGTCCTGGATTCCCCATGTCACGCTTCCCCCATCATTGCACTGGATTCCCCATGCCACTCTTCCCTCATCATCACCCTGGATTCCCCATGTCAATCTAGCTAGAAACATATTTCCAGCAGGAGATAGGAAAATATGGACATGCTAACTGCTGAGTTAAATATGAGCTTTAGTGGTGTTTCCAAGTTGTATTGCCAGAAGGGAGACCTGGTCCCAGCCTTGATATCAGCCTATGCCTTGCAGGTTTCTGGCAGAGACCCCCAGCTGGAGTCCCAGTAGTAGGCCCATCAATCCACGTGAGTGGTGGTGTGTGATCACCGTGTGGCAATGGGGTAAGTCCCTTGTGATCATAGGGATTTCCATGACCTTGTGTGATTCTGGAGTCAGTCCCATCACCTGTGCCACCTGCCCCATGATAGGACGCGGACTGGGACTGTGTGCCATTCAAGTCTGGGTATAATAAAGGCCTGCTGCATGGCCGCACATTGAGAGCCTGCAGTGTGCATCCAATCTCCGCGTATTGTGGTAATCAGGCACTTCATCAGTATTTGCCTGAGGGACTCGACAAGTCAGTGCAAGTGACAGTGGATGTAGCTGGCATCTCTGTGGGAGTCGTAGGAGGACGCGGCGCCCGCCATCTTGAATGTGCTGGACTGCTTCGTGAGTGCTTAGCAGGTATGCTGCAATCCATCAGCAGTATTAGGGAGCCCCTAGCGAGTGGATTGGGATCACCCCCACCGGTCAAAAGGGGGGGGAGGGGAACGGGGCACCAGTCAGCAGCACAGGGCCAGGCGCGGAGATCAGCCGCTTCTTCACTGCCCAGGGCTCACCAGGCCTCCAAACCAGTTCGCTGTCTACTGGCAGCGTGGACATCTGAAAACACGCTTTTGGGACACCCCAATTGTCTCAGGAACTCCCCAGGGTGAGAGAGAATCATCAATAGGAGTGCATAACATAGCAATTAGTGCTCGTAGTAGTGGATGTGCCGGAGCTCGTTCAGAGTGCGTCCATTAGGCATGATAGTCAGGCCCCGCCCCCTGATGCTATTTTTTTTTATTTTATTTATTTATAGTCAAGAATTATCATTGACATTACAATCTAGTTTAGCAAGTACACCCAGGACACTCATTACAAATGAGAAGGAGGAAAATAAACTTTAATTTCTCCTATTTACTGTATGCTTAATCTATGCTGACTGCTAGGTGCAGAGTTTATAACAATGATTGACAGAGGGACACAGCTGACATGGAACAAATGGTTTAATTTTCAATCAGATAATAACTTACTTCAAAAGTTTTCATCTTCTGCTCTATAAATGTAAACTTGAATCACACACAGGAGGTTTGTGCCAAGTCTAGCAGGCTATTAACAGAGCAGGAGATGAAAAATTCTAGATTAGGCAAACTGTGCAATAGTGGAAGTGTAAACAGCAGATCTGTTTTACAGGAAATGTTTAGGAAGACTGTGTGAGTCACATGCAGTGAGGTGTGACTAGGACTGTGTACACAAAGTGATTTAACTCCTAAATAGCATGGAATTGAACTGCAGGGGCATGATCTATACACCAAAACTGCTTCATTAAGCTAAAGTTATTTTGGTGACTATAGTGTACCTTTACCCAAATCTCAATGTGCCCCTGTTTTGATGAAGATGTTATATTACGCTGCAATGTATGTCCTATGCTGCCAAATAAGCAATGTTCATGGCTTCAATTACACAAAAATTTTATAATACATTATGCATTGCAGTTTTTTTGGTTTACATTTGGGGTTTTACTTTCTAACATACAGCACCTTTGCTCATTGGTTTAAATCCTGGTGAATAGCAGTTTGCCTTCTTTAACTTAGTTTTATGAAAAGATGTACTTAAAAACACAGCAGCCTTACAGACCAATAATAATAAAAGTAGAAATTAAAGAGACTGTTCTGTGGTCACCTTCCAAAGAAAAACATGACTATTTCCATGATTTGTTAGTGTTGTCTTTAGTCCGTATTTGCTGACACAATTTTCTGGTTACAGTCAGTACTTCATATCTGACTGCTAGACAATGAACTTGTGTTCTCAAACTATTGTCTCTGTTGAGAGACTGCTTAAATGCAGTCAGTGTTTTTCACTTTGCTGAAATTATTAATAGCACTTACTGGACCTGAAGTAGATTAGTCTGTGCTGATCTTGAGCAGCTGTATAAAGGAAGGACAAACATACAGATAACTGTGTGAGCTATAAAAACAAATATGTTTTGTTTTGTACAGAGCTGCCTTTTCCAGCAAGAGAGGAGGTTGGATCTTTACACAATGACTAGAGCTTTCAAGTGTCTTAAAACTGACATACATTCTGATGTTTTCTAAAAAGACTTCTGCTTGATTGCATTGGTAAATAAAAGCAATATAGTTAAAGCTAGGACCACAAATTATAGACTTTATCACAATGAAAATATAGTGTCTAATGTGAAAATGGAAGAGCATTGGCTTCCCAAAAGACAGATGAATTTCAATCAGATTCCAATAGAACATCTTCTGCCTTATACTGGTTTTACAAAATGATATGAGAAAAAGTGAAATCCTTTAAAAAAGGAATTGAAGGACAAAATGACATCTAAATTTAAGCATTTTACAAATATAATATGACAGCTTATTGAGAAAGCATAAAATATACATGTCAGTGCTGCCTTTACCGTAAAATCCTCTCTTTAACCTATACGTTACCTAACTCTCTACACACTAACCCCTACTTTGCCCTAACACACAACACTAAACAGAAACACGTACACTACATATTTAATTCAATTTCTCAATTTGAGATATAAGACATTTGTCCCCACTCTGTAGAGACTATGAGCATATGGGTGTTGAGAACAGTCTGCCTCCATATTATGTCAATATTCCTTCCTTTTGCTCTCAAATAGTTGGCAACCAGGTATGAATCCCACTTGGTCAGCGTCTATTAGTTTAGGTATGAGTGGATTAAGTCTATCCGCTAGGACTTTTGCCAATATCTTGGAGTCATGGATAATAATAGATAAGGGGCAATATATGTTCAGGCAATAAAGGGTCCTTTCCCGGTTTTAAAACTATGGTGGCCAGGGACATTTCTCTATTGGGGATCCCTCCCAGGGACATGTCTCTATTGGGGAGCCCTCCCCTCCATGAAGGTGTTAAAGAGTGACTCCAGTTTTGATGTCAAATCTTCTATGAACACTTTATAATAGCTCCCATCAAGGCCATCTGGTCCTGAAGCTTTATTCCCCTTTAAATGCGAGATCATGTTTTCTGTTTCTTTACAAGTAATTCTGTTGTTAAGGATGTCCATGGCTACCGGGTTAATCTTAAATAGATGCCGTGTGAAGAGGAAGGAGCGGATACGCTTGTCTTCTACAGATTGGGTTGTCTGATCCTGTGGGGAATGATATACAGTTTTTTTTATAAAACTCTGTAAATACCTCAACTATATTTCTTGGATTAGTTTTTATTGTTCCGTCTCTATGTGTAATGCTCGTTATGTAAGTGTGCCTCTGCTTTGGTCCAAGCGATCTCGCCAGGATCGTATCCATTTTATTGGCCTTCTCATAGAAGGTCTATTTGGACCACATGATAGACCTGGCCGTATCTTCGACAAGCAATTCACAAACTGACATTCGTACCGCATTTAATTGTGGCAGTATATCAGCAGTGGGGTTTGTGTTGTGCCTCTGTTCCAACGAACGCAGTGAGTCCAATAAAGTGGTCAACATTTGGGTTTTGTGTTTCTTTTTGACTGTTGCCAACCATATAAAAGTACCCCGAATAACTGCCCTGTGGGCAGCCCACATGATTATGGCAGGCCTTTTAACTGTCCCAATTTGCGTATCCTGTCCCACCATCTGGCTTTGTTCCCTGGTGTCCCCCCTTTTGGGGACACCAGAGAACTGTCTTTAACAAGCATATCATTGGTGCTTTAACCCCTTAAGGACCAAACTTCTGGAATAAAAGGGAATCATGACATGTCACACATGGCCTGCCTACTTTTACCCCTCCCACTGGGTCCCACTTCTCAGGACGCTAAAGTCGGGTGGTATGCTATGGTCGTATGAAATTGTGTACTACAACAAACACATTTAAAAGGAAATCTGCCTTTATAATCATTTACCATACTTACCTCATATTTAATACACCTAATTCGAATATGAATGATTGCATAGTTGGTGAGTAGATTTGGGGGTATCTTAAATTAATGCTTCAAGACCTCTGGTAACACCTACAATTGCTAAGAGAAAAACAAGTAGATTGTTCGAACCTGCAGTAAACCTAGCTCAAAGTTTGAAATTTATTTGACCTTAAAACGCTTTTTGCTCTGATGTTTTTCTGAAGATTTTTGTTTTAAACTATGCATTTAGTTTTTCCCTTCTTACAAAACATCTGATTGTAATGTGGGTGAAAGGTGAGGTTGTTTCATGCTTTTCTTTTAGTTTTTGCTGAGCATGACTGAGATAAGCTATAAACACAGAACCATTGGAACAGCTGTCTGTCATGCCCTTTGTTAAAAACAAACATTATGTACAAAAATAATAGTTTTACTGACAGCAGCCATTATGCAGACTGCACCAATTCATCTATCTGAATTGGTTATTTTCTATTTGCTTATTTTAGCTGTATTTGAACACGCTTTAAAAGCACTTTTAACCCCGTAAGGACCAAACTTCTGGAATAAAAGGGAATCATGACATGTCACACATGTCATGTGTCCTTAAGGGGTTAAACACCATATGAAATCAGGAGAACACATCTCTCAAATGCCACTATTTAGAACAGACAGACCCTATTTTGGTCCATATCCTCTTGTCCCTCTTTTCTATGCTAATATCACGCTTTTCTAGTAGTTCCATATTATTAGTGTTTAACAGACCTCCTTTGACATAAAACTCAGAGTAATGTGCCTTTAAACTACAATAAATGTGTTTAGATATAAGTCTGTGTAAATAAGATACGTTGTTCTTGTAATAAATTGCATTTTAGTAGCATAAATCGTTAATAGTAAGTTAAAATCTTTCAGAACAGTACTGCCCCAAGTAAAATACCCAATCACCCCCCCAAAATGAAAGTGTCCCTCTTTATCCATTTGAAATGTTGAGAGGTATGGTAGAATGATCAGCAGAGTTACTTCATTACACACATACCTTAGAGCAGTGGTTTAATACACTGATACAACTGTTTTTCATTTTGTACCGATGAAGGCTTGTACTCTCAGGTTGTGGTATTTTGACAAGAAAACCAGCAGGTCTTCCATGGGGTTTCCTTTAGGTGACTGAAAAATACAGACATGATTCAAAATAATATTTTAAGACATGTATTCAATATACTCAATATACACATATGGATTTATAATAATTACAAAGAAATACTCCCTCACCTTATTAACACGGTTTTGCCTTCATTGGTGGCAAGACATCCCACCATCCATTGGGCAATAGATAGATAAAGTGGAAGATATCTGTTCAGTGGGATTATTTGTCACATCCACACATGGCTATACTGAGAAGGTGGATATACTCTGGCTTGTCTGGGACAGTTTTCATAGATTTAGATCCCTTACAAAATTCAAGGCTGTCTGTACGAGCTGCCTTTGTGGAACACAACTATCTAATTTTAGTCCAGCACTGTTTTTTCTTTTTTTTTCATTTAATGCTTTGTCTTTGTTATTAAACCTTTATTATGGAATTGCCTTTCCTTCAACCCCTTCCCCCCTTTTCTTCTTTTCCTGTTTCCCACAACCTTGGACATGCTAGACACTAAAGATTAGCATTGCCCTTGCGGCAGTTGAGTGCAGTTTTTACATGAATTTCTTATGTCTTATTGATAATGCATTTTTTATCTGTGATGCTTGTATGTATCTTGTTTTCTGTAAAATAACACTTCAATAAAAATAAAAAGTTAAACAAAATGCAAAAAAAAAAGCTTTTAACAAATAATACATTATACTATAAGAATGTATTGTCTTTTTTGTAGAAATCAGTCCATGTGAACTAAAATGAACTTTGGTTTGTTAGAGCAGAAAATTGGCCCAAGACTGAGGACCCGACACCAGGAGGCTTGCCCTGTATGCCACCAAGTGCGATGCCCCTCCATACAGTCTGCCCTTGGAGAGCGCCATCACAACCTCCTGTCTGGAGTTCCGTCGGGTGTAGAGCTGCAGACTGAGGCATCTTGTGATCTCCAAATAATCAGAGCGCTGCAGCAGGTTACAACCCTACACCCTGTCACTCCACATCCACCTTGTCACAGCCCCACCACGTTGTCGCAGCCCTCCATCTTGTCATAGCCCCTCCACTTTGTCTCAGCCCCACCACCCTGTCTCAGCTCCACCGACACTGACACTCCCTCCACACCCTATCATCCCTACACTGTCACCTCCACATGCACACACTGTCACCCCCATCCACTGTTATCCCCTACACATACACTGTCACCTCTACACATACACTATCACCATCCCCAAGCACTTTCAGTGTCCACACACTGTCACCCCCTTCACCCAGTCACAACCACATTAACCCCTCCAAATACTGTCTCTTTCACCCCCTCTAACATACCAAACTCACCCGCCCTCACTTTGCCACACTTACCCTATCATATTAACCCCCCAATCCTTTCAGACTCACATTCTCTCTCACTGTCACACTCACCGGCAACCCTGTCACACTCATCCTCTATCAGTCTGTCACACTCACCCCCTTCACCTACCACATAAACCCCTCCAATCCTGCCTTCCACACTCACCCCATGCTCTGTCACACTCTCCCCCCAACCCTGTCACATTAGCCCCCCTTAATCTTGCCACACTAACCTGCCCTCGTTCTGTCACTCTCTCTCCTCCAAACATCGCACATTTACCCCAACTCAATGATATACCTCTCAACTAAGTCACACTCACCCTGTTACATTACCTCCTCCAATCCTATCACATTTACCTCCCCTTGCCCTATCACACTCCGGCTGCAACTTTGTCACAATCACACCCATATGTGTGACACTAATTTATCCACCTACATGTTCCACCCATGAGTTCGCTCACAGGGAGTGGAGTGTGTAGGGGATGTGTTATGTGTTATTGTAGAGGATCTAATGTGTGTGCTTATGGTATGTAGTGTATAGGGATACCAGTTTGTGTAGGTGATGCAGTGTATTTGTTTGTAGTGGAAGCAGTGTGTGTTTGTGTATAAGCGATGTATTCTGCGAATCTGTGTTTGTATGCATAAGGGATGCAAGGTGTGTGTCTGTAAGTGTGTGCATGAAATGCATTGTGTTTCTGTGTATATGTAAGAGAAACAGTGTGTGTGTTTGCATGTGTGTGTAAGGGTTTGCATTGTGTGTTTCTGTGTATGTGTGCAAAGAATGCATTGTCTTTGTGTGTAATGGATGCATTGTGTGTTTATCTGTGTGTAAGGGAAGCATGTTGTGTGTCTCTGTGTGTAGGGATGCATTGTGTGTTTCTGTGTATGTATAGGGATGCATTGTGTGTGTGCGCGCGTAGTGTGAAAGAGCTCCCTGTCATGCCCCCTGTCCTATAGAGCTCTCCCCTGCCCCTTAGTGGTCTCTTCTCTCCCCCCACCCTCCCCTAGCGGTCCCTTCTCACACCCACCCACCCTCCCTGTGTTCTCCTCACTCCCCCCCATGTGTTCTCCTCACTCCTGCCTCCATGTGTTCTCCTCACTCCCCCCCTCCCTATGTTCTCCTCACCCCCTCCCCCCACCCTCCCTGTGTTCTTCTCCCCCTCCCTGTCTTCTCACCTCCCCTCCCTGTGTTCTTCTCACCTCCCTTCTCCTCACCCCTCCCTGTGTTCTTCTTACTCTCCCTCCTCTCTGTGTTCTTCTTACTTTCCCCTCCTCCCTGTATTCTTCTTACTTTCCCCTCCTCCTGTATTCTTCTTACTCCCCTGTACTTCTTACTTTCCCCTCCTCCCCCTTACCCCCCTCCTCCCTGTGGTCTTCTTACCCCCTGTTCTTCTTACCCCCCCACTCCCTGTGTTCTTCTTATTTCCCACCTGTTCTTCTTATCCCCCCCTGTTCTTCTTACTCCCTCTCCTGTTCTTCTTACTCCACCCCTGTTCTTCTTACTCCCCTCCTCCTTGTGTTCTGCCATTCTCCTCACCTCCCCTTCCCTGTAGCGTGGCCAAGCTCCTCTCCAGTCTGCGTTGCCCGGCCGGACTGATAGGAAAGTGCACACTCAGTGCGCACTTCCTGTCAGTCCAGGCGGGTACAGGAAACAGAAACTCCTGTACTGACCGGAGAGGAGCTCGGCCACGCTACAGGGAAGGGAAGGTGAGGAGAGAAGCAGTGCTGCAGCCGCCTGAGGCTCTTTACAGAGCGCTCAGGCTACTGCAGCATTAGGATCGGCCCTGCAGCGGCCGGTTTTAAAATGATTTAGGGCGTCACCCTGCACCACCTACACCCCGAAATATAGGGCTGAGAACCCTCCCTGACCTCTTAGAGGAATCGACCCTAACCTTCATACAACTATTCAAATACCAACAGCTGATGAGCTTTATCAAAACATTACCACAGGGACAGGCGCTGAAACTCACGTCCACACTATTTTAAGAGACGTGCATTGATCCAGAGCTGCTCCCGCATGGCGTGTTCTTCTTATACTCCATGCTGCAAATGCGCATTCCTCTCAAATTCCGAAAAATCTGTGGGGAAATGGGAAACATCCCAGAGACAGGGATTGGGAGAAAATATGCTACCTAACGCAGCGATGCTCCGTCTTCAGTAAAACCCAGGAGACGGCCTACATATTGCTAACCAACTGATACCGCACTCCCGACATGCTGCACAAGACGAACCTAGATCACCCCACACAATGCTGGAGATGTGGCACTGAGGTAGGGACGGCCCTGCTTATATGGTGGGAGTGCAATAAAATACAGCCTTTTTGGAGAGGGAACCACAGCATGCTGAAAGAGTTCACAGATGAGCCACCTCCCTTTGAACTCGCTGTGATGCTCTTACATCACATGACGACACCGAGCAATAGATACAAAAAAAACGTCACAATAAGAATCCTTAATGTAGCCAGATCATACCCCAATGCTGGAAAAGTCAGGAAACCCCCACACTGGAGGATGGAGGATCTGAGGGCCATAGAGGACTTACACATGAAGTCAGATGACAAGACACAAAAATACATGGACATTTGGGCACACTGATTGCTGACTACGGCGTGAACCGGCAAACTCAATTACTGAGACACCCTACACTAAGACACCTTCTGCATAAAATATGATTCCCCATCTTAGGGATAAACCCAGAAATGAGATGGTCTAACTCACAGCGTAGCCTCCCCCCTCCCTTTTTTCCCCTTTTTTTCTTATCTCTCTCTCCGTTATTCCTTTCTCACTCTTCCTCGCCTGTCTTTCTCTCCCTTACAAGACGGTTTCTAGAAGGAGTCATTGAATGCACTCCAGGTGACAGATCACAAACCCCTGACTCGTGAGACTCCTCACAATGTTCCCTGCATGTTTCATTTAAACGGGACCTGCGCGTCGTACTCCTGGTATGTTACCTGATACAACTGAGACCTGCGAGTCTTTCATTCTTGTTTTTATAATGCTCATATGAGGCCTGTGAGTCTCTCAAGTTTTCTCAAGTTTTCTTTTAAAACCTCACAACTATCAAACGTACAGTAGGGACCTGTGCGTCCCACCCTTACATGATGTGACATGATGTTACTTGCTATTCTATGAAGATTGAAACATAATAAATATTATATTTACAAAAAAAAATTTGGAAAAAATAAAATTAAAATAAAATTTGTTTATTGCAAACTAATTTAGGTTGCAAATTATGCCATAACTACAGTCAGAAAGCTCGCAAAGCAGCTGCATCACTGAAAGCCTCTGAACGATGATTACAAAGACTAGCTCTCTGTATCCAGAGCTGCAAGCCCGTCCATATAACTATTGCATCTTACATAGACAATGTAACCCCTATTTATTTTTTCACTTTGGGTGTTAGTGGAGCCTCATGTTTGAGTTTCGCCCAAGGCCTCACAAAGTCTGGAGTCGCCATTGGTCATGTCCAATGCTGATGTTTGGGGCTTGCAGCCGACAAAGATGAAAAATAAGAAAACATTTAAAAGCCATACTTTCATCTGCCTGACTGAAGTGATGCATAGTAGCACCCCTCCAGCACCCTTCAATTTACATCACTTTTCTGTTAGTAAAATGTTTATGTTTTTTTTCTCTTGCATACATCAGCACCTTTTACATCCCAACCTTTCTTTTCCCATATACAGTACTAACTGTAAAACCTTTTCACTTTAATATGTTTTGATGTTTGGAATGCTACAATGAAACACCATATTCAGATCTTCCACTCACTCTATACCAGTTCCTAAGTACCGCATAGCTCAATAATTGGATTGTGTATACGCCCATAGGTTTCACAGTATTTTCAAACATATTTCAAAAATACACTAATTACAGCAAAACACATCAAAGGAACTGACACAATAAAAAAAACTTACAAGGAATAAGTTCACAGACAGTCTCTGCAGAAAATGTTAATTTGAAAACTGAAAATAACAAAGTCCCCAAACCTGTTCCCCATCTTCCATGGGTAGGTTAAGTATCCTCAGTGAAGCCTTTGGAGTGCTAGTAAGGGGCCATATTTAACCTTGCACTGCAGAGAGTCCCAAGTAAAAGGATTAATCTCATAAAAGCAGACATGAGGTGCTAGATTAGGACCTGCCAAGAATTGGGTACATTGTAGACATATGCACCAGGAAATCTTCACAGGTGGTGGTGCGGGGGAATGGGGGGGACCTGTGCCAGGTCCCCCCTTATTGCACTAGAAACTGGGCTGCAATAGCCCCGCGAGTAGGGGAATGCAGGAGGATTTAACCTCCCTTTTATTAATATGGGGGTCATAGTGACCCCCATAAGTTTTAATGTGGGTGGGTAGGAATTAATATTTATTACAAGGAGGGAGCTGGTAGCGCTGTCGGCTCCCTCCTTGCGTTTGTTTTCTCGCATGCGCAGTGTTATTTTCGTCAAGCACAGGTTACCGGTAAGTTACTTGTGCTTGTAAGAGTCTCCTTGCAGCCCTGTACGGGTTAAGTCTCAGGCTGCAGGGAGAACCAGCATATTTTGTTTCTCCTCCGTGCTATGGGGGTTAATTCCCCTGCAGCATGGAGTCTATTAAACTTAAGAACTAAAACGAAAAGGTAATGCATTCAGCATTTGCCCTTTTGTTTCATTTATATTTCGTATGTAGGACTTTCGTTTACATTTTAGTAAACGAATACGAAAAAATCTGAAATTCCGGACGAAATCATATTTGTCCTAAAACGAATGCACATGTCTAGTACACTGACATTGTGGCAGGCTTATGCAATGTATGATCACATACTGTAACTAACCCCCCACTATTTTTTGCCTAGGTGAGGTGTTTTTAACCCCTTAAGGACGGCAGTCGTCCAGGGAATTACCTGCTTAAAATAAAATAAAATATGCTTAGATCATATATATATATATATATATTATGTATATGATCTAAGTATATAAATATATATATATATATATATATATACACACATACACATACATACACATACACTGTGTAAGTGCATTTTAATAGTAATATATATATATATATATATATATATATAAATATATAAACAATCCAGAGAAAAATTTAAATTCCTTTACAATTCCACTCAGAAAGCCAGAGGTTTTCACAAATCATTAAAAAAAGATGGGATATCTTATCCTCTGACAAATCGCTGAACACTACATTTGCTCAGTTTCCCCGGATTGCATTCCAGCGCAACAAGAATTTGAAGGAAATATTAGTGAAAACTGATAGTTGCTACATCACTCGGATGTAAAACTTAAAAAAAGGTTGTTTCAAGTGACCAGACTGTGTCACTTGTGGACACATTATTATTATTATTCCTTTGATACTTCACATTTACATCATATCCTTCACACCATTCACAACACATACTCACATCATTCACATTCTCAACACTTTACATCACATTTAGTTTTTCATTCACATTTCATACACTCCATCAACCATTCATATGACTACATCACTATTTACCGTATTTATCCCACACTGAGCGCATGGCAGTAGCTTTACATCAGTGTCTTAATGTGGAATCTCTGACACATTTATTTTTTGTATTTATGTATAAATGCCTTAATTTAATCTGCCTCAATATGGGCATTTGAATATAGTGGAACATTTCCTCCATGCATGATTTTAACTCTCACGATCCTCACATTTACAGTGTTTGCCGTTACTAGGCAACGGTTCGGTTCAGTGGCGCTCGACACAGGAAGGGCTGGATTAACGGGGTTACATGGTGATTGGGTTAGTTTAACATACTTTGAATATTGTATGATATATATTTCACTTGTTTTATTATGTGTGGCATCTTGATAAAGACCGCTTGACGGTCGAAACGTTGATTTACTTTTTTGCCTGCACTGTGAATGTTTACATGGTGTGTTCAATAAAAACATGGCAACATTTCATTCTTTGTGTGTTATTAGTTTAAGCAGACTGTGATTGTCTATTGTTGTGACTTAGATGATGATCAAATCACATTTTATGACCAATCTGTGCAGAAATCCATATAATTCTAAAGGGTTCACATACTTTTTCTTGCAACTGTTCGCCTGTCACAATGCCACTGTATCATATCTATACCCACATACACAAGGTGATTAGATAATTCATATGAGCTGTAGTTGCATGATCTTGCTATGGCTAAATAGTGCCCTCTTCTGTTTGGAACTTGTATAACACGTTTCTATTGCTTTGAAAGGGTGTATTTTTAACGTTACATAAAGCCTACAGAAAACACGTGCTGGCTAACTCTATGCCTGTTATATAAGTGAGACATTGTTTTTAATTTATTCTTTTTCTTTCTTTTAATTAATGCTTACCTTTCCAAACTTAATTGTGTTTTCTTGAAATCAACATTATATATTTTCACTTACTATGATTGGAAACAGCATTAAAGGTGATGTCCATGCTCATTATTACTATTATTATACATAAGCATGCAGGGACTGGGACTTCCTTTAAAATATATAACGGGTAGAACATTGAAGTATAAAGAAGTCTGATGAAGTCTAAATGAGCAAAACACATAGTTTGAGCTAGTTTGGCTGATTTGATTGTTTTGTTTATTGTATGTGCTGATCGCACTGTTAAAAACAGCCTAAGCACTATAACCACTAAAGTGCGGCTATCTAACCAGTACGTAAATCAGCAGCCAAGAAGTGGTCTGGATATGGCTTCCAGCCAAGTAAGAAACAATGCTGTGCTGGCTGGATTACATTATGTATATTTATATGTATATGTCTTGTTTCATTATTTATGGAGTCTGACAGTAATCTGAAACATAAATCAGCAACTGGCAAACACAAGGGTTTACAAGTATTTAAAGAATATTTCACACAATCCTCAATTTGAAGATAAATGCACAACAGTTCGCTTTGCGATTACTTGTGCTATTTAACCCCTTCATGGTTTCATGGTACAAGTGCCTTTAAATGTGTTAGGGCATTTTGATGTTTTGTTAGAGTTTTTATTTTTACAATATTACACTATGTGTACTTTCTGTTCTCTATATGGAATTTTGTAGTTCCTAAAAGTTTTATTGGATTTAATGAAGTCACCTAGTATATACTACTTGGGACCTCTCCTACCAGTGCCATAAATTTTGGTTTACCTGGTATTATTGAATGCAGTGGAGAGAAGCATTAATTGGAGAGCTGTGAACCAGGGAAATAATAAATAAATAAATACAAATTATACAGTTATTTTTTTAAATTATAATTTCCCTGTTTGTGGAAAGCACCTACATATGTGTTCATCTATGTGTAAGGGAGTAGTTATTTTATTCCCCCCTCACTATTTTTAGGGTGAGGGGGGTTGGAAGGGGATATTTTTTATTTGGGTGGAGGGTGGGTGACTAGGGGGGGGAATTTGTCTTAGTGCCCCCACCCGCCACCCAGGGGTGGGGGCCGGGGGAGAGGACAGTAGGCACCCCCTCCTTTTCTTTATGGCCCCCACCCACTGCTCAGGGGTGGGGGCCGGGGGGGAGGACAGTAGGTCCCCCCATTGGGATTTATGGCCCCCACCCACCGGGCAGGGGTGGGGGTTGGGGAGGAGGACAGTAGGTCCCCCCCTTCATTATCTTTATGACCCCCACCCACAGCTCAGGGGTGGGTGCTGGGGGGACGACAGTAGGTCGATTTATGGCCCCCACCCACCGCGCAGGGGTGGGGGCCGAGGGGAGGACATTAGGCCCCCCTCATTGTCCTTTATAGCCCCCACCCACCATGCAGGGGTGGGGGCTGGGGGGAGGACAGTAGGTCCCCCCCATTGTGATTTATGGCCCCCACCCACCGCGCAGGGGTGGGGGCCGGGGGAGGGCTACTAGGGCTTATTTTATTTTTTAACAGTGAGCATCCACAAGCTGATCACTGTTTAGTAGACATGCCCCTACCGGCAGTATAGCAAGAAGGGGCATTCAGGAGATTTTATTCTCTTTTATGCTAATATGGGGGTCATATCTTGGGGCCCCAGGCCAGCTCGGGGCCCCAAGCAATTGCTTGGTTTGCTTGCCTTGTCGTGACGGGCCTGGTAGGAGTCACTGTGTGGAAATGGATTATCAGGGCCTGGTACAGGGTAATCACACGCCCCCTGGTGTTGAGCACCAGCATTTGTGCGGCCACATACCAGGGCCCTGATGCAGCTTCTGCGGATCCCAGGTGCAAGATGACAAGAAGCAGACCTCCCAGGATCTGAATAGGGAGGCTTTGCAGCAGATATGTATCCAGTACTAGAAGCAAGGCAAGACTAGAATAGACACCAAACAAGAAAACAAGACAAAACTAGGAGAACCCTGAACTGGAGCAGGACAGAAAGCAGAACCCAGAACATGTACACAAAACATGAGGGAAATATGAACAGGGCAGGACAGGACTGTACATGAACTGGGAATACAAGACAAAATAAAACAAGACAAGAGATACAAGGCAAAACAAGAGGAAACATAACTAAGTACTAATATGTGCAATAAACATACATATTTAGACATGGAATAGAAAACCAGAAAAACCAAGAAAAACTAAACAAGAATTATAAAAAGAGTACTGGATACCAGAAGCCAAGGCCAGACATCTCCGGAGAACAGAGTAGGATGTGACAGGTAGTTTGAATTAGCAACCTGCTAGAATGCTCCAAAATGGAACATGAACCATCAAAATTCAAAGTTTGAAAAAACCCTGAAATGGCTGTGTCCAATCATATGTACCCTTCAAATGTTCACATATACCTATCAAAGGTACACATGGGGCTATGGCTGTACTCAGAAGACATATCTTAGAGACATATTAGGTGCTCTACTGCCGTAACACACATAAAAATTACAAAATATGCAAGAAAACATCAATGTGTGTGTCAAAAAGGCATAAAAAAAACACTTATTCCCAGTACACTTGGTACAAACCAGTGAGAAATGACCCCATGATAAGTATCAAAATCTGCCAGATACCCCGAGGTGTCTTTTTTTAAGAAATAGTAGGTCTTTGTGAGGTAGTTTGAGCAAGCAACCTGCTAGAATGCTCCAAAATTAGACATAGCTCTATTAAATCCATTAATAAAAAATCACTTTTAAGAAACTGGCACTACAATATCACAAATTAGCAACAAATCCATACATTGGGGGTATAGTTGTACTCAGAAGAAGATATAACTGATAATAATTTGGGGGTTTTATCACAGTGGCACACATCAGATTTAAAAAATACCCAGCAAAAATGCAATGTGTATGTAAAACAAATGTTGACATAAAATGTTGAAAATATGGTGACACATTTATGTACAAAATACACCATACGAGATAACATGAAGAGTCTACTTTCACAAATGGTAGTTCTTCAGGGGATAATGCAAACTGTCTAACTGCTAAAAAGAGACATAGACTCATGAAACCCATCTACATAAATTCACACCTAAAAAGCAGACAATATAGGGTCTATGGCAATCAGAAGGTGTGGCTGAGCACAATGTGCTTTTCTTTTTTACCACTGTGGCACACATCAGATTTACACAATGCCTAGCAAAAATTTCAAACTTTGAAATTACTTGGTGAACAAATGGTGGCACGTTAAGGCAAAATATACACCATATGACATACTCTGGTAATTTGAACAAACTGCTATAATGTCTTAATTAGACATATGCCTGTAAAATCCATCAATCAAAATTCTAACTGTAAAAACTGAATGGTCGCTTACATGGTACCTACACATGATAGTGTCTACATTGGGGATAGTGATACAAATGAATTTACTTTTCACCCCTCACAAATACAAGTTTATTAAATATAGCAAGTAAACACAATATTAAATACACGTTACACAATATTAAACACAACATTAAAACTCCCAGTTTTCAATTTTTTTCACCAATTTGTTACTATTTTCTGCTTTATAATGTATGAACTAACTTGAAATAACCCTTACTAATGTATATTACAGGATGGTGCACTGATAAGAAACCATTACTCTACTGTGTTTTTCTTCATCATACTTACAATTACATATTAATTATGGTTTTAACTTTATGGTATTGCTTTTGGTATTAAATGTTTTGTTTTTATTTACTTACTTTTCAGTGCTCTTTATAATGACCTGGCATAAATAAATATAAATAAATATGTTTTACATAATTTAAAAAAATGAGATATTGATCATCCTAAATTATTAAGCTGTCGAAAATGTCAGTTACATACTATCTTTTCACATATAACTCTACCTGTGTTGTTTACTTTACTAAATTGTCCATGTGGAAAGATCCACATCGCCAAAAGTGTACAAAAGGAAATATGTTTTTTCAAAACATGACATAGCAAGCAGAACAGATAAAGATTTATCTACCGCTGTCAGAGGCGAATCCAGAACATAATCTTGGGAGGGGAACTGTAGTGGACTCTAGTGGGTGCTGTCAGGGAGTAGGCTGTAGTGGGGAGGGTTAGGGGCTTCAGTAGGAAATCTGCGCTGTAGTGATGGGTTAGGTGCTGTAGTAAGAGATAGTAGCTGTAATTTGGGGGATAGGGGCTGTAGTGGGGTGATATAAGCTGCAATTGGAGGGTTATGGGCTGTATTGGATGGATGGGGATAGGGACTGTAGTAGAGGGTTAGGGAGCTGTAAGGGATAGATACTGTAGTGGGGGGTTGGGGCTGTAGTGGGGGATATGGGCCACAGTGGAAAATAGGATCTGCAATGGGGTATAGGGGCTGTAGTAGGGGTACAGGAGCTGTAGTACGAAAATAGGTGCTCTGGCGGGGGTTAGGGGTTGTAATTAGCGAGTTTGGGCAGCACTGAGGGATAGGGACTGTAGTAGGAGGTCAGAGGTTGTGGTAAGGGATAAAGGGCTGTAGTATTTTGTATAGGAACTGCATTGGGGGGGTTGTAGTGAGCATAAAGGCAGTAGTGGGGAGCATGGGCTGTATCAGAGGGGAGTAGATGCTCTATTGAAGAGATATAAGCTTAACTTTGGGGGATAGGGGCTGCAGTGGGGGAGAGGGGCTGCAATGGAGGGATAGGGGCTGCAGTGGGGGGTTAGGTGTTGTAGTGGAGGAAAGAGGCTGTAGTGGGAGATACCGGCTCCAGTGGGTTGATATAAGCTTACATTTGTGGGTTAGAGCCTGTAGTGTGTAGATACGTGATGCAATTGGGGGTTTGCGGCTGTAGTGTGGGGGATAAGAGCTATAGTGTGGGGTAGGGGCTGTGTAAGTGGGTGCAGACAACACTCTGATGCTGTAAGAGGGGGATGGCCTTTATTCAGTCCAGGTTCCTACAATTGTACTTCACATTGTTCAAGAAAAGTAAGAACATGAGTGCACAAGAAATTATGTCAGAAAACAAAAATGTGATCATCAAGTTAATCCTTTTCTTCACAGAAAGATGTTATTTTGTTCTGACACTGTCTACCTTTCACCATTACCTAATAGCTTTTTTGATCATGATCTTTTGGTTCAGGTTCTGTCTGTATTTTTTCCCTTGATGCTTTTTGTAGACCATTCTGTCACTATAGCTTGAAACTCATATATATCAGCCTGTGTAAGAATGTATATTTCAATCTATGCCTCTATTCATGTTTTTTTGCTTGTTTTGACAAATTTCTTGCATCACACTGTTTGCAGGGATCAATGTGTCAGCAGCGAAGAACCTATACATTACATTCTGATTGTACAAAGGGAGAAAATATTGTGTAAATTACTAGCTTTTGTTAAGAAATGGGAATCCTTTTTAGGGTGGGTGCAAATTTATGGGGTCCTTGTACAGGTGAGCGTTGACAGGAAAGCCACACCATTTGATTTCAGTCAGGTTAAAATGTTTACACTTTTTTTTTATTTCTCTGTGATATATTTATACATTTGGGCTGCTGCATCTATCTGTAGCCACTTTTTCAAAGCTAGAAGTCCTGACAAATCTCTTCCCCGGATACCTTAACTACCTGTTCGTGCCCCCCATTGAAACGTCATGTTACAGTGTACAGCATGCAGTGTTAATTGCTGCGTATCTCCTTCCATGTTAAAAAATGGATGCACTCATAATGGCTGTGTCTATTTTGCCCTCATGCTAGCTTCTTATGTATAAACTGTTACTCCAACGTGTTAGAATAAAATAAACTAATATACAGTATCTCACAAAAGTGAGTACACCCCTCACATTGTGGCTTCTTAAGGGTGTGCCCCCCACTTAGGGGTGTACTCACGTTTATTGCAACGGTTAAGACATTAATGGCTGTGTGTTGAGTTATTTTGAGGGGACAGAAAATTTACACTGTTATACAGGCTGTACACTTACTACTTTACATTGTTGCAGAGTGTCATTTCTTCAATGTTGTCACATGAAAAGATATAATAAAATATTTACAAAAATGTGAGGGGTGTACTCACTTTTGTGAGATTCTGTATATATATATATATATATATATTGTTTATTCTTCAGGCTGCGCTTCTCCTCTCCTCTCGTCCCACCACCAGTCCACTTAATCAAGTACCTTGCCACCTTATCATATCTCTCTCCCCTTGTCTTGTACCATCCTTAACACACATCCTAAGCTGCTCTCTTCCATCTATATTTAAAAGAAGAAAAACTATATTTAAAAGAAGAAAAACTGCCACAACAAGAGGACATATATCAGGAAGTATTACTTTACTGAGAGGGTAGTAGATGCATGGAATAGCCTTCCAGCTTATTTGGTAGAGGTTAACACAGTGAAGGAGTTTAAGCATACGTGGGATAGGCATAATGCTGTCCTAGCTATACGATAAGGCCAGGGACTAATGAAAGTATTTAGAAAATTGGGCAGACTAGATGGGCCGAATGGTTCTTATCTGCCATCACATTCTATGTTTCTATGGTGTTTTTCCTGCTTCCCTTAAGCATGCTACTGTCGTACCCATATAAAAAAAAAAGCCGGGGGGCGGAGCCAGCAGCCGACTGAAGCGGACGTGCAGCCTCAGAGCTCCGTAGCCAACAGCGTGAAAATCCGCAAAATAACGGAACAAAAAGCAAAATACCAACTTATATCACAGTATCCCGAGATGGGAAAGAAGCCCAAACACCGGGGGGCCGCAAAACTGGCGGGGGCTCGTGATATCGGAGCACTTCTCCTCCGACCCGCCAAGGCCGCAGTAACCCCCGCGCCGAACCAAGATGGCGACTCAGCCTCGGCGTCCTCTGCAGAACAGCTCCTCGATGAGCTGGACGACTTCCCCGGCACAGGGGGATTACACAGTGTATCTTCAGACGAAGACAACAACCTGCCCTCCACCAAAAGCCCTCCTATGCAATATACGCTCCCTCTTCACGGCAGACATGGCGGTCCTGAGAGCAGAGATTCACACTGTGGAGGGGCGAGTGAGGAAGACAGAGGCGGAATCGCAGAGCCTCACCGCACGCTGTGTACAATTAGAGGCTCACAACACAGAGCTGCAGCGCACCCAGACACTGCTCACCACCCGCCTGGACGCAATGGAGGACCGGCATAGAAGCTGCAACGTGAAGATCAGAGGGGTCTCCGAAACAGTGACCCTCGTCTCCCTGCTCACACCACAGCAGATGAAGACGGCCCTAACAGACGGGTCTTATAGAATCCCAAGAGCCGCTAGAGCCCCAGCAGACACCCCGAGAGACATCATCCTCCAATTTCAAAAGCGGACGGGCCAAGCAACCTTTATGGCGGCGGTGAGAGGAAAGGCATCCCACCTCTTCGAGACAGCTAGCCTGTCGTTCTTCCAAGACCTATCCAGGCCCACATTGTTTAGGAGAAGCCTCCTCAAACCCCTGACGACCGCTCTCCGCCAAGCCTCAGTCCCATACCGTTGGGCATTCCCCAGAAGCTTGCTCATCACACATAAAGGTGCATCCACACGGGTTACTGACCCATCGGAAATAGACTCAGTACTGACAGCGCTGGGCCTACCACTGAGACAGGAACAAGCTAATACCGACCAGAGGCCAAAGGCCCAACACACCTGGGATGTAGCAAACGTCAGACCGTTCCAACCAGCCACCACCAGTGCCTCGTCCTCCACCGCCTACAAGGCGCAACGGGCAAACCGGCACCTAGCGGACACTTGAGAGGACAAGTACCCGAACTGCAACAAACCACCAGGCAGGACTACCGCAAAATTGACTTCAGGCATTTAGTTAATATCTCACCCCCCATTTTACATGGACACGCACAATAGACCTACATTAACGTGCTCCCACCGCACCGGAGAACTACCCTCAGCAAAAGACTGGCACAAAACAACGCGACACTCCACGACCTCAGCAATACGGGTAGGCAGGGGATCGAGACTGGTCCCACGCCATCCGCAGCAGATCCACTGATAGACATTCTGTCGAACTACCTGAACAGGTCTGTCATCTGGCCCATGGCCTCAACCAGCAAGGAGCCATCCAGCTTTTGTATAGCGTTGATTCGTCCAGTATTATTTTGTCTCGGCCCTAACAACCAACTTGCATACGTTTATTTTGCTTTATTTAATCTTTATACCCAACCAGTTACTTAGCCGGACCAAATCAAAGTTAGACCTCCGTGGCACCTGCCATGGACACTACGAGTTAAGATATGTACACTGAGGGCCCATCCCCTGTACGCTCACACCTGATGTTATCACTTAATTTACCGCAGCCTTAATGTTTATAGGCCCGTCAAGATGCTCTTGCCAGTATAATGTAATGAATCGTAGGTCCTGATATAAGACCGTTTTGTTTTGCCCCCTAGTTAACAAGCCAGGGTGACCCAAACATGGAGGTTGTCTAATTACTAGCTTAAGATGGGCACATTAACATACTATAACACCAATGCACAATATGCCGTAACCTCACACATGACACCCAACGGTCACTAGGCTACAGTAGTAATAATTATAGTCTAGCATGACACGAGACCTCTTCCTCGACTGCGCTAGCGTCAGCCTAATCAATATGTCTAAAATGTGTTAACTGTCATCCCTATCTGACATAACCTGACTCTGCTTGTTTATTACTCTTACACAATGTATGTTAATAGGATGCCTACTTGTTTGATATTTTCATGTTTTTAAAAAAAGAGCCAACTAATCTGTCACAATCTGTAATGATATGGTCAAGCTTGTTGATGCTATTGTGACTTTTCACGCTTAAGGTCAATCTATGCACAAGAAAAATAAAGAATTATTAAAAAAAAAAAAGCCATCCTTAGACCCCTCTTCCCTTCCAACTATCGTCCCATATCCCTGCTTCCTTTTTCCTCAAAGCCTCTAGAAAGACTTTACTCCTAAATTCTAACTCCCTCCTTGACCCTTTTCAATCTGGCTTTCACCCCCTCCACTCTACTGAGACTGTCTTATTAAAGTTACAAATTACCTCATCACAGCTAAATCCAAAGGCCTTTACTGCATACTAATTCTTCTTGGCCTCTCTGCCGCCTTTGACACTGTTGACACTGTTGATTATGTCCTCCTTCTCTTGAATCCCTTGGTCTCTGTGACACTGTCCTCTCATGGTTCTCTTCCTATCTCTCACCAATGCTCGTTCAGTGTCTCCTTTTGCAATGACACCTCCTCCTCTCACCCTGTCTCAGATGGAGTCCCCCCAAGGATCTGTTCTTCGTCCTCCGCTCTTTATATTGCCCCTCTCGGCAAATTCATTGACTCCTTTGGATACCGCTACCATCTGTATGTGCTGACAATACCCAGATATATCTCTCCTCTCCTGATCTCTCCCCCACAGTCCTACAACGTGTCACTGCTTGACTTTTTTCCACCTCTGATTGGATGTCCTCCCACTTTCTGAAACTCAATCTCTCTAAAACTGAGTGTGACAAATGCCCTGTGGTTTGGTCATTTGCCACGAGCTCCTGGAGGAGCCTGCTTGCAGCCTCCTGCCTCAGGACTATGGGCCCTGCAATATACCTTTCCCAATGCACTTTAAAAGGCTCAGTTCATGTGATTTATGTACTTTTGTACTCCAGAAAGAGAGCCCGACCGTTAGCCCTGATTCCCTGGAACTGTTTTGGGCATAAGACCATGTGCACCATGTGCAAATAATTGACTTCCATGAAAATCCTGAACCCCTGAACCAATCTGGGAGATTTTTGGACATGTTGGTCACCCAGATAGGGGATATCAGGGGATGTAAATTTAGTGGGATTTTGAAGGTATTTTGGGGGTTCTGTAAAAATGTATGTTTTCTGTGCCTGGAGATAATTGAATTTAACACAGTGATTGACTCAATAATCTCCAAGGCACAGGGGAGGGATTGATCTATTTTGTATGGGAGTGTCCTGGACCTGAGAGCCAATGTAATCGTGTGTATGTTTTTACTGTAGTCTACTCTCAGGTCCAGGGAGGAGTGCCCCTTCCATGTGGACCTGCATATAAGACCAGTTGTGGATGCCATTAAAGAGATTTGTTTTACCCTTCATGAAGTTTAGGTTCATATTTGGGGGATTGGAGAGCTATATTCACTCTGGGGATTGCTATAATCACTATACTCCCTTGGCTTACAGCGATTGCTCTTGTAAGAGCAGCCTGCTTTGCTCTCTGGACTAGGAGAGGTCTACCCACTGGAAGCTGGATCCTGGTTTTGGGTCCAGGGTGGGTGGAGGACAACGAGACCCCAACCAAGCTGAGTCAGTTTGTGGGGTTTATGGTGGTTATGGTACTCAAGGATTACTAGGTAGCAGCTATTGATGGAGGTACCCAGTCGGGGTGCCAGGCGGTCCGTCACACTGAGCTTCTTATTTTTCCCCCTCATAATGCTGATCCTTCTCCTTTGCTTTCACTGCAAGTTGATGGTACTTGCATCAGTACGTCCTTGCAAGCTCGTTGTCTTGGTGTTATCTTTGATCTTGGCCTCATATCCAGTATTTTGCTAAAACTTGTTGATTCCACATTAAAAACTTCGTCTGCATCCACCCCTCTCTCACGCAAGATGCTGCCAAAGAGTTTGTTCATGCTCTGGTAATCTATTGCATGGATTACTGTATTTCTCTCCTTGTTGGTCTACCCAGAAGCCAAACTGCCCCGCTACAATCAGTAATGAATGCTGCCGCCAGGATGATCTGTCTCACCTGTCGCTCCTTCCATACCTCACCCCTCTGTCGATCCTTAAACTGGCTTCCTGTATCCTGTAGGTGCCAATTCAAAATACTAACCATTACCTATAAAGCTCTAACCACTACATTTCTTGACGAATTCATAGATATGCCCTTCTCGGTCTCTCGGCTCTTCCGGTGACTTTCTCCTGTCCGCTGCTCGCACCCTTACTGCTAACTTGCGCTTGCAGGACTTCTCGCAGACGGCTCCCTTCCTTTGGAACAGCCTGCATACCCCTTTCAGACTCTTCCCTGGTCTTCAATTGTTTAAAAGGCCCTCAAAACACATCTGTTCAAAAATGCTTATGGACTCCCAGAGTAAATTATCCATATCTGTCTCTTGCTCGCTAAAGAGCCACACTCCATTTTCTCCTCCAGCTCTGCTACTTTTCCACCTTGTTTGGTGCCCTCTTGTGTTTTTGTACCCCACCTCATCTAGACTGTAAGCTCGTTTGAGCAGGGTCCTCATCTACCTATTGTTCCTGTGTCACAGTGTAATTGTCTCAATTATTGTAAAAATTCCCCCCTCTCTTCATATTGTAAAGTGTTGCAAAATTAGTTGGCGCTATATAAATACCAATAATAATATTAATAAACTGTTTTGCCAGCAGGCAAAAAGTTCAGATTTTTACCAAAACTAGACCTAGATTTGAAGACTCTGGGCCCGGTTTTGCAAAATTCGGTCCAAATTACAGCTGTCCTGCGGCATTCGATCTGGCAGAAATCCGTATCAATCTGTACCAAATTCAGACCATTTGAGGCCTGAATTAGAACATCAAGACATAGTTATATTGCATGAACAATGTCTGGATTTTTCAGTACAGAGATGTGCCTATTATTAAAAATTGCAAATTACAGAATTTTTATTCAAAATTAGATCAGAAAAGTAATGCAAATAGAGTGACAGAAGATACACAAAGACACATACTGGCTGTTTCACTTCTAGAATGTGGGATCATTAATGCGATTCTGTTTTGCTGGGACAGGATGCAGGAGCCCAAAACATGGGACCGTCCCAGGAGTTTTGTCAGTTGACTACTATGGGCCGAGATATTCTGGAAATTATTTTGTGTGACATCATGACTTGGTTAAAGCTGTTTGTGTAACTGAATAAATCATTTAGAGCATTTATTTACACAAACTGATTTCTAAGTATTTTCAGTATAGAATAATGCGTAATAATAGTGTACTTTCAGCAACGTGAAACAAAACATATATCAACGTAAACTATTATTGCAATGAGCTGGGAGAAGATGTGACATGGGTGAATGCAAACATTTTAGAGAGCTGAGATGGGACACGACTAAATGAAGGTCTAAAGATGATGAAAAGAGCAAAAAGGTCAGAGACAGAAGAAACAATGACGGAAATTGTGGTGAGAAAGGTAAAATGTGAAGAAATTTGATCAAGGATATTAAGGTCAAGTTACAAGAAAAGAGCTGCAACCTTTTTTTACTGTTATCGTCGGGTAAAATAAGCTGACAATTGATGTGGGTCTAAGGGCAGTGAAAGGAGATTTAGTGGATATCTATGTTGCCTGTTAAGATCAAATGTTCTGGTTGTGTCTTTGAAGCATTTTGTGAGCTTGAGCTGTTATGATTGCTGTAGTTGTCAGGCAGAAAAAGGTTCTGAATTATAGTGTGCGGTTAAGCGGCTTGCATTATTTACTACACCAGAAACCCTTTGCATCCCATTAATACTGCTTGGAATGGCACATATATTAAATAATTTACATGAATTATTATGCAGTGTGGAGGTTTCAATATTGCATGATCTCTCCTGTACATAAACATTCAATTATAGACAGTTTTGTGAATAATTTCAATGTATGTTGAGAGTGTAGTCATCACTAGAAAAATGGTTATTATATCAGCTGAAAGCTTTCCATGATTTGGAGGATTTACCCATGGTAAACTACATTAGAGGGATGTTCCAAGCACCTAAACAACTTTCGCTTAATAAATCAGTTTTGGTGTATAGATCATACCCCTGCAGTTTCACTGCTTAATTCTCTGCCATTTAGGAGTTAATAATTTTTTGTTTTGGATTATGCAGCCCAAGTCACACATATCCAAGGTGTGACTGCCATAGCCTTCATAAGAAAATGTTTTCATTTTTATTCAGAGTTGACAGCACATTGTGCTTATTTTTAGAAGTTTTTATCTCCTGTTACAAAGTTACATAGTTACACAGCTGAAAAGAGACTTGTGTCCAGCAAGTTCAGCCTTCCTCACATATGATTTTGCTGTTGATCCAAAAGAAGGCAAAAAATCCAGTCTGAAGCGCTTCCAATTTTGCAACAAACTAGGAAAAAATTCCTTCTTGACCCCAAAATGGCAGTCAGATATCTCCTTGGATCAAGCAGCTATTACCCCACTAATTAGAAATGATATCCGTGTATGTTATGTTTTTGGAAGTATTTATCCAATTGCTGTTTAAACATCTGTATGGACTCTGATAAAACCACATCTTCAGGCAGAGAATTCCACACCCTTGTTGTTCTTACTGTAAAAAAACCTTTTCTTTGCCTTAGATGAAATCTCCTTTCTTCCAGCCTAAATGTGTGACCTTGTGTCCTATGTATAGCCCTGTTTATGAATAGATTTCCAGATAATGGTTTGTACTGGCCCCGAATATATTTGTATAATGTTATCATATCCCCTTGGAGGTGCCGTTTTTCCAAACTAAAGAGATTTACATGTTTTAACCTGTCTTCGTAACTAAAATGCTCAATTCCTTTTATCAATTTTGTAGCTCGTCTCTGCACTTTTTCTAGTGCCATGATATCCTTCTTTAGAACAGGTGCCCAAAATTGCACAGCATATTCAAGGTGTGGTCTTACCAGGGATTTATAAAGAGGCAAAATTATATTTTCATCCCAAGAATTTATGCCCCTGTTTATACATGACAAAACCATACTGGCCTTAGCAACTGCAGATTGACATTGCATATTGTTACCTAATTTGTTGTGTATAACAATTCCCAAATCCTTCTCGTGTGTAGTTATCCCTAATTCACTACCATTTAGGGTGTAAGTTGCTTGTGCATTCTTGATCCCGAAGTGCATAACTTTGCATTTCTCTTCATTAAATTTCAACTGCAATTTTAGTGCCCAGTTCCCCAATCTATCTAAATCCCTCTGCAAAGCAATATCCTCCTCAATTTGTATTACTTTACAAAGTTTTGTGCCATCTGCAAACACTAAAACATGACTTTCAATGTTGATTTCAAGATCATTTATAAATATGTTAAATAGAAACGGTCCCAAAACAGAACCCTGAGGGACACCACTTACCACTTTTGTCCAGCCTGAAAATTTACCATTAATGACAACTTGCTGTACTCTATCCTTAAGCCAATGTTATACCCAAGAACAAGAATATTCATCTAGACCAATTTATTTTAGTTTGAAGACTAACCTATTGTGAGGAACCGTATCAAATGGCATGGCAAAATCCAAGTAGATCACATCCACTGCAATACCCTGATCTATACTTCTACTTAATTCTTCGTAGAATGCAATTAGGTTAGTTTGACATTACCTATGTTTCATAAAACCATGCTGATTATTGCTAATAACAAGGTTCTTCCCAGTGAATTCCTAAATATTAACCCTTAATAGCCCTTCAAATATTTTCCCAGTCACAGAAGTTAAGTTCGCAAGATTTTTGAACCCTTTTTAAATATAGGAAACAACATCTGCCTTCCTCCAGAGAGCAAGAGACAGGTATGTAAGGTAGAGGTTACTCTGGGAGGCCATAAGCTTTCCTAAAGAGATGGGTTTTAAGGTACTTCTTAAAAGATGCAAGACTAGGGGAGAATCTGATGGAGGTAGGCAGGCTATTCCATAGGAAGGGAGCTGCCCGCGAGAAGTCCTGCAAATGTGAGTTGGGCGTACGGGTGTGAACAACGGACAGGAGAAGATCACGGGCAGAGCGGAGAGACCGAGAAGGGACATACCTATGGATCTGTGATAAGATATAAGAGGGGCTAGAATTGTTCAGAGCTTTATATGTGTGAATTAGTACCTTGAATTGACTCCTAAAGGATACAGGAAGCCAATGTAAGGACTGGCAGAGAGGAGAGGTGTGAGAAAACAGACTGGAGAGGAAAATCAGTCTGGCGGCAGCATTCATTATGGACTGTAGCGGAGCAGTACAGTTTTTGGGAAGACATCCAGTCAGAGATGGAAGAAAGGCAAGCAGTGACACGTTACAGGATGGCAGGAGAGAGGTCTGGGTGTCATAAGCGTACAGGTGGTAGTGGAATCCAAAAGAGGCAATACGTTTGCCAAGAGAGGCAGTATAAAGAGAAAATAGAAGGGGACCAAGGACAGAGCCCTGGGGGACTCCAACAGAGACAGGACTATTGCCTCTAGTCCCACCATTGTGTTATATAGGTTCCTTGCTTTAGTAAGTATTCATTTAATATTATCATGAGTAATTTGTACTTTTTGTGAATTTTTATCAATATTACATACCTCCTCTGTTCTGAGCTTTTCCCTTCCCATCTCCTCCACCCTTATACTGAGCTAAAGCCCATCTTCTATCTATCCTATCTTCGTTTTTTAGATTGCTATTACCCTCCCCCCCCACTATTAGTGTGAAATCTCCTCCAACCTTCTAGCCATCCTATCCCCCCAGCACAGCAGACCCTTTTCCGTTTAGGTGCAATCCATCACTGCTATAGAGGTTGTACCCAAGCGCAAAATCTGCCCAGTGCTCTAAAAACACCAAACCCTCTTTCCTGCACCAAGACTTCAGCCACGCATTGACCTCTCTAATCTCCCACTGCCTTTCTGCTGTAGCGTGCAGCCCAGGTAATGTTTCTAAAAATATTACCGTGGAGGTCCTCTTCTTTAGCTTACTTCCTTGTTCTCTGAACTCATTCTTTAAGACCTTCCATTCTGACTTTGTCATTGGTACCAATATGGACCATAACAGCTGGGTCATTCCCCAGCCCCTCCTAATAATCCCTCCACTCTGTCAGCAACATGCTGGACCCAAGCATCCGGGAGACAGCAAACTGTCCGGTTGAGACGATCAAAGTGGCAGATTAACCTATCTACTCTCTTAATAGAGTACCTTACCACCACAACCTATCTAGCCTTCCTTACACTCTCAGCCTGACCAGTATTAGATGGGCTGTTCCCACGGCTGTTGGAAGGAACAGCTTCCTGCAGTACAGCTACTCCTGAGCTGATGCTCCCAACGTCTTCACTCAAACAGGCAAATCTGTTAGCCTCCACAAGATCAGGACTAGCTAAACCTTTCCTCTTCCCTCACCCCCTGCTTCCTCGCCCCACTGTTACCCAGCTATTTGCCTGTTCACCAACTGTCTCATCTCCTCCCACTCCACTACCTGCACCCACTAAACTCTGCTCAGTGAGCAGCAGACTTCTCTCAAGATTGTCAATCTCCCTCAGTGTTGCTATTTTCCTCTCCAGATCTCCAATTTGAGCTTCCAGAAAAGCCACTAGCTCATACCTGCCACAGAGTTATGGACCCTGGACAGATTCATCCAGGCATGCATACATGCAGCAGGATGTGCACTGAGTAAAACTCGCAATGTTTCTAGCACTCATCCCCAGTTACCAAAAACACAAGTGAGTAAAACAATATTTACCCTCTTGGTTTAAACTTGTTTATAGTTGAAACTCCTGTTGTTTCAACTCCTACTAAAAAGACACTACTTTAAATAGCCTACTTTCAAGCAAACTCCACTGAGCAAGCTCTGTGAGTCATTAGTGGGTTTATATTGGCAATCTAAATCCCACACAGGTGGAAATTAAGGGGCACTTCCCCTAATTAGCTTAGCAGCAGCACACCTAAGGAGGGGAATAAAAACAGCAAGAGAAAATAAAGAGGGAAAATATTTTAAATAAAAACTGCAAAGATATAAAAATATATATAAGAAAAAGGGAAAAAGTTTTTTAATTAAAACAGTAAGGAGAAAAATATAATAAAAAAGAGGGAAAAAGTTGTAAATAAAGACAGCAAAGAATAAAAATTTATATAAGAAAAAGGGAAAAAAGTTTTTAAATTAAAACAGTAAGGATAAAAATATAATTTAAAAAAGAGGGGAAAGTTGTAAATAAAGACAGCAAAGAATAAAAATATATATAAGAAAAAGGGAAAAAAGGTTTTAATTTAAAACAGCAAGGAGAAAAATATAATAAAAAAGATGGAATAAGTTGTAAATAAAGAAATCAAAGAATATATATATATATAATATATATATATATATATATATAAGAAAAAGGCAAAAAAAATTTTTAAATTAAAACAGCAAGGAGAAAAATATAATAAAAAAGAGGAAAAAAGTTGTAAATAAAGACAGCAAAGAATAAAAATATATAAAAGAAAAAGGTCAAAGTGTTTTTTAAATTAAAACAGCAAGGAGAAAAATATAAATAAAAAAGGGACAAAATTTTAAATAAAATCAGCAAAGATTAAAAAGATCTATAAAAAAAGATGGATTTTTTTTAAATAATAATAAAATAAAAAAATTAAACCTGCTTTTTCACTTTTACCAGAGTCACTTGGTATTAACTAATACCAACCACAGTCCACCAGTTCTCCAAGAAACTCCTGTTGTTTCAACTCCTACTTAAAAGAGACTACTTTAAATAGCCTACTTTCAAGCAAACTCCAGTGAGCAAGCTCTGTGAGTCATTAGTGGGTTTATATTGGCAATATAAATCCCACACAGGTGGAAATTAAGGAGCACTTCCCCTAATTACCTTATTACCTTAATTACCAGCACACCTAACGAGGGGAATAAAAACAGCAAGAGGAAAAAAAAGAGGGAAAATATTTTAAATACAAACTGCAAAGATATAAAAATATATATAAGAAAAAGGGAAAAAGTTTTTAAATTAAAACAGTAAGGAGAAAAATATAATAAAAAAGAGGGAAAAAGTTGTAAATAAAGACAGCAAAGAATAAAAATATATAAAAGAGAAAGGTCAAAGTGTTTTTTAAATTATGATGTAATTTGCTAAGTATTTAAATATTTTTTTTTTAGAAAACAGTGTATCTCATAAAAACAAGTTAATATAGAAAAAGCAGAGCTTTATTTACATCTCAAGTACCTATATGTACAGAAACCTTAGATCTCTAATTCCCTCTAAAATTCCAGATCTCTGTTGCTTGCTCCATACATTGGGTGATATACAAATTAGGAGTTATCTCTCATTCTTTAGGTCAACAAACAAAAAATGCAATTACCATTCAGGAAAATGGAAAACATATGTGAAAGTGTATTTAAAAAAGAAAAAAAATGCAATTTTGTGGTCGTGGTGGCTTCACACTCTGCTACCAAATTCATCCAGGAGAAATAGAAGATCCCTGCCCACGGAGCTTACAATCTAATATAATGAGTACAACACAGAGAAATTTGAATTTTGCTTTCATAGCTTATATTCTGAGATAATAGCTACAAATCATGATGTGTACAAAAAAAGGGGTTCCTATTTACAGAGCGTACAGTCTAACAAAAACTAAGAGAGTGACTTACTGCTAAACGCTATAAGCCACAGTCTCTCAATCAACTCATTCTAACATACTCAGGGAAGAGTGCCTGAGTCTTAAGGTCATCTTATATCTTGAAGCAATATAAATTGGAAACCAAAAGATTGACATGTTTAAAGGAGCTTTATCACTTTTGAGCTTTTCATAAAATAGTGTGCTTGTTACCAATCATGGCTTCAATTTAATTACAGCCAATGTCCAATTTCTTTTGGGAATCACTATGTGAAAAAAACACAAAGGAGAAGTCTGCTATAGAGGATACTTTTATGTACACCGTTATGGAGTCTGGAGGTCCTGGGCGCAGTGTTAATGAACAATTTGTCCTCTCAACTGCAACCATACTTCAGCCGATACTCTCAGTCAATCATAGGCCTCTCATTGAATAAAATCAAATTGATTTAAAACGTAATGTACATTTGTAAAGCATTTTCCCAATGAAATTAAACAGTAAACCATTTACTTACTTAAGATAAGACCAGTTTAAGTTTGGAGTGTCCATTTTAAAAGTCAACATTAACATATCTGAGATTGTTTTTCCAGGGCGAAATACACTTGGGTTGTTCTTGGACATAAAACAAGATAAACTGGAGCCATTTTTGTGCAAAGTTCTAAATTAGGTGCCATGGAAACTAGTTGAATGTTTATACTTTTTTTAGTAAGAAGGGACAAAAAGTGCAATGCATATGTCTTACCTCTTGGTAGAAGTATCTTATCTTTTTAGCTTTTTATACCTGACAGGTTAGAATATATAAATGTGTTCAAGCTGAAAGTGCCTCGAGTATGTGCATGTATAAAGTTTGCAAAAGCATCCAACTTCACTTTTTGCCATGTTTATAGAATATTAATTTTGATATCCTTATGGGAAATTGAATATGGAAATTCAACATCAGAGGTAAGATCTGAGAACTAGAAGGTGTCTACCCATTGACTAGGCAAAGATTTTTACACAGAAAAAGTACAGAAGAAATCAGGTAGATCACTTATATCCTTTATTTAAGGATTAGTTAAAAATACATTATTCTGTAGAAAAAAAACTGTCTGGTGTGCCCGTAAAGGTCTGAAACATTTCAATGGAGAAGTTTGAGTCTGGAAGTTTCAACAAAGAAACAAGATCTATGTCAACTAAGAGAGGACCTAACCTGACCTAATACAATGATTTGATAAAAATGTAGGACAATTATGGTAACTTGAGCGCCCAAAAGAAAGAACAGGATTTTAACCTAAAAACAGCTACCTTGTCAATCTGAAAACATTGCTGACTTGGAAAAATGTTAAAATCCAGCTATTTTGGCCTAAAATTCTAAATGTACTTTATTTTAATTTTAAAAGTTTTATATTTAACCCAAACCTACTTCATACCCTATGTTCTGAGAGACAGTTCCTGCTGGCTAGCCCAAAGGGATGAAATGAAGAGCTCAGATTCTGATCAACTGAGGGTGATCAGCATTAATGAAGCGGCTGTGATTTTCTTCAGTTACCTCAAGTAGCAAATTACTTGTGAACTCACGCACAACCTGGAGCTAACCATACAAGGCACAAATAGTTAAGTGTGATAGATGTTGCAACAAACTGTATTTATGCAATAAGTAAATATCAGCTGCTGCCTGACGGCAATCTGTGTGTTCTGTGTACGTCCACTAATTTCACTTCCACAAACAGGAACTCGCATTTTCACACATTTCACAACAGATGTTTGCATGAAACCAAAAACAATGGAACAGTCCGCACAATTTCCTTTAAAGCAGGTCAGAGTTCAGAATGATTTTGTAACTCAAGCAAAGGTCAGTGTCTGACAATATTCACTCACCTCACTTTTATGAAAATCCATGAAAATACTCACCAAGGTTATACAAGTTGCCAATAACTTGTCCAAGTAAGTTTATCATTTAGCATGAGAAGAATTATAATGTTTTTAAAAGGCTGCTGAACTACATATCCCAGATACCCCTCCTGTGCACAAGTCTGTGATATTCCTAGCATTCCTCTGCAGGGCAATGGGAAAACCAGCACTGCACATTACATGATTTTGCTATTACATGACGAAAAGATCATGATTTTATTAAAGACACAGGGGCTCATATTGCATATCCCTTTCTTTACTGTCCACCAACAGCAGCAAAGAATACAAAAACAGAAAATATGGTATACATGGTGATTTAAGCCACTCCCATACCAAGTCCCAGTACAATAGTCAACACCTCCCTTAGCTCTTCCTCTTTCTTTGGAGATGCGACCATAATAAACAAACATCAAACAAGAACCGATTAATAAGTCCAACCACACAATAACGACCGCCTTAAAATCCAGTCGTAGTCCAAGCAGGTAACAATCCAACGAACCGGGACAAATCCATCACAGAAAACAAGAAATCGCCAACTAGAGGATCCCGTTAAAAGATAATCAGTAGGAATCCATCCAACGAATCCGAATTAGGCTGTGAAAACATAAATAAACAGGAGTCATCCGGTTATTTCGGTCCTTGTAACTTAGTGCGAATATAATGTAGAGACAGCCCTTCTAACAAACAATCATGAAACCCATGAACAATCCTACATCCAAAATACATTGACCGTCAATCTTATTGTAATAATATCCCCACTTACCTTAATACCAACCTTATCCAATCATAACATACCAGGGAGGGAAGATGTAAACCAATTCAGAAGTGTATCTAGGGTGGGACAATACTCGCCTCCATGTCTTTAATAAAATCATGACATTTCGTCATGTAATAGCAAAATCATGTAATTTTATAACAAGACATGAAGGCTCATATTGCAAGTTCAAAGCTGACTGATAATCGTAGAAAAAAGATGAGTCACCGGTCAGAAATAAAATTCATGGAAAGTAGACTCCCAAGACCAGTATGCCGTCCTCATGAGGGCTTCCAACCGTGCCCCCGAGGTAATCATCAATGAGGCCGAAGCACCCCCGGAGAGAGACACCAAAGTGTCCACTCCCACCAGCTGCAATACCCATTTCAACCAAAGAGCCATGGTAGTACACGTCACCGGGGAAATGGAGGTTGAAAGGATAGAAAAAGATGAGGGGTAGATGGTGACCGATGTGGCTCAGTGCGAATCTCAAACTCGCGTAAACAAGCCACCGGGCAGAACGCTGGATCTGAAGGGAAAGCCGGATAAGAGACCAATCTAATTGAAGTCTTCCTGCATCTGGATATATTAAAAGTCACCCTGTCAGGAGTGAATGAGCGAGCGTCGGAATCCAATGCACAAACATCCAAAACCCTCTTACATGATACCAGGCAAAAGAGAGTGACCAATTTCGTCCACAGTTGGCGAAGGAAAGGTCCATATAAGGAGGCCATAAGGCAAACAGCGATAACCCGATGGATACATCCCAAGTAGAGGAATACCGTGGTGTAGGTGGGCGAGAGAGGTGGGAACCACATAGGAGCCAGCATATTAAGGGTTGTTGTCCTACTGGACAACCCTCGAAACCCTGATGGGCCGAGAAATTGCTAACATTTATTGTCCGGTACGCTTTGCCAGCTTTAAACAAAGATGTGAGAAATTAGAGAATTGCCGTTACAGGGGCTGAAACGGGATCCACGTTCCTAGCCAGATCTCTGAGTTCCAGGAGCCCATGCATCTGCCAAGAGGTCTCAATTTGCATCCGACACTCCTGAGATTTGCCAGGGTCCCCTGAAATCCGCCAAGCCATCAAGAGCAGGGAGCCTTCTAGGAGGAGAGGATTGTGACGGTCTGCCGGATCCCGAAGCAGGTCCGGACAGTTTGGCAACAACCTGAGAACATCTACTGCCATCTTCAGAAGTTGAGGGAACCATGACTGAGTCCCCAGAACAGGGTTAAGAGGACCAGTTCCGCAACTTGGCAGCGAACCTGCAGCAGCACCCTGGGAAGCATGGCAAACGGCGGGAAAGCTTAGATAAGAGGTCCGTGCCAGTCTTGTAGAAAAGCGTCCTCTGCGGTTGGATCTGGCCGCCAGCTGAGTCATGAGGCCAACAGGTCGATGGCAAAGGGACCACAAAGGAACTAGATAGTGTAGAATACCTCCACTTCCAATCTCCAATCGCTGCTGTCCGAGAAATTGCACTCCGCCTGAACATTGCGCAGGCCCGGTAGGTATTCTGCCTGAACCACCAAATTCCATGCTAAACAAAATTCCCAGAAATCCATCGCTAAGTGAGCCAGCAATGCTGATTAAGTGCTGCCCATGTAGTTGACATATCGAACCACTGATATGTTGTCAATATGTTGGCGAATGCAGGTGTTGGCAGTTCCTATCAAGAAACTCCTAATTGCAAACGCTCCAGCTAGGAGTTCCAAAGCATTGGTGTGCATTTTGGATTCACTCTAAGACCACCATCCTCCTGTTGACACACCCTCACAGTGGGCGCCCCAGCCGTGGAGGTTCGTATCCGTGGTAAATTCCAGCTGCGATCTGAATATGACCCTGCCGTTCCACAACAAAGGTTGTGAATCCACCAACGCAATTCGTCCTTCGTTTCCTTGTCCAATGAGACCAGATCCGCATATGACACTCCCTCGCGAAGATGTGCAATCTTCAATCGTTGGAGCGCCCGATAGTGAAGAGGAACTGGGAACACAGCTTCTATCGATGATGCCAGCAGCCCTATGAGTCTCGCCAAGTGTCGCAGGGTGAGATGTGGTCGGGTTAGAGCCCTGCAAAACTCTTTGCAGATCATTTGAATTTTGGACATAGGGAGGCTCAAGGAGTCTTCATCTGAGTCCACGAGGAAGCCCAATAATTCCATGCGTCTGGACAGAGTCAGATAGGATTTCTTCCAATTGATCAGAAATAAGTCAATAAGTCCACTGTCCATCGCAGAATGGAGCAGTCCTGAGCCATGATTAGAATATCGTCCAGATAAACGATGAGGCATACGCCCCAACTGGGGAGCCAGGCCATTGCAGGACGTGTTCTATTAATTTAGAGCACGGGTGGGGAACATCCGGCCCACGGGCCGTATAAGGCCAATGAAATAATCTGGTCCGGCCCGTGGAGAGCTGGCCCTGCTGTCTGCCTTTTTTTTTGTATGCCTCCTGGCATTTTGTTAAGGGAGGGGGCGGGAGGGAGGTAGGACCCGGCAGCCTGCTGGACAGGAGGAGGACCCAGGAGGCTGTGAAGAAAAGAGTGAAGTCAGACTGCAGCTGGAGGAGCTGCAGGCTAAAGTGCACGCGAAACCACTGGAACACCAGGGCTTGCAGTGATATGTCCTCTCCTTCCAGGCCAGAGGTAAGAAGAAGGGAGGGATGCATACATTTCCCCCTCTTTTTTAAGTAAAAGTATTCATTTTCTTCCTGATCCTCAATCATAATATAGACACCTGACACACACTACTCCCCCTCACACAAACACACTGCACCTCCTCACACACAGCACCCCTCACACACACATAACCCCTCACACAGGCACACAGCACCCGTAACACAAACACTCTGAACCCCCCACACACACAGCATCCCTCAAACACAGTCCGCCCTTCACACACACACAACACCCCTCACACAAACACACAGCATGGCTCGCACACACACACACACACACACACACAGCACTCCTCACACTCACACACACACACAGAACCCCTCACACGAACACACTGCACCCCACACACACAGAGCCCCTCACACAAACTGCACCCCTCACACCCACACACTGCACCACTCACATGTACTCTGGACCCCTCACACACACTCTGGATGCCTCACACACACACTACACCCCCTCACACACACACACAGCATTCCTCACACAAACACACACACGCAGAACCCCTCACAGAAACACACTGCACCCCCACACACAGAACCCCTCACACAAACACACTGCTCTCTACTCACACAAATACTGCACCCCTCAAACTCACACACTGCACCCCCACATATACTCTGCACCTCTCACACACACTCTGTATGCCACACACACTGCACCCCCCTCATACACACAGCACCCCTCACACAGACAGAACTCCTCACACAAACACACAGCACTCCCTCGCACAAACACACTGCATCCCCTTACTTTGATGTATGGGCGGTTGGGCTGTGTATGAGTGTGTGAGTGTATGACTGTATGTATTGTGATGTATGGGCATTGGGCAGTTGGGCTGTAGTTGGCTGTGAATGAAGCACTTCCTTTATTTTGGTTCTTTACTTCCTGTTCCTGTTGGCAGTTGGTGGAATGTTCGAGGGATTTGAAACCCTGAGTAACAAGGCTGCAATATGAAGATCCTGTTATATATGTATTAATAAAGTGAGTACTTTGTTATACAGGAATTATTGGATGATTTGTACAAAACATCACACTTACACACACACACACACACACACACACACACACTGCACCCCTCACACACTACACTCCTCACACACACTCTGCACTTCTCACACACACTCTGCACACCACACACACTGCAACCCCCCTCCCACACACAGCACCCCTCACACTGCACACACTGCCACACACACTGCAACCCCCCCTTATACACACAGCACCACTCACACAGACAGAACCCCTCACACACACACTGCACCCCTCACACACATACTGCACCCCTCAAACATGTACTGCATCCCTCACACACACACACACAGCACACCTCACACACACACTGCACACCTCACACGCACTCTGCACCCCTCACACACACACTGCACAACACACTGCAACCCTTACACACACACTGCACCCCTCACATGCAGACATGCACTGCACCCCTCACACACACACACACTGCACCCCTCACACACACACACTGAACCACACCTACACACTGCAAGTAGCAATATCATCAATACCAGCAAACATCACATTAAAGAGAAGCAGTCCCAGCCATCACATTAGAAGTGAGTTAATTAAATGTTTGACTAAATACAGCAGGCTAATTTTTAAGTTGATTATTTTGTATGGCCCGTGAGTGACGTTTTAAATATCCAAATGGCCCTTGTCAGATAAAAAGTTCCCCACCCCGAATTTAGAGATATCACATTTATTGCCCAGTCTGACTGACAAATGACTATGTCTTTAAAATTAAACTGATTTAAAAATGGAAATATTGTTTTTCAGTTCTGTTTATATTATTGCAAATCATACAGCTCTTATGTGCCAATTATTAGTTAAAGGGACACTGTAGTGTTAGGAATACATATTTGTATTCACAACTAATCAATGAAAAAGATATATAGATTAATAAACCTCCTGTGTGGGGGATAACCCCCTAGTGAATATGATCACTAAGAATATAAGAACATAGAGAGAGATTGCCAGGAGAGAGCAGAAATGGTGTCTTATATCGCTATAGGAGTGGGTGCCTCAAAATGGGCTAGAGACAAAGTATATAAAATAAAACTTAACGTTTAATACTGTAAGTTAAAATCAAATTACCAAACACACACAAAGTGAAAAGGAGAAGAGGAAAACTATATACATATAAAAGAGAGTTATATCCTGAGTTGTGGTCAATATTGGATTATCTACTAAATAGTGACAAATTCCTCCCACAAAGGGGGAAATATAGAGCCCTAAAGGTACCGGCAATCTAATGGTGCCTCTACTGAACACATAAACTCAGGAAAGATAAGGACAAATAGAAAAAATGAATCTAGTCGCTGAGTAACTCTTCCTACAGGGTCCTAGGCCATGTAGTATACTCAGGAGATTCAGTCCATAAGATGGTCATATAAAGTATATCCAGCTAAGTTTAAAATTGAGAGAGAGGATATTTATAGGTAGGACATAGTTTGGTCCGCTGTACCAATATATCTCAATAGCTAAATGGGAGCTAAGATGATAAAGGGGTATTAGTACTAGTAAAAGTATGAATCAATGCTAAATCTGTCACATAAATGACGGGGTATTAGTACTGGTAAAGATACGAATCACTGTTAAAAAAAGTAATGTTTTAATGGGAAATAGGTCAGAAATTAAGAAAAGAATAAGAGATTTTGAAAGACGAAACAATAGGAGAAATGTACATTTGAGGTGACAGAGCTAATTTAATCTTCTGTGTGAAACTCATCTGTGCGCTTGGTTACACACAATGGAGAGTGAAACAAAAAACACAGGGAAATATCATGGTTTCTATATTTTTACATTTATAATCCGTCTCCATAGATTATAATGAATCATGTACCTTAAATACCTTTATAATTCTAAATACAAATGAGAGACAGAGAAGGATGCAGAGACAATAGAAGGCTTTTCTTGCAATAATTCTATATTGCTATTTGAATTGCTTTAGTTTTGCTGATTTTTGATAGATCGTTTTTAAAGATCAATAAGCTGCACAAATGTATATCTGCCACTAGATGTCGCTACAATAGTAGATATTAGGAATCTAAAAAACTGATGGTGCTTTTTATCCCCATAATGATCTTTTTTTTACTATGATGTTTACTCAGTAATGAATAAATCACACAAGAAATCAAAAACGTTGACCAAAAATAAATGAGCTAGAAAAATAAAGCAGCTTGACTCACCCTGTAGCTTTCGCCCCATGCAAACAATGTTCACCCTTAATGAGTGTCTATAGAGGAGACCTATTTTTTTTATTAAAAGTTTTGTCAGATGTAGTCGTGACACACTGTAGACAATATCCACATTATATAACAAAAAAGAAAAAATCTAAATGAAATACAAGGGAATAAAAGGAAAAAGAGTAACATTGAAACCATGGTAAACTACATATACGATACAAGTTTTTTTTCAGGTCTTTCAATAGTGAAGATTAAGAGTAGCTTTAGATAAGTTCTGTTGAAACAGGAGGCGAAACATGCATATCAGGGTAAAAAGGCATGGTTTCCCTGTTGTAGACACTATCTGTGAGTTGATGCCTATCCAGAAGGGAATGGAGATAGAAACAAGACAGCGAGAACAGACCTAAGCACTGAATCCTAAGATAAAAGTGCCGGTCTGGACTCACGGTCTTGTGTACCGCAGGGAGACTCCAGGGTCTCCAGGGGCTTGACCCCTATATGGTATATAGCACCCTGACGAAGGTGCAGCATACAAGCACCGAAACGCGCGTTGGGCGTTCTTCCTTTCATTTTTTATTATGGGCACTGGGCACGCTTTGATTTAAGCACTCTTAAGTTCAAATATGCTTTGAATTTATATTTTTTCATTTTACTTCTTTGCTACTATACCTGTCTAGATAGTTTTACAGGGAGAGAGGCTTTCTAAACTATACTGTCAGTTTATTTGAAACTGACTCTTTCATTCTATGCATCCTCTCTCTATTCTATCTATAAGTATTTCTGCTCTGATTATTAGTAGCCTTAGACTGTTTCTGTATTTAGGGGCCTGTTCCTCTATTGCTTAGATAGCTGAATCTGGAGGGTTCCAATTTGGGCCTTCATGTACCTTGGAAAGTTGTGATTGGAGACACAGTACTCCTTAAGTCTATATCCAGAGGCGTGGTGAAGGTCAGACGAGACATAAGGGGTCATTATTGGGATTGAAACCTACGTTGAAGCCTGTCTCCCAATAAAGCTTTATTCCAGTATTATATATCATATCCCTTTACTCATTTAGTAGTAACCTTTTCCTGTCTTTACCTTGGAGGTATAGTGGTAGAAGTCATATTTGTATAAACTTTATTTTTTTTGTTATTTGCATGGTCTCATTTTCTTTGGCTATATCTAGCTATTATTTATATGAATATTTAGTTCCTACGTGGCTATATTTATATCCAGGTGATGCATAGGGTCTCATGTCTTGATCTATATTGAGACTACTTAGCATCTTTCTTTCCTTTTGTTCACTATCCAGAAGGGAAAAATCAGATCACATGACCATCAAATATGGATCCAGCAGCACACGTGCACCTCCAACACCTGTCAGTCAGATTAGGGTCGGAACCAAATAATACTTGTAAATAACTTTCCAGTGTTGTTCTAGGTCGGTAACACAATGAGGAACACTCTGATAGCATAAGAAGATTTCTTTACAGATGACACCAGTAATTGTAACACCAAGAGCCTTTGCCCAAGTTCACACAAATGAGCAGGTCTCCTCTGGTGGAATTTGTAGATCAAATTATATTAAGTAGACATTTGGCCTCGTAGTGGAGATCTACCCAAGCACAACAGTTCAAACTTTGTTAGGACAAATGGAGAACTGCTAGGAATCTTAGTAGGGAAAATGATTATATGACAATGCCCATAGCGTGCCAAATTTAAAAAAGGGAACCTTTCCTGTAGTTTCAAAGAAAAGGTTAGCATAACATTAGAGGTATCTCTAAATAAAGCCTGAGTAGGCATAATTCCCACATTATTGCTTCCTTAGGCTGTCCTTTGAAATATACATTGACAAGACATATTTTAGAACCAGATTTTCCACTAAATTCCTCACCACAAACTAGAGTGCATTTTGGAGCAACAAAATGCACTGTTTGTCAGGACTAGCCTAATCCTAACACATAAACCTAAGAGTAGATGAGACTGAAGTGCATATCGGTTGAATGGCCGGGCTAGAACCGGAGACAAATTCACAGAATGTCTGCAAGTAGACAGAGAGGTAATGTTAAAAGGCAGAGGTCAAGGACAACAGAATCAACAGACAATCCAATTTCAGGGTTACAGACAGCAATGATAGTCAGACAAGTCAGGGTCTAATAACAGAATAGCCAAAACTCTTGGGTATACAGAAACCATGATTGTGCAAAGAGTGGTAGCCAGAAAGGTCTTATAAAGGCCAATGAGAACTGTAATTGGTCTGTGTCAATAATGACACCAAAACGTGTGTGACCTGCATCGTTTGATTGACGTGGGTTGGCTTTGAGGCAAATTATGTCACAGTTCGTGGGGCTTCTAAATAGAGCTAATGGGGATGTGGAGTTCTGCTGCACTATTGTATCTTGTTGCCACAGTTGCCCATTTAACTTGAAGAGCATAAGTAGCCTCACAATAATTAGGTTTACACCATGTGCAGTGTCAAAACAGCTCAGACCTGATAGAGATGGACCTGCCTTAACTGCCTGAAGTTCTAACTAAAGATTACTTAACTCTTATAACTCGTGATTTTCCTTGATTGTGACCATGGGGAATTTTTGTATTCTCCTCGAAAGAGCATTCTCAACAGCTTCTGGCACCCTGTAGGTCTGATAGAGACAATCTCACACCATCATGAGACCTTCTCTAAATTAATTACGGGTTCTGAGAGAACAGGATTTGGTTTCTTTTTAAGTTGTCTTCATTGATGATTAAACTGATGTCAGCAGTAGGATGGATTATAAACTCATAAACATATTTGCTTAAGCCAATCTGCTTATTTTCTTATTAACCAATGACTGAAAACTTATGGTAATTGGGAGGTACTGCACCTGGTACTAGGTCATTTACCAAAATCTACTGAGGTATATTAGGCCAAAAAGGGTAATATTCATGACTAGTCTAGTCGCTCAATAGATCTAACTGCACTTTAACTAAATACAGGAGAGTAATAGAAACAGATTTCTATACACTTACCATACACTTACCATATATGCTAGCCTCCAGGTGAGTTGGAGAGTATCAGATTTTATTTGTTTGTTTGTTGTTTTGTTTCTTTACAATTATTATGTTTACACAAACTTTGTACAATTTGTTTTCACTTCAGTAGAATTCAATGTTGAAAGAAAACAGCCAACACTCAAACATAATAGAACCTAATAATAGAACCTACCATACTAAAAACAGGTTTGTAAAAATACAAGAAAATGTAATGAAAAAGGAAAGAAAGTAGGACAAACCCTTTTCATTCTTCAAGATTGCTTTCCAATACTTTTTTTTGTTGTGAAAATATGAGCTTGTTAAAAGTTGTACATTTCAAAACCCAATAGCTAACACTGAAAATGAGTTAGAAAGTAAAGAAGAAAGTGTGTTTTATTTATCTGCAATTTTTATTTTCAGATTTGAGTTGTTTGTTGATTTTTTTTTAAAGAAAAGAGTACCAAAAAAATGTAAGAGAAACATAAAACATATGCACTGTGTAACAGAATGTTTTTCAGGAGCATAAATACATAAATAGCATACAAGTCAAATACATGTCAGGAATAAATATGATATGCAATTTTTTTGCATGCCAATGGGTTTCCTCTGGGGACAGGGACATCTTTAATACTGTTTGTACCATAGGCAAGCATTTGCTTGGGCCCCCTGGACTATGCCCTCCTACTCCCTGGCATGCAACCTCCACACCAACCTAGTGGCAGAACTAATGTAGAGAAGGCCCTGATGCAAGAACATTTATTGCCCCCCTCCCCAGCGCAAGAGTGGTGAAAAGATAGATCCTCATTTGTCGTTCAGCTCACACAATGCTATGTCAGACGGAGATCTACCATTTGGCCATCCTTGCAGGGTTGTATTTGTGAGTAGTGTTTGTGCATTTGAATGTAAGCATGTTTTGTGTGTGTGCATGTAGCAGTTTATTTGTATGTACTGTTACCATTGGAATCCAATGGTGTACTTGTGTGTTTTGTTTGAATAAAGGGGTGTGTGTTTGTATATAGTGTTGGCTTTTAAATGAAGGTGTGCCTTTGTGTGTAGAGTTGGTGTTTGTGTATAATTTTAGCATTTTAATACACACACAGACTCAGATACACACACAATCACCCACTGACACACATATACGCACACATATAGACACTTTGACACACAGATACACACTTATACACACTGGCAAAGATGTGCATACACACTCAGAAAAACACATATACAGGGAGTGCAGAATTATTAGGCAAATGAGTATTTTGACCACATCATCCTCTTTATGCATGTTGTCTTACTCCAAGCTGTATAGGCTCGAAAGCCTACTACCAATTAAGCATATTAGGTGATGTGCATCTCTGTAATGAGAAGGGGTGTGGTCTAATGACATCAACACCCTATATCAGGTGTGCATAATTATTAGGCAACTTCCTTTCCTTTGGCAAAATGGGTCAAAAGAAGGACTTGACAGGCTCAGAAAAGTCAAAAATAGTGAGATATCCTGCAGAGGGATGCAGCACTCTTAAAATTGCAAAGCTTCTGAAGCGTGATCATCGAACAATCAAGCGTTTCATTCAAAATAGTCAACAGGGTCGCAAGAAGCGTGTGGAAAAACCAAGGTGCAAAATAACTGCCCATGAACTGAGAAAAGTCAAGCGTGCAGCTGCCACGATGCCACTTGCCACCAGTTTGGCCATATTTCAGAGCTGCAACATCACTGGAGTGCCCAAAAGCACAAGGTGTGCAATACTCAGAGACATGGCCAAGGTAAGAAAGGCTGAAAGACGACCACCACTGAACAAGACACACAAGCTGAAACGTCAAGACTGGGCCAAGAAATATCTCAAGACTGATTTTTCTAAGGTTTTATGGACTGATGAAATGAGAGTGAGTCTTGATGGGCCAGATGGATGGGCCCGTGGCTGGATTGGTAAAGGGCAGAGAGCTCCAGTTCCGACTCAGACGCCAGCAAGGTGGAGGTGGAGTACTGGTTTGGGCTGGTATCATCAAAGATGAGCTTGTGGGGCCTTTTTGGGTTGAGGATGGAGTCAAGCTCAACTCCCAGTCCTACTGCCAGTTCCTGGAAGACACCTTCTTCAAGCAGTGGTACAGGAAGAAGTCTGCATCCTTCAAGAAAAACATGATTTTCATGCAGGACAATGCTCCATCACACGCGTCCAAGTACTCCACAGCGTGGCTGGCAAGAAAGGGTATAAAAGAAGAAAATCTAATGACATGGCCTCCTTGTTCACCTGATCTGAACCCCATTGAGAACCTGTGGTCCATCATCAAATGTGAGATTTACAAGGAGGGAAAACAGTACACCTCTCTGAACAGTGTCTGGGAGGCTGTGGTTGCTGCTGCACGCAATGTTGATGGTGAACAGATCAAAACACTGACAGAATCCATGGATGGCAGGCTTTTGAGTGTCCTTGCAAAGAAAGGTGGCTATATTGGTCACTGATTTGTTTTTGTTTTGTTTTTGAATGTCAGAAATGTATATTTGTGAATGTTGAGATGTTATATTGGTTTCACTGGTAATAATAAATAATTGAAATGGGTATATATTTGTTTTTGTTAAGTTGCCTAATAATTATGCACAGTAATAGTCACCTGCACACACAGATATCCCCCTAACATAGCTATAACTAAAAACAAACTAAAAACTACTTCCAAAAATATTCAGCTTTGATATTAATGAGTTTTTTGGGTTCATTGAGAACATGGTTGTTGTTCAATAATAAAATTAATCCTCAAAAATACAACTTGCCTAATAATTCTGCACTCCCTGTATAGAGTAGTATATTAATTTGTTGCACAACCACCAAATATAATGCAACTACAACAAGTGGGTGGCTAGATGTTTAGATATTTATACCAGTTAAATATGACTTTTCTGTGTTTTTTGGCATGGGAAGTACAGTATTAATCCTTTTGTGGCTTGAAAATATTACCTTGCAATCATTAGCATTAATAGAACATTTTGTTCAAGACAAGCATACATTACAAATGTTTATAATAGAGTGACAGTTAACCAACCAACAGAATTTTGCCCAAACTCGTAAGTTCAAATTTAGTAGACAAATTGGATCACTTTTTTTTTTATAAATAGGTAGGAAGGAACTAAAAATTGAGAAATCTAGGAACAATGGAAGACTAAAGTCGAAGACATAAGAAGGGCAGAAGCCAAAATAGCTGAAACAATAGGCAAGGAGGAAAAACATACAGAGCTGTGGACACCATGGATACTGTACATTTCTTAACACAAGACGCAGAAATGATACACCCAGCTGGGGGTGCCGAGACGGGCTCGGAATGAGGCGGACACCCGCCCTCCCTCTCCACATCCCCTACCCTCCTCCCCACCCCCACCCAACTTCCCTCCTTATCCTCATACAGAGAAAGCCTTCACACACACATAATATGCAGGAATGGAGACGACAAAGGAGACACTCACACCAGTTGCAGATATCACTCACGAGTAGAATAGAAAGGACACATAACGAACATCGCAGACAAGGAGCACACAAAACAGCTATACACACAAGCAACGCATGCTGAGCTACCACGGACGCAACAACAAACACATTAAACGCTAGAAACATGACAACGCAACCCTTTACACCCATGCCAACACCTAGACACACGACTAATACGAAACGATAAAATGAAAGTTAAAAAACCCACGCACAATGACGTTATAGGACAGGGGAAGGAGATAAATAGCGAGGAGACATGACACAACCGTTCAGATACGCAGAAGGAACAGACAAGACATCTGATGACAGAACCACAGACTCGCGCCAAAAAGAAAACTCAGGTCAATACATACTAATCCTACTATACCCAGACGAGCCACAAACAAAAACTGAATAATTCCGACACATAAACAGCACTAGCGGGACTGAACGAAGCTCGGACAGCTCCCCACCCTAACGCCCACGATCAGACCAACGCCTGGGTACACAGCAACAATTGGTGCACTCAAAAACCATAGCTGTGCCGCTAGAAATTACCAGAGACCTGCGAGTCCGGCAATAGTGTGGGTCTGCGAGCCCGAGAATGTTCCCACATGTCATGTTAACTACACCAACGAATGGTGCTAGTATTGTTGTTGACTGTGATGTGCCTCCTGGGACCTGCGAGTCCGATTTTTCTTGACTTTGATACCACAAATAAAACAAATTTACAAAAATTGAGAAATCTGAAAATAGTTATATTGTGGAGTGTTAGATAAGTGTAATGTGGATTGGAAAACAGACAAGAATGATAATAAATTGATACTTTTAAAAAAAGTCTCATTCCACCTATGATCCAATAGGCAATATTAAAATCAAGGATCAATAGTGGCAGGAGTGTAATAGGTGTGAAGCCGAAAACCGAAAGCAATAGGTCATTTGCTAGAACCAAATTCGTCCATATGTTCAACACAAAGGGAAACGCTACATCTTATAACCATGCTATTTATGCAAGTCAGGTTGAAGTCAGTCAAAGAAGAGCTAATAACTTCTTATTAGTATCCGTTACTAATAATATACAGTTACCCATACCTCAGCTTATAGGATGCAGTCAATTGTCAAACAACAGTGATGAGATTCCTACACCTGATGTTGCACTTTGTCATCCCCATACGAAACACATAGCTGATGGTATACCAGTTCTATACAAGAATATACCAATCTTGCTCTTGTTTGGTATGGAAATGGTTCACAGACCACATGTAGTGAACACTATCAAAACTAACATGTTAAGGAATGTCCATTATGTTCATTTTGAACCATGTCTGCTTCACTATTATGTAACAAAAAGGCCTATATTGTGTGGACAACCAAACTATGCTAGTCAAAGTGAATAAGATATTTACTCACGGTGATGATAAGATCAGAGACAACATGGATTTACTTCAGGGAGATCATGCCAAACTAATCTTATTGATCTTTTTGATTGGGTAACTAAAATAATAGATCAGGGTGGTGCAGTAGACATTGCTAACCTAGATTTCAGTAAGGCGTTTGACACTGTTGCACATAGAAGGCTTATCAATAAACTGCAATCTTTAAGTTTGGATTCCAATATTGTTGAATGGGTAAGGCAGTGGCTGAGTGACAGGCAACAGAGGGTTGTAGTTAATGGAATATATTCGAAGCTTGGACTTGTCACCAGTGGACCTGTACTTGGACCCATTCTCTTTAATATTTTTATTAGTGATATTGCAGAAGGTCTTGATGGTAAGGTAGAAAAAAAGGAAGAAAAAAAACCCAAAAAGGGATGTCTTATATAAAGACCGCCCAGAGGGTAAATACCCAGTCCAATCTCAACAGTAGTGTAGTTGCCAAAAAATAAAAAATCCTTTATTGAAATCTATTAAAAAACCAATTTCCAGGGTTACCCCCTTTTACCAGTCCAGGTGACCTCTATACTCTGGAGGCTCGGCAGTGGGATACGGGAGTGTCTTTTCCTCCCCTCCCACTTTCCAGCCTTTTGAGTTTCCTTTTTCTTGTTATTTAATTATATTGGTGTTACTCACCGTGTGGTCACCACCATTACTATTATCAGTTTTTATAACCTTTTTTCCAAACTACAATGGCAGGCTTTCTGTCTAAAAAAACCCAGCGCAAGTACATGGTGTGCGGACGCTGATTCTGTGTTCAGTACTGAAAGTACACTAGATACACTGTCTCCCCCTAATATTCACACCAGCTTTAATAAGCTTACTAAACTCTTTAAACAACAAATTAAGATAAGCTGGGAAGTCTCCACTCTCGAGAAATACATCTCTAAAAATATCATCCCTAGAGGGCTAAGAGTTCAGACCTCTCCATCAAGACAAGTCGAGATGGAAGACTTCTATAGAGAATGGGATGAGGCAGCTACTAAATGCTCAAATACGTTCATGAGTATTATTTGTAAATATGAGTCTATTAAACTATCCAATGTCCAACTAGAACTGGATAAAGAGATTGAGGTGGTCCAGGGTTTTAAAGTAGAACCACAATTTGAATCACTAGAGATAAAACTCAAATCCAATCTGGACAAATTCTCTCACATTATAAAAGTGAGGAAACACCAGAAGTATATGAGAGATATAAAGGACTTTGAACAAGGTAGAATTTACCGTTCTTTTAAAAAGAGATCTAAAGTAGACTCTGACCAATTCAGTACATCTGAGTACGAATCAACCGATACTGAAACTGAAAAACCTCAAACCCCTACTCCTAGGAATCCAACTAAAAGTATTCTAAAAAAGGGGGTGGATTTTTTAGGATTAAGACAAGCGGATCTAACTCAGGGTCCGCACACCAGATACAGGGGCAGAAGTCAGAGACGACGCAGGGAATGATAGCATCCTCTCTGCGTATTATTAATCTCTCTGATACCATCCTTGGTCAGACCGAACTTAGCGTATTGGAGAAGGGTCTTTCATTCGTACCCATTCCAACATTCAGCAAGTTCAACTGGACTAAGGATGTAAACCTTTTTGTGAGAAAGCTTGCCTTGTATAAATACCATGCAGTACGTAAAGAAACTAAGGCCCAAAGCTTGGGTCTATCACCAAATGACTTGGAGTGCTTAGACACTCTGGTGGAATTACTTAACTCTGGAGATGGTACTATACAATCTGATATACCACATACTAATTTGAAACCCAAGAGTAAGTTTACCCCTCATTTTCAGGATTATAAAAATTTGGAGGTATTTTTGGAAATGGTTACTAGGGAAATAGATAAGACAAAAATGGATGATTTTGATCTATCCCCTAATGGCAACCTTAATACTAAGGAACTAATAGCCCTGAAAAAACTACAGAGCTATACAAATTTGATTTTCAAACCCTCTGATAAAGGGGGCAATGTGGTGATACTTGACAGAGACCACTACATTCGTATAGCTGAAAGACTTTTATCCGATAAAAATACTTACCGCATACTAGCAAAAGATCCTACAAAAGCGTTCCAAGCTGAGTTAAAAACTATGCTTACTAAGGCTGTGAATCATCAACTCATTAATCAGGATGAGTTTGAATTTATGTGCACCAAACAACCATGTCTATCTACTTTTTATTGTTTGCCTAAAGTGCACAAATCACTAACCGATCCGACCGGTAGGCCGATAGTTTCTGGTTGTGATAATCTAACTCAGAATGTAAGCATTTATGTGGATAAAATTCTGTCCCCAGTAGTACAGAAGCTACCATCTTTCCTTAGAGATACTAAACAAATGTTGCATTTATTGACCAACCTTACTTTACCTCCAAACGCTATCCTGTGTAGCCTTGACGTGGAGGCCCTTTACAGCTCAATTCCTCATAACCTAGGTATTAAACATACCCGTCAACTATTAAATCTTGAAACTGACCTACCTGAACATTATGTGAATTTTGTGATGGAATTACTTGAATTCATTTTGACTCGTAATATCTTTCTGTTCAATGGCAAAATCTTCCACCAGACCACTGGTACAGCTATGGGGACGTCTTGTGCGCCCTCATATGCCAATCTCCATCTAGGCTGGTGGGAAAGGTGTATTAGGGCAGATCCTAAGCTGAAATCATACACTAATCAGATCTTCTATTGGAAAAGATACATCGATGATGTGTTTTTGATTTGGCTTGATACATCAGAGAGATTCAAAGAATTTGTATGTCTGCTGAACAGCAACGATTTTAACTTACGATTCACTAGTGAAGTAGGGGGTCAAAACCTTTGCTTTCTAGATCTAGCACTACAGGTATCTAAAGAAGGCAAAATTGAAACAACCTTGTACAGAAAGAAGACAGCCTCAAATAACCTGCTATGCTGGTCTAGTCATCACCCCATATCACTCAAATCCGGTATCCCAATAGGCCAATATTTGAGACTTCGACGAAACTGCTCCACGATGGAGGAGTTCAAATTAAAAGCAAATGAGCTGCGTCACATGTTTAAGGCCAAAGGTTACCCAAATAGGGTTCTGAAAAGAGCCTATCTGAGGGCAATCCACACTGAACGGGAAACCCTAATTACAGATGGGGGTCGTAAGACTGAGGAAAATAAAATACGCTGCATAGGTACATATGATGCAGGATGGGACACTATGCTGAATGTCTTTCAAAAATTCTGGCCTATCCTCCAATCAGATAAGCATCTGAAGGAAATTCTGCCATCACTCCCTTCAATTACAGCACGGAGGGGCAAAAACTTGAGAGATATCCTAGCACCTAGTCACCTCTCAACTACGTCCCCGTCAGGTTATTTTCAAAAATACCTACCAATGGGTTCTTTCCAATGTGGTCACTGCAGTGCATGCCCGTTTATTACCAAGAGGGCCTCTGACAGCAAGGGCTTAATGAATTTCAAACCACGTTCCTTCTTTAATTGTAACACAACAGGAGTAGTTTACCTACTGTCTTGCTCCTGTGGCCTAAAATATGTAGGCAAGACTTTTGGCCACTTCAGGCTAAGGATACGTGAACATGTAAATTCTGTCAAGAGACGTTTGGAAACACCTGTCTCAAGGCATTTACATCTACATCACAATCACTCCTCGGCAGGCATCCGGTTCATGGGTCTTGAACATGTACCACAGCCTCCTAGGAAAGGAAACTGGGACCTAAAACTAAGACAAAGAGAGGCGTTTTGGATTTACCATCTCAAAGCGCTATCTCCCCTGGGGCTAAATGAAGGGTTTTCATATTCCCCGTTTATTTAAAGTACTGCAATAATTCTGATAATAAATGGTATCTTAAGTTATGCCTGTATATATGTATATATTCTTTATTTATTTCTATTATATTTGGTGTTCATATGTCCATTAATTTTACCTGCATTATAGGTCTAAGAGTTTAGGGGTCTGTTTTGTGTTGCATAAACTAATGGGTTACTATTTACAGTGGCAATAAAAGAATTGTCGGCTTCTGTGTATGACTGCCCATATAGCCATTGTACTTATCCCTTACTGGTTCACAACGGTTATAAGTTGTTTCTTTAATTGTACTAAAGCTACACAATACAGCCATAAGAATCAATCCACACACTTGACCTATATGATACAATTTGGACATTCCAAGGGTTAATTGTTAAGCTATGGATACTGCCTTTTAGATATAGTAAGTATCCATTTATATCTGTTCCGGGCGGGGCACTCAAAGGGTTAATTCCCTTTCACCTGATTTCTGTTCTGGCTACCTCTGACATAGAAATGTGGGCTGACACTATGGTGTGTTACACCACACCCCCACAGCCCCATTCACAGGAGGACCGGAGCAATTTAGACACAATCACAGGTGATTACAATAAAGCTTATGAGCTTAAGGTATAAATTTACCACCCGGACAGTTTTTTGCTCACTGCTGATACCCCTGAGGACGGCGTGTGGTCACGCCGAAACGTACGTCGGGTTCTTCTGTGTTTTTAATACTCTCTTGAGCACTTTGCTCTGAGCACCTTTTCATTTATGTTTTTCTAGTATGTGTGTGTAACCTGGGGCTTCAGATGTTATGACAGCATTTAGATTAGAACACCCACGAAGGTGTTTTATAGGAGATAGGGTATTAGCATAGCACTACTGTTTGGTTGGGAGTGTGTGTTTCTCCCTTTCCCTGTTCTTTCCTACTGCTTTGTTACCTGAGTTATGTATGGGGGTACATATTGCCTTCTATCCCCTCTCTGCTTCTTGTGAGGGTTGGCTCTTGATTAGCCTTGTTCCTACCATACATATTTCTCCCTATATTATTCTGTCCATCACTGATTACCCAGGTTTTTAATAGATTTCAATAAAGGCTTTTTTATTTTTTGGCAACTACACTACTGTTGAGATTGGACTGGGTATTTACCCTCTGGGCGGTCTTTATATAAGACATCCCTTTTTGGGTTTTTTTCTTCCTTTTTTTCTACAATTTCCAGGGTTACCCCCTTTTACCAGTCCAGGTGACCTCTATACTCTGGAGGCTCGGCAGTGGGATACGGGAGTGTCTTTTCCTCCCCTCCCACTTTCCAGCCTTTTGAGTTTCCTTTTTCTTGTTACTTGATGGTAAGGTATGTCTTTTTGCTGATGATACTAAGATATGTAACAGGGTTGATGTTCCAGGAGGGATAAGCCAAATGGCAAATGATTTAGGTAAACTAGAAAAATGGTCAGAATTGTGGCAACTGACATTTAATGTGGATAAGTGCAAGATAATGCATCTTGGACGTAAAACCCAAGGGCAGAGTACAGAATATTTGATAGAGTCCTAACCTCAACAATTGAGGAAAGGGATTTAGGGGTGATTATTTCTGATGACTTAAAGGTAGGCAGACAATGTAATAGAGCAGCAGGAAATGCTAGCAGAATGCTTGGTTGTATAGGGAGAGGTATTAGCAGTAGAAAGAGGGAAGGGTTCATGCCATTGTACAGAACACTGGTGAGACCTCACTTGGAGTATTGCACACAGTACTGGAGACCATATCTTCAGAAGGATATTGATACCTTAGAGAGGGTTCAGAGAATGGCTACTAAACTGGTTCATGGATTGCGGGATAAAACTTACCAGGAAAGGTTAAAGGATCTTAACATGTATAGCTTGGAGGAAAGACGAGACAGGGGGGATCTGATAGAAACATTTAAATATATAAAGGGAATCAACACAGTAAAGGAGGAGACTATATTTAAAAGAAGAAAAACGACCACAACAAGAGGATAGTCTTAAATTAGAGGGACAAAGGTTTAAAAATAATATCAGGAAGTATTACTTTACTGAGAGGGTAGTGGATGCATGGAATAGCCTTCCAGCTGAAGTGGTAGAGGTTAACACAGTAAAGGAGTTTAAGCATGCGTGGGATAGGCATAAGGCTATCCTAACTATAAGATAAGGCTAGGGACTAATGAAAGTATTTAAAAATTGGGCAGACTAGATGGGCCGAATGGTTCTTATCTGCCGTCACATTCTATGTTTCTATGTTTCTATGGAAGTACAGTATTCTATACTACAGAGCACAACAATAAACCAGCTCCTTCCATTGAAGATAAAGAAATTAATGGATAAGGACTTTATAAACAGTTGTGGAGCCCCTCTACCATTCTGCAATGACCCTCTCCTATACAGCATACTCTAAACAAGTGGTTTCCAGGAATACAATCCAGTTCCACTGTGTAGGAAATTAGCTTTTCTTGAGATGTTTGTTTGTTACATACCAGTGTTCTAATAATCGAATCAGAGTATCTTGCAGCCAAAAATGCATATTTATTCAAACATACACAACATCCGAAAGTAGCATAAAGTCCCTGCACACATCTGGACCAATACAGTAGCAATGTGTAAGCACTTCAAGATGGTTTCCAGTTTTGATGTTAAAAGTATTGGTAAAGAAATACTAACTGCAATCGGTTTTATATGTCTAAATTCATTTTCTAAGAAGGCGTACCCATAAGGTTGCCTTACTTTAAAATAATTGGCTATCATAGAAAAAAAGGTGGTGGCTTAGTAACTTTTTTAAATCTATGAATAAAGCCATACGTTATATTTGGCGGTAAACTATAAGTTACACAAAGGACTTTCTATATACATGGTTAAATGAATGAATGCTTTCAGAAATTTGAGCCTTCCTAATACACAGGGAGTCTGTCTTGCAAAGCTGGATTTGAAGGTCAATATCAAACGGGCCTTCATCAATCTATCTTAACAAGAACCATATACGGTGACCACCGACATACAATGAAAATCTGTTATACTATGGCCTAGGTAGGGCCCATGTATCTCTTGAGCATCTGTATCTGGAAGAAATTTGCATAAAGACTTATAATATTTATATAACAAAAACAAGATTCTACAACACATCAGATATTTTAAAGTTCATTAAACATATTTCACACTGGCCGCTACACAAAAACCCCCAGTAATGGTGGTTTTACTGGTGCAGCTTCACCACACAGGTTGGGAACTGCAAGGTGAGTAGTCCATCGGGGGGCTCTGCACTTAAGGTCACCTGGTAGAGATGTGCCATGAGGGGCCAGTTGGCGTTGCGGCACTCCCTCACCGTTGAAACAGACACGGCCTTGCAGAAAGGGAGGGGCATGGGGGAGCAGAAGAGTAAGCTCCTAAATTTCAACAGCCCCAAGTAGCAGAAGCCACCCTCCTGTATGTGCATACCAGAAAATAGAAGAAAGGTCCAGGCACTCCAACCATTTTAAGCATATTTAGTACAGTGAGGGAAACAAGTATTTGATCCACTGCTGATTTTGACCGTGAGATTAGGAGCACTCTCTTAAAGGGAGACCAGGGACACTCTCTTAAACCTGTATAAAAAAACACCTGTCCACAGAAGCAATCTATCAATCAGATTCCAAACTCTCCACCATGGCCAAGACCAAAGAGCTGTCCAAGGATGTCAGGGAAAAGATTGTAGACATACACAAGGCTGTAATGGGCTACAAGCACATCGCCAAGTAGCTTGGTGAGAAGGTGACAATAGTTGGTGCGATTATTCACAAATGAAAGAAACACAAAATAACTGTCAGTCTTCCTCAGCCTGGTGCTCCATGCAAGATCTCACCTCGCTGAGTTTCAATTATCATGAGAATGGTGAGGAAACAGCCCAGAACTACACGGGAGGATCATGTTAATGATCTCAAGGCAGCTAGGACCATAGTCACCAAGAAAACAATTGGTAACACACTACGCTGTGATGGACTGTAATCCTGCAGTGCCCGCAAGGTCCCCATGCTCAAGAAAGCACATGTACAGACCCATCTGAAGTTTGCCAATGAACATCTGAATGATTTAGAGGAGAACTGGGTCAAAGTGTTGTGGTCAGATGAGACCAAAATCAAACTCTTTGGCATCAACTCAACTCGCCGTGTTTGGAGGAGGAGGAATGCTGCCTAGGAGCCCAAGAACAGCATCCCCACTGTCAAACATAGAGATGGAAACATTATGTTTTGGGGTGTTTTTCTGCTAAGGGGACAGGACAAAGGGACGATGGACGGGGCCATGTACCGCATCAAAGGGACGATGGACGGGGCCATGTACTGTCAAATCTTGGTTGAAAACCTCCTTCCCTAAGCCAGGACACTAATAATGGTTCGTGGAGGGGTATTCCAGCATGACAATGACCCTAAACACACAGCCAAGGCAACAAAGGAGTGGCTAAAGAAGAAGCAGCAATACAACTCAAATATCCATAATTTCTGTGTACAAAAAAAATCAATGTTTCGACACTGTCGGGTCTTTCTCAAGTTCACAGTTCAGTTGACACAAAAGTGAATTTATAAGAAAAACTGACCCTAATTATAAAATTCACTTATACTATAAATCACTTTCTCTGGACATGTATATCTATGGGTTATGTTTTTTCCTCCATGCCCTCCTGGTGGTGGTTCACATATGTTTTTGCATTACCCAGCAACCACATTGGTTACGGATGACATTGAGTCTGAATATCACTTAGCAACCACATACACGTACACTCGCTCACTTCCGGGTGAAATCAGTCGGTGGGCTGTCATAACACTTAGTTGGTAAATGTATTGTGGTAAGTTTTTCTTATAAATTCACTTTTGTGTCACCTGCACTGTTCATGTCTGGTGACGTTGGTCTAAGGTCTGAATCTGGTAAGTGGATCCCAGCATCCACCCGTCCACAGCTGCGAGGTAGACAGGTAAAGCACTAGATTTATCAAAGTTTTTTCTATATCACTCAATGCCACTAAACAAGTGTAGGAGTTCAAGTAACTGTGTTATAGACTTCACAGGGTCTCCTCGTGTTAGAAGAACATCGTCAGCATATGCTGCAACTTAAAAGATATCTTTTAAAATTGTTAAGCCTGAATGACTTCTCTAATTCGGTGAAGTAAAGGTTCTAGGGATAGGGCAAATAAAGGATACAACAGGTCCCATTGCATAGCTTAAAGGAGGGACCAGCATGAGAAAGTACCAGTTGCAATCTCAAACCTGTGTAGGGTTTTAATCGAGCAGGGCTTCCTTAGTGATATGGAAGTGGAAGCAGACTAAGACATCTCTAGGGTTACGGCGTACATAACCTTAGTGCCATAGGGGTCCTATCAATTTCCCATTTCTGTTCTGGTATTTCAGGCTGTAGAGGTTTGAAAATATCCAAATTGTGTATGTGACAGAGTTCCCACCTACCTATTTAGGTAAGCCCCTTATCCTTAAATTGATTTTCCATCAACGATTCCAAGGTAGAGCCCACCTAGAATGTCATGAGCCCCATCTACCATTAGATGTGGCTAATTAGATGTGTGCTGTGTCATGTGAAAATGAGCTAGAGGAGTCCAATGCAGCATCCACATGGTCGTCTGGGCATCCTACAGGGGTTTAAGTGGGCACCATCTTAGGAGACAGACAGTCTCTGTGCAACAGGATGCACGGAATAATGAAGCAATGAAGCTTCTTTCTTATGGTGTTTCTTCTGTGTAGCTTTCATAATTGGAAGTTGTGGGGTAACCCCTGTAGTAGAGTCCAAGCCATGCCCCCTAGCATTTTGTTAACATCTCTTTTTACACAGAATGTTTGAGTAGACATATTTTCTTTGGAGGATTTTGATACGAAAAACCCTTATAAATGACAATGGAAATGTGTTCAACAACTTCATTCTGAAGCGGCTGGCACCGAGAATACCTCAGAACCTTACAGAGCCATGACAAATAGCAAATTAACAGACCTAACATTCATAAAGGAGGCCTTGTCTTACTACAGGACAAAATAGGACATTGGAATGAATGGCTATTGGGACTTACTGTTAGAAACTAACATTAGCAAAGATGAAGATACGAAAGGTGGTACTAAAGGTGATTAAGGTATTGCAAAGGCTATCATTAATCACAGAACTGGTACTGCTTCTACCTCATGAAGTGATAACTGTGCTTCATCAATTACCCAATCGATCACGAACAAGAAGGTTTGACCTTCACTTTTTGTTTATATAGCATTAAATATAACATAAAATTCAGCCTACTAAATAATGGTATCTACAGATACTATATGGGGAGTATCATGCTTAGTTATGCGTATTAATGGTATCCTCCTCAGTCTGTCTTTATCCCCAGCAGATATGAGTTATTTAATATGTTCTCTGGGCTGTCCTCTGATTTTTTGTCTACATTTTTTGATTTTTCTGAGTGTGTTGGAAATGTATGTGTTAGTTCTGGATTAGTACATTCTTTGTATCTAAAAAAAACCAAGTCCACAACTCTAGAATCTGTTTATTCATCCAGTTAGTAAAGGACATGGCATGATTTAACCTCTCTGTGCTTGGGATTTTTAGTAAACTATCTGACTAAATAATTACAGTAAGTGCCTTATCTATCTCTTCAGAAAGCTGCTTAGTTCAGTAAGGGAGTCAGAATGGTATGTAATATTTTGCAAGAAAAATATTTCTCTGACTGTTTACAAGAAAAGTAATTCTGTGTTCTCAATATGGCACTGTTTTACATTTCTATGTCTACATTCTGGAGAGTGTTCTCAACCTGTTTGGCAGTTGAAATAACTCAGACATCTACTGCAGGGATTTTCAATGGTTTACCAGGTGATTTTCTATTGATGGGATTGTACGTTTTAATTCACCTGGATCGGTATCCCAATCGAACAGATTTGCCCCATCTGGTCCGTATACCCTCTGATGAGCCAGATTGGCTATATGTGCATCAGGGGTTCTGACAAGCATACTTCATAGCCACTGTATCACGAGTGAGCTCACGTTCGGCTTATAATGGCGTTAACATAAATTTACTAATACCTCTCCCCATATTTTGGAGTTAAAAACAATCTCCAGCTTTCTTTCACGATATGTATTCTAGGGGTGGAAGGCATTTCTTATACATCCATTTAGGAGTAACAGGCATTTTGGGTTAAGGGTTGCTCTCGAAGGCACAGAATTAGCATTTTCTTTCCTCTCCCGCCATCACTCCTATTGCTACAGACATGTATAGGTTTGGCAGCGACTATTAGCTAATACAATCAATGTTGCTTTTTTGTACCTACTATATTACTGGACTTTTTTATTTGCACTCTAGCAATCTCTAGCAAGACCATTTAGTCTGTATTGCAAGCATTTTCTGATATCTTACTATTCCTATTGAAGCACAGCACATTATTATATACTACTTTTTAAAAGGGTGGGAGACATCCCCTTATCCCTTTATCCCTTTGGAGTTTAGATTTAGATTTTTCTATTCTCCTTATGCCGTTGGTCTGCAATAGATGGTCTTTTTATTATCCTGAACTCACAAAGCTACAGCCTGTAATATCTTACTTTGTGTTCATTACCAGATTTCTATATACAGACATATAGTTATATAGATACATAGCTGAAAAGAGACTTGCGTTCATCAAGTTCAACCTTCCTCACATATCTTTTTGCCTTTGATCCAAAAGAAGGTAAAAAAACTAGTCTGAAGAATTTCCAATTTTGCAACAAACTAGGAAAAACCTTCTTGACCACAAAATAGCAGTCAGATATCTCATTGGATCAAGCAGCTATTACCCCACTAATTAGAAATGATATCCCTGTATGTTATGTTTTTTGCAAGTATTTATCCAATTGCTGTTTAAACATCTGTACGGACTCTGATAAAACCACCACTTCAAGAATTCCATATCCTTATTGCTCTTACTGTTAAAAAAAACCCTTTTCTTTGTCTTAGATGAAATCTCCTTTCTTCCAGCCTAAATACCTGAACTCGTGTCCTATGTATAGCCCTGTTTCTGAATAGATTTCCAGATAATGGTTTGTACTGGCCCCGAATATATTTGTATAATGTTATCATATGCCCTCTGAGGTGCCGTTTTTCCAAACTAAAGATATTTAAATTCTTTAACATTTCTTCGTAACTAAAATGCTCCATTCCTTTTATCAATTTTGCAGCTCGTCTTTGCACTTTATCTAGTGTCATGATATCTTTCTTTAGAACAGGTGCCCAGAATTGCACAGCATATTCAAGGTGTGGTCCAGAATTTATAAAGAGGCAAGATTATATTTTCATCCCGAGAATGTATGCCCCTATTTATACATGACAAAACCTTACTGGCCTTAGCAAATGCAGATTGACATTGCATATTGTTGCCTAATTTGTTGTGTATAACAATTCCCAAATCCTTCTCGTGTGTGCTTATCCCTAATTCACTACCACTTAGGGTGTAAGTTGCTTGTGCATTCTTGATTCCGAAGTGCATTACTTTGCATTTCTCTACATTAAATTTCATCTGCCATTTTAGTGCCCAGTCCCCCAATCTATCCAAATCCCTCTGCAGCAAAGCAATATCCCGCTCAAATTTTATTACTTTACAAAGTTTTGTGTCATCTGCAAACACTGAAACATGGCTTTCAATGCCTATTTCAAGATCATTTATAAATATGTTAAATAGAAGCGCTCCCAGAACAGAACCCTGAGGGACACCAGTTACCACTTTTGTCCAGCCTGAAAATTTACTATTAATAGCTACACTCAGGATAATTGTTTTGTAAATATGTACATTATTATTTTTCTTTGAATTTCCTTTTCTTTTTGTTTTGGTGACATTTCACCTCTTAAACACTATATTAAAAGTTAAGTTTTATTTTTAGAAATACCTAGCCTAATTGGTTGATATTTGCCACTCCACCAGCGATACAGTTATTTTTTTCTCGCTCTTTCCTGGCAGTTCTCTTTTTTCTTATTTTATGATGTAGGAATATTCCACAGAGATACCCCAGAAGGTATACGTGATACGGTAGTGTCTAGCATGGGATCACCCCCCTTGGAAGAGCCCCTTTATACAGACAAGTAGGTTAACCATGAGCATGGTCTAAATGTGGCAAGGGAAGAAGGGGAAGGGAGGTATTCTAGTGAATCAATTACTACAGCAATTACTAAGCAGTGATCTTAGTAAAGTAAGAGGCCTAGCTGGGCCTAACTCTAAGGTGAGCTTAGGTACATTGTAAGCTATATGGTAGTGAAGGATCCCTATGTGTCTACAGCACAAGGTTATAGGTACATGGTGGGTTTTTAAAGTGCAAAAACTGCTGTCAACTGTGTGAGATTAGGAGCATAAAAAACAAATTGAAACAAACTAAATGGTGGTAAAAGTTGAGGACCTGCCTGTCAGCCCCATTTCCATTTCAGGTATTCATTCACAGCATGGGAAGTCGATGGAACCTGTTTAGATTGAGGGGTGAACTGTGTAGATCGAGGGGTATCGTTGTTGGGTCTATGCGAAACAGGGACACTGCAGCCTTTGCGGTCAGGGTTATTAGGCCTTGCTTGCATAAGTGTTCTTCAAGTTCTTTCAAAGTACCTGCACAGCGAGTTTCACCCTGGGCAGTAATTATCAAGGCTTGTATGAGCTTGAGGAGAGGGCGAAAAGATCTGCGCCAGACCAAGGTATTCCTGGTTAAGTCAGGAAACAATTGCAGGGTAGCACCCTCAAACAGCAATAGGCTCTTCTCCTTCACACCTGACAAAAGCTGGACCCTGTAATGACTGGAATCGGATTATTAAGTCTGGTGTGGCCTTCGGTGGCGAAGTCACCAGTTTAGGAAGGCAGAATATACCATCCAGCTTCACTGCCCTGGCCTATTTTGGTGGCAGGGTAGCAACGAGGAACCGTCGTAGGAAATGAGGTAAGTACATATGGTCTAGGCCCTCCGGCACTCCACTAACCTTGAGGTTGTACTGCCTCCGCTGGTCTTCCAGGGCATCAACCCTGTCCACAGTAGCCTTCTGCTGTCGTTGGAGCTCCGGTAGCTGCTACTTAACCCCGGTGAGAGTGGTGTCTTGTATACTTTGAGAGGCCTCCAGAACGGTAATCATTGCATGCACACCGTTAACCACTTTCTGGAATTGAGGCATATCCCTGGCAATATTAGAATGGAGCTCCACCAGCATCGCCTTCAACTGGGGTGCGGTGACTAGTTCCCATCCTCTGTTGGAGGAAGCCAGGATCTGTCTTCAAGCTGTGGGTAGTCCCCTCTTCTGGGTCCAGGAGATTCTCCACTGAGCACGAGGATCCTCCATCAAGTTGCGTAATATTGTCCCATGCGGCCCTCTGTGAGCTGCAGAACAAATTGCTGATGTCCCAGGCTGGTAGACCCTTATCGGATCAGATTTTTTAAATTTTTTCGACCCATGTCATTTCCACCGGGTAGGTGAGTATCTGATATCTTTGATTTTGCAAATTATCTCACAGAAATACAGCTTGTTTGGGGTATCCTTCACAGAGTTCAGGGAAGACGCGGCCATTCAGATCCACTGCTAAGCTCCACCCTCTGCTGCAGGGATTTTCAATGGTTTACCAGGTAATTTTCTATTGCTTGTGTTTCTTTAGTTATGTATCTTAGGTTTACTGTACTCGCAGTTAATGTATCGTGAATCATTTTGTACATGACATTGCTGTACATTTTATTTTGTCCATGTATGAATGTTATTCTTTCCATAAAACATCAATAAAGTTCAATTTGAAAAATGGAATGTCTTCCTGTACAGAGCTAAGGTAACAAAAGTAATGTATAGTAACAAGCGTGTGCCCCTGTCCCAATATACGTGGACTACACTGTATACTAATAACTTGGCTATTTTGATCTACGTTTTGGAAATTTCATTTTCACTACCAGTAGGTGAGGAGAAAATAATGTCTCCTGATTTTAACACAGCAAGATTAGATTATGAGTTTTGTCATAAAATCTGGCTTCCTGGTTGATTAATAGAATATTCTACATCCTCTAACATATTTTGCTTAGCATTTCAAAGTTTAACTCATGTTGTTTAATAGTTATCTGCCATAATACCAAGATAAGAGACACTTTAAAGGATAACCATTGCATGCTATCTACTGTGAAGCATCATGATCCTTCATTAAATTGAAACCTGGGGCATTTAATGTTAGGGAACAGAAATAAACTGCACAGACAGAAGACTGGTCTTCTGTTTTCAAAGCGATGAATGTGCTGTGTAGTTTTCTGTTTTTCCCTAAATTAATTCATTTTAGATTTTCATTATTGAAGAACTGTCAGACATGGTATTTTGTGCGACTGAAGCTGTGGAAAGCCTGTCAGCTAATACATGGACAATTGAAGAGATGCAATTTTAGCTTACATTAAAGTTAATTGTTAAATAGAGTTGTTTGACCATTATTGTTCCCACACAACATTTAAGATATGATATTTCTAGCCTGTCATAACATGTATTGATTTGGGAGCAATACAAAAAAGTCACAAACAATTTCTAGCATTTTGGGTTAATATTTTTACTCTAAAGTTTTGATTAAAAACATATTTTCCTGGGCTGGGTCTGGGTGAATAGATGGGCATGGACTTAGCTCTGCCCCAAATGCCCTGTAAAACACACCTTTGTGTAATTAACCTGTTTTATTCTGGCCTCACAGCCCCAAACAAGACTTTGTCACAATACTTTCCAACAGAGAAAACAGAAGTTGCGAAGTGGGGCCTCAATGGTTTGGATAGGTTGTTCCAGCACATCCCACAGATGCTCAATCGCATAGAGATCTGGGGAATCTGAAGACCAAGGCGACACCTAGAACTCTTTGTCTTGTTTCTTAACGCATTCCTGAAAAACATTTGCTGTGTGGCATTATCCTGCTAAAAGAGGCAACTGCCATCAGGACACACCAATATAATATTTTCTAGATAGGTGGCATGTGTAAAAGTATCATCCACATGAATGTCAGCACTCAAGATTTCCCAACAGAATATTGCCCAGCAATCTCTCTAATCTTAAAGAAAACATGATTCTTCAGACCAGGCAACCTTCTTCCATTGCTCCATAGTCCAGTTCTGATGCTTACTTTCCCATTGAAGGAGCTTTTGGCGGGGACAGCGGTCAATATGGGTACTCTGACCGGTCTGCCACATATACAACAAACTGTGATGCACTGTGTGTTCTGACACCTTTTTACCATGGGTAGCATAAGGTTTTTCAGCAATTTGAGCTACAGTAGCTATTCTGTGTAATCAGACCAGACGAACTAGCCTTCGTTTCACACTTGCCTTGGGCACCAATTACACTGATGCCGATTCATCAGTTGTTCTTCCTTTCTTGCATCAGTTTCATAGGTATTAACCACTGCATACTGGGAACACCCCAAAAGACTTGCCTTTTTGTAGATTCTCTGACTCAGTCATCTAGCCATCACTATATGGTCCTTGTCAAAGTCACTCAGATCTTTTTGCTTGCCCATTTTTTTCCTGCTGACACAAGTAATTAAAGAAATGACTGTTCACTTGCTGCCTAATATTTTCCATCATGTGACAGGTGCCAGTGTAATGATATAATCAATGTTATTCACTTCATCTGTCAGTGGTTTAAGGATGTGGCTGATCAGTGTATATACAGTATCTCACAAAAGTGAGTACACCCCTCACATTTTTGTAAATATTTTATTATATCTTTTCATGTGACAACACTGAAGAAATGACACTCTGCAACAATGTAAAGAAGTAAGTGTACGGTCTGTATAACAGTGTAAATTTGCTGTCTCTTTAAAATAACTCAACACACAGCCATGAATGTCTAAACCATTGGAAACAAAAGTGAGTACACCCTTAAGTGGTTAAGCCACCATTATCTTCCAGCAGTGCCTTAACCCTCATGGGCATGGAGTTTACCAGAGCTTCACAGGTTGTCACTGGAGTCTTCTTCCACTCCTCCAAGACACCATAACTTATGTCATGGATGTTAGAGAACTTGCGCTCCCCCACCTTCTGTTTGAGGATGCCCCACGGATGCTCAATAGGGTTTAGGTCTGGAGACATGCTTGGCCAATTCATCACCTTTACCTTCAACTTCTCTAGCAAGCCTGTGGTCGTCTTGGGGGTGTGTTTGGGGTCGGTATCATGTTTAAATACTGACCTGCGGCCCAGTCTCCGAAGGGAGGGGATCAAGCTCTGCTTTAGTATGTCACAGTACATGTTGACATTCACAGTTCCCTCATTGAACTGTAGCTCCCCAGTGTCAGCAGCACTCATGCAGGCCCAGACCATGAAACTCCCACTACCATGCTTGACTGTAGGCAAGACACACTTGTCTTTGTACTCCTCACCTGGTTGCTGCCACACACGCTTGACACCATCTGATCCAAATAAATTTATCTCAGTCTCATCGGACAACAGGACATGGTTACAGTAATCCATGTCCTTAGTCTGCTTGTCTTCAGCAAACTGTTTGCGGGCTTTCTTTTGCATCATCTTTAGAAGAGGCTTCCTTCTGGGACGACAGCCACGCAGACCAAGTTTATGCAGTGTGTGGCGTATGGTCTGAGCACTGACAGGCTGACCCTCTGCAGCAATGCTGGCAACACTCATATGTCTATTTCCCAAAGAACCTCTGGATATGACGCTGAGCACATGCACTCAACCTCTTTGGTCAACCATGGCGAGGCCTTTTCTGAGTGGAACCTGTCCTGTGAAACCGCTGTATGATCTTGTCCACCGTGCTCAGTTTCAGGGTCTTCACAATCGTCTTATAACCTAGGTCATCTTTATGGAGAACAACAATTCTTTTTTTCAGCTCCTCAGAGAGTTCTTTGCCATGAAGTGCCATGTTGAACTTCCAGTGGCCAGTATGAGAGAGTGTGAGAGCGATAACACCAAATTTAACACACCTGCTCCCCATTCAAACCTGAGACCTTGTAACACTAATGAGTCACATGATTCCGAGGAGGGAAAATGGCATTTCCACTTAGGGGTGTACTCACTTTTGTTGCCAATGGTTTAGAAATTAATGGCTGTTTGTTGAGTTATTTTGAGGGGACAGCAAATGTACACTGTCATACAGGCTGTACACTTACTACTTTACATTGTAGCAGAGTGTCATTTCTTCAGTGTTGTCACATGAAAAGATTTTCTCCTTCCACCGCCCATTCCTAACTGGGTGCTAGGGTTAGTGGACGAGACTTTAACCACCAGAAGAGTTGGCATCAGTGCAGAGCACAGCTGGCCTCTGCCCTTACTGTCCGCTTGCTACCGGGCAGAACTATGCACTGGTCCCCCCCAGCTAAAGAGCTGGAATCTGGACAGAGGGCCACTAGCCTCTGTCCTCCCCATTCCCTGTGTCCAGAACCTGAATCCCCACACTTACTACCACAGGCCAACCCAGCAGAAGCACTGGCATTAGGGCAGAGCGCCGCTGGCCTCTGCCCACTAGTTACCCACAGCTCCATGCCTGGGAGCACGAAAAATCTTGGGGTTGACGGACACCCACTTAGCAACCTGGGACAGAGCCCAACACCAGAGGCCACCAGGTCCAGCAATTGTTTGTTGTGGGTGGGCTACTCGACTTGGGAGGGAAGATGTGTGATGAAAAAACAACTTCACCACTGGGTTTTGGAGAGGACTACTTGCCAGCCTTTTACCCTGTGACTATCCTGTGACTATGGCCCCTTTAATTTATTTTGGTGAAGAGACCCTAATTGTGGCCATTGGGATTTTAAACAATGGTTCTTTGTACTCCCGAACAGTCGAAGTGGCCGTCGTCCAACATTTGAACACGTGGTGGTGGCCATCTTGTTTGCATGGACCAAAACCACGAATAGACTTCAGGGAGATTTAGCCCCGAATGCCCTGGAACTATTTTCGGCATGAAAACCTTGTGGTTCCCGGTCCGTCCTCCATCGGCACATAGCCGCGATTCTATGGAACTGTTTTGGGCATGGGACCATGCCTGCGCCTGGGCAAAAAAAGGACTTCCATAAAGTTTCTGAACCCCTTATCTGATCTGGGTGATTATTGGATATGTTGATCAGGGCTATCAGGGGATCTAACATTTATGGGGATATGTTGTGTTTTGGGGTACTTATGGTACTTTATAAAAATGTGTGTTTTTTTCTGCCTGGGGATAATTAAGTTAGTGCATTATCTGTCTTAATATATCACAGGCAGAGGGGAGGGATTGTGTACTGTATGTGGGAGTGTCATTCATTGTCACATTGTTTTTATTGGCTTGTACACTTTGTGTCCCTGTGTCCAACAAGGTCCACCTGGGCGTCAACTTTGTTGGGAAACTTGCATAAAAGGCCAGTGTGCCTCCATTAAAGTTGAGTTCCTGTTTGACCCTCAACACCTAGTCTTGTCTGGTGATTGGAGGGGAACTGCTATATTCACACTGGGGATTGCTATACTCTTTATACTCCCCTGAGCTCTAATCACTAGCTCTTCTAAGAGCTGTTCCTGCTACGCTTTCCTGGAGGAGAGGTCTTTCCCACACGGTCCTGGATGTCAGAGGTTCATACAGGGTGGAAGGAAGATGACGAGATTCCAGTAAAGCTACGGTGGTTGTGCGTTCTGCGGTGCTTGTGGTGTCCGGTGCGGTGCTTATAGTCCACAGCATCAGCTAGGAAGCATCCGTTGACGGAGGTACACAGTCGGGGTGCCAGGTGATCCGTCACACCTCCCCTTCATGACACTGTAAAATAGAGACCAAGCACGGATGTCATTACAATTATGCCTCCCCCACCCCCCGGAAAAATTCCTGCGGACGCCCACGGATGTGTGATGTGCAAAATGAATAGACAGTGAATAGAACATGCTGCGTTGTAAAAGCCTGGAAGACAAAGTAGTGACGCTAACGTGCATTTAGGATGCAATCTAATCAGAAAGAAGGTTAAAAAAACACTGTGATATAATATAAGACTGAGGTAAACGAGTCTCTATAGTGTGATAAAATGACTGGTGCAATGAGATTACAAAGTGATTATGACATATACGTGGAACCACAAACAACTCAATCAATATAATGCTAATGAAAAAATATATAAATAAATAACCAGACATAAGCTGAAAAATGGATAGTTAAGAGATCTATGACACAATAATTAGACATATTTAAAAATCCACTCACTATGTAAGCAATTGATTACAGCATCATATTAACCTATAACTCCAAAGTTACATAGCATCAACAATGGTTTTCTTTCCAACTTCTATTGTATCAAGTGTCAACATGTGATTAATTATCTATTCAAATGGTGTGTAGTTACTATTAGACAGATAGTAAACTGACCATATAAGAAAAGAGTGAAAATAAAAATATAAATGTAAAAAGATATATGGTCTAAAGTTATTATGGTGTATCCATAAATGTGTGTGTGTGTATATATAAAACGCAGATAATAAAACGTGTAGTGTATAAAAGTGTAGCATATATGAAAAAAGAAAGAGTGCTGGAATTATATGAAACGTGTGGTCAAGCACTGAGTAATAAGCTCAAGGGATTAGAGTGCAGGGCTACTGGGACTTCTATATGTGTCAATAATGCCAGACTGACATAATCCTCCCTGGATGTAGAACACCAGAAAACTAAATTAGGATGGCAGTACAGGACCCCAAAATAGACCAAAGATGGGGCAGTGGGAAGCCCTGGTGTTATGTGCTATGTGTAGCAAAATGTCCCTTTAAGATATTAATTATTGGAGAACAGATACTATATTGACATCCAATCAATTCTATAACATTGTTTAATGTGTACTCTTGGCTATGGAATTAATGTAAGCATTAAAAAAAAAAAACAGATCCAAGTTAATGATGTCTGTTCTGCTACATATCTCCCAACATTTTAAATTGTCAAAGGGTCACTTTAAATTTAGGGGTGTGGAGAGGTGCTGTTGTAAGAAAATTTAGGTGAAGTACTAATAACAATTTATGCAACTTAAATGTAATTGAGAACAAAATCAATGTATTTTTTTTTATATTGATTCTTTTCAAATGTTTTTTATTATAGATACATTTGTTTCCATAACAGTAAGAATAATGATATAATATGAATATATATGTAAATAACATACATAAAAAAATGTTTTTTTTTTAAAAACTGAAAAACAAATAACCAGGAATAAAATTTACATTTCATCTGATAAAATGTAATAATGTTTTTTCAATAAAGTATAGTCAGTTATTAAAATATAAATAAAGATGCCAAATATGTTATGTGCAACAATGTGCTTAAAATGAGATCATATAAATAACTTTATCTGGTCTATTATATGTTATAATCTTTTATTTTGTTACTTTTTTTTTTTTTTTTGCAGTGCATATTCGTTTTACATCTATGTGTGAGGTACGCCAACGGCATTCCTCCAGCGTGTTTAGTACATAGCTATTACAGTTGGGATATCTAAAATACATGCACAATTTTATATTTATATTTACGTAGTAGACCAGTAGTTAAGTTCACCGCTTAGTGGATATTGGTAGGCTTAGTCCTGTAGTTAGGGCAGATGGTGTGGCATGACCCACGGGATTGCCAGAAAACTGTGTTACAAGTAGCTTAAGTTGGCAAGCGGTATGAAAGGACAGTCTAGTTATCAAAAGATGAGTCCTCTTGGATGTGTCTGCATAACAGAGTGCGTGAGTGTCCGATTGTTGTGTGAGTGGTGGGTAACGTTAAACTATTAGGGCCATCTTCTCTCTCGTTTTGTCAGTCAGCCTATGCCTTGTGCGGTTAGGGATCGGGTCCTCACTGGCAGGCTGTGAGGCAGGTGGTTCTGGCCTCATGGGGTTATGTTCTCGCTGTTAAGTTTGTGGGAGGTCTGGCTGATGTACCTCCGCCGGTTTACTTGACGGTTCCCTGGGGCTGTCAGCAGGTTCCTGCTACTGTCCAGCGGAACTTCGGTCCTCCGTCGCTTGTGGGTGTCTTGCTGCTTTTGCCCCTTCGGGCAGCTCAGTGCTCGAGGTGTCCATGCCTTTACCTGTTTGATCCCGTTTGGGTGAGTGTGTGGCTTGGTGACAGGCAATGCCTGTGAGGTCTCTGGGAACATTAGAGCTTCCAGCTTTTCCCAGAAGGCTTGGAAGACCCTGTCAAGCAGCTGTTCTATATCTGCCTGCTCACTGTGGGTGCACGCTGCCTCCACCATTTTGGGTGTAGAACCTCCATTTGTTGCAAGCCCCTGTGTTGCTGGAGCATTCTTAGTAGGTCGCACCTGGGTCTCCCGAGGATGGACCGGGATAACCCCCAACAGTCCTGAGGGTGGGGAACGGGGTTTCAGCCTCCGCTTGTCAGCTGTGGTTGTCGGCGGGGTAGCGGCCGTCTCCCGCGCGCTGACCATGCGTGTAGGCCTTTCAGACCGAGCTGGTTCAATATTCCAAAGTCGCCACTTATGAGACATCGTTGTTTGCCCTAGGTTGTCACCTTTTGGCTGGTGGCCTTTTTGGCCCGATTAGGTCCCGATTTGATGGCTTAAATCAGCTTCATTGTTGCTGCAGAGCAGGAGCTACCCAGGTCTGTTTCCTCTGCTCTCAGTGGCCAGGCCCCGCTCCCCCCATACGTTATAATTTATATCAGTTCTTGACATCCCATTCCCAGAGTTCCCATTCATATTTCAGAACATTAACTGTATTGGAAGGTGGTCTATAGGCTAATTCACATCTCTTGGTTTCTAGAGTATTATGCAACACTTCAGTCATACAAGGAATAGTAGCTGTTTTCCAATATCGAGGAAGCACCGAGGTGGCTGAAACCATGAGATGGCCTAAAATCATTTTAATTTTGGGTAAGTCATCTGGAAATCTCTTCAGGAGACTAAATTCTGGTGGTATAATGGGGATGTGATCAACGATGAGTTTAATTAGAGTGTGGATATCTTCCCAATACTGTTTTAGTTTAGGGCAAGACCAAAAGACAAGATACAGAGTACCAACTTGACCGCACTCCCTCTGGCGTGTGTTAGTCTGAGATAGTTGCAATTTACAAAGTCTAGAGGGAGTCATGTACCATCTGAATATAAGTTTGTAATGAGACTCCAAAAGCACTGCAGACCGTGTAATACCATGTAATGCCATCAGAATCTCGTGCCATTCCTCCAATTTAAACTTGTTTTTCAGTTTGTTTTCCCATTTTGTCATATAGTCCAATTTTGGACCAGATTCACCAGGAAAATAAGTATAGCACATCGAGATGGTGTATTTCCAACCAGGATCTGAATAAGACACATCGAGATCAGAGCCATCGTAACAGCTTTATAGGCCCCTGGGCAAAACAGTACACCGGGGACCTGCCTACACAACCACTCACAGGGATAAAAATGTAAATTATCGATAAAATTATGCTTATATTTATTGGTACCTCCAACAAATGCAATGCATACATACACACAGACTGCTGTCCACACACACACACACACACACACACAGACTGCTAAATACATACACACAGATAGACAGCTGAAGACAAAGACTGCTGAGTACACAGACTGCCAAGTGCACAGACTGCCGAGAACACAGAGTGCAGTGTACATATAGACTGCTGAATACACACAGAGTGCTGAATACAAACAAACAGATTGCTGGATACACACACAGATTGTTGAATACAGACACGGATTGCTGAATACATACAGACTGCTGAATACACACAGTGTAATATACAGGGTACAAGTGCAGTGTTTGTGAGGAGTGCAGTGTGTGTCTGTGTAGTGGTACAGTCTGTGTGTGGGGGCTGCAGTGTGTGCATAGGGTGAAGTGTGTGTGTGTGATAGGTACAGTGTGTGTTAGGGGTGCAGTGTAGGTGTTTGTGAGGGGTGCAGTGTGTGTGTGAGGATTGTCATGTTTCTGTGTTTGTGAGGGGTGCAGTGATTGTGTGTAAAAGGGGTGCAGTGCGTGTGTAAGATGGGTGCAGTGTGTGTATGTGAAGGGTGTAGTGTGTGTATGTAGGGGTGCTGTGTGGTTGGGTAATGTATGTATGTTTTGGGGTGCAGTGTGTGTGTGAGGGGTGCAGTATGTGTGTGTGAGGGGTGCAGTGTGTGTATGTGGGTGTGCAGTGTGTTTGTGTGTAGGGGTGCAGTGTGTGTTTGTGAGAGGTTGCAGTGTGTGTATGTGTGTAGGGGTTCAGTGTGTGTGTGGGGGGTGATAAGGGAGAAAATTTATATATTATTATTTTTATTTAAAATAAATATATAAATGAAAGTCCCCACCTCCCCCTATTCTTGTTACCTTTTGCCAGGGTGGGGGGAAGGACCATCCCTGGTGGTCTGGTGGTATCATGTGAAGTTTAGCCTGCAGCAAGGCCGGCTGTGCATGGGCCAGCAGGGAAGATAAAAGGCTCTCCACTATGCCCATGGACATCACCCATGTGGGGGCCCCGGGGCAACTACCCGGCCTGCCTACACAGAAAGATGGCCCTAATAGGGATTTGTGGGGCATGGGACACATGGAGGGGCTTGGGTGGGGGGTGGGACACATGGAGGGGCTTGCTTGGGGGGAAACGAAACACGTGGAGGGGCTTGAAGGGATGGGACACATGGAGGGGCTTGCATGGGGGGATGAGACACATTGAGGGGCGTAATTGGAGGGGAATAAGATACATTGAGGGGCATGGGGGATTGGGACACATGAAGGGACATGCTTGGTGGGGGAACAAGACACATGGAGGGTCTTGACGGGGATGGGACACATGGAGGGGCTTTCTTGGGGAGGATGAGACACATGGAGGGGCTTGACGGGGATGGGACACATGAAGGGGCCTACTTGGGGGGAAATCAGACACATGGAGGGGCTTGGGGGGATTGGGACACATGAAGGGGCTTGCTTGGGGGTGGAATGAGACACATGGAGGGGCTTGGGGGGAATGAAACTTATTGAGAGGATTGAGGAGGGAATGAAGCACGTGGAGGGGTGGGTGGGAGGCTATGAAGCACGCTGGGTGGGAAAAAACTAGACACTTGAGGGGGATGAGTTACATAAAGGGGCTTGGAGGATATGAGACACATGGAGGGGCTGGGGGGAAGAAATTTGACACATGGGGGCACTGGGAGGAAATGAGACACATGGAGGAGATCGGGGAAATTAGACACATGGGGGGGGATGAGACACATTGGTTGCACCGGGGCCCAGTGGTTTCTAGTTACGCCTCTGGGACTGTCCCTGCTAAATAGGAAAGGTATGCTACTATACTTAAATCTAAATTTTAAATTACAGTTATTAGAATTAAATCTAAGTGTAAAGCATGATTAAGACTTTCCTTGGTGCCCTTTTATACATTTTAAAGTGTGTATTAAGACACAGATTTTTTTTCTCAGCTCAAAATATATGATTGAGAGAAATCGCAATTGAATCATACTTCTCTTGTTTCATTTAAAGCAGGATTGTTATTTAATTAGCAGTGATAAATCTACGTATCTCTGATCATAGAATCTAGCCCCCAGGATCCTGTAATTCTTATAAATAATAACAGCACCTGGAGTCTAATCATCAAGTTTAATAGGTTTTTTTTTGTCTAGGCCTTGTTTGAGATGTGGGATTAAATTCCTTATGGTTTTCATTGATTCTACTTGGTATAAAGGTTATTGAATACTTCTTTTTCAATTATGTCTTTTGCTGCAGACTTTGAATGGCAAGGGAAAAAAAAATGAATTCAGCGAATGTACAAATGATTGGCAGTGATAAGGGCACAGAAATAGGAGTAAAATATACCAACCTATTTATGGTTCATCTAGAGAAGGAAAGGTTTTGGAATACTCATGCACACAACTTATAAGATATGATATTTTTGATTATATGGAGAGGAGATTAAAAAAAAAATATTCTATATATTTTTACCCCAAGCCCCTAGTCACCCACCTTCCCACCCAAATAAAACTATCCCCTACCTACGCCCCTCACCCTAAAAATAGTGAGGGGGGAATAAAATAACTAACCAGTAAATAAAACTTACCATTTGATGTCGTCTTTCTTCTAAAATCTTCATTTTTCAGCCCCCAAAAAGGCCAAATAAAAAACCATAATACCCGTTGAACTTAAAATAAAATAAAAAACCCTGAGCGCAAAAAAAAACTTGACGGAAAAGAAAAAACCCAACGCTAAAAAAAATTAATCCATCTTCACCCATGGAGGGCTCTGCGCATACTTGGGGCTTGCCATATGCTCCCCTACCATGAGCATCAAAAGGTATTAAACTAATGATGTTCTGAGTGTCCCCCTTACTTACCATCTGATGTTTTATTTCTAAAAATTGCAACAGTAAAAACATGAGAGCAGCCCAATAATGGCTACATGCAGACTGCATATTCAAAGTGGACAAGTCTCGCAAGACTTGTCTGACATAGTGCTAGGTTCCGAGGGTGTTGAAACTCCAAGTCTTCAGATACATCCATTTCAGGTACAGATGATGTTTATGCTATGGAGAAAGAGGCATGATGAAGGTCTACTGAAGCCTCAGATATGTCTGCAATGAAATAGAATATACAAGCAGTTATAGCAGCAGTTGCCCTTATGACATCACAGAGATTTTTATAACTAATATAAAAGTGGTCTTCAAAATCAATATACATTTTACATCAATTTAAAGAAAATTCTGTAATATCCAACCCAATGTTAACTCCTCCATCCTCTTTCTGAGGTTTAGTCACCATTTTGTCTGTCAAGGAACTTCGCTGCTTCGCCATTTTGTTTTTCCCCTTCTATCCTTAAAATAGAAAACTCTTTTGCAAATTTCCCAACATTTCAAAAAGGGACACATTCCTTTTAGGCTTGTGAATGAGTTTGTGGCCAGGGGCGTGACTGTTTTGATACATTTGAGGTGTCTTACTAATAGAAATTTGTGCAAAGAAGATGTAATTTAGAAGAACAATATATTTTATTTACTCTGACTGATACATTGTAGTTTTAAGACACATTGCTCTGAGTATTATTGCTGTGGAGCTCCGTTATACACTCATACACACCAACAAAATAGGGCTCCTAGAAAAGAAAGACATTAGGGTGGAAAAGAAAGACGGAGGGATTTGATTCCAAAATTCCAAAAAAATCTACTCATACATACTCCAGACACAAAAACCACTTCAAATCATGGAGGTGATCATGGTGCATGTAGTAACTATTTAAAGCCAAGATAGCCAAACAGAACAAAAATCACTTAGCTGTGTTTCCAGTTTGGCAACTTTGGTCTTCAATTGGAAATTCACTTTGAATTCCTAGAAGTTCTCTGGACTGTAAATAATCCTGTATCTTTTTGATCATGTAATGTAGCTATCTCATGTACAAATGAACATGGCTCAGGCTTCTTCATAGTAAGCTCGGAATGAGCCTGTCTGCAGAGGTGGGCACTTGTGTAGTGTGCGCACAGTGTATTTTGATAAAAAATATTTTTCTGGGCAGAGGAGGAAATATTTTTGTAAGCAGATCTAGTGTGTGCTTATGTTTGCACATTTCCCGGTTTGAGTTTGTGTTAATCATTCCTTCCTTGGTGTACATGCTTAGCATCTCTGCGCTTATAAATGTTTGTGTCTTTGTGTCTGAATAACCCTAGCACTAATTTGTGTAGCACGCCTGTCTTAAGTGTACAGTATATGTCTATCTGCTCCTAATAAATGTGTGTGGGTCTGTCACTCCTGCCAAACATATGTGTGAATACTTCTGTCTACAATATAGACAAAACGTGTGTTGTACATGCATAGGCATTAATTTTGTCAATAGTGTTTTTTACATCACTACTGTTCTCCTGGGCAGGGCCGGTGCACAGATTTTTGCCACCCCCCCCATATGTACTGCTCACCATGTGACATCACAATGCCCCACCCATATGCCTACAAGGCCCACCCATAAATCCACCTACATGGCCCACCCATGAGTTCTCTCACAGGGAGTGGAGTGTATGTGTGTAGGGGATGTGTTATTGTAGAGGATGTAATGTGTGTGTATTCTTATGGAATAGTGTATAGGGATACCAATTTGTGTAAGGAATGTAGTGTGTGTGTATAGGGGATGCAGTGTGTGTTTGTGTGTAAGAAATGCATTGTATATTTCTGGGTGTGAGTGTGTGTTTAAGGGATGCAAGGTGTGTTTCTGTGTATGTAATTTAATGCAGTGTGTGTCTGTAAGGGGTGCATTTTGTTTCTGTGTGTGTAAGAAAATCAGTGTGTGTGTGCACGTATTGTGTGTTTCAGTGGGATATTTAAAGGCAAAGAAGGCCCGGCTCAAACAAGCTTACAATCTATGATTATTTAGGATAGCTAGATATTAGATGCCTTGCCCAAGGACATGTACTGGTATGGTGGTTCTGTGGTTCTTATCAAGTCTTTAAATCTATGGTCAGGTAAACCGCCTCCCTGTCACTTCAATCTAGTGTACTTCTTTTCTATAACTAGGCATATAATGAAGGGTCGTGTATTTGCATTTTGTACAGAAGCATATACATTTTGAGGTAGCAATAAACACAAGAGCAGGGCTTATATTCCAGAATGACTCTTAATATGACTCTGCAAAGTTAATCTCTCAGAAAGTCACCAAAACCAGTATTTTACACTATCAATCACTGTGACATTTCAAAAGTTGACATCTATGTCAACAGTGTCCACAATGATAGATTTAATGGCTTTGTTACCATGGTAGCAGTAAAGGCATCTGAAACATTTATTTCTACTTTTTATGCATTTGAAAATGATTAAAAGAAAACTGTGAAAACTCTGATGTGCTACAGCCGTTAATATGCTGGGATTTATTCCCACTTAGGAAGCAACACTGAGTGACAATCAATGGGATAGACAACAGGTGAAAATTATAGGCAATTAACAAGACACCCCCAATAAAGGAGTGGTTCTGCAGGTGGTGACCACAGACCACTTCTCAGTTACTATGCTTCCTGGCTGATGTTTTAGTCACATTTGAATGCTGGTGGTGCTTTCACTCTAGTGGTAGCATGAGACGGAGTCTACAACCCACACAAGTGGCTCAGGTAGTGCAGCTCATCCAGGATGGCACATCAATGTGAGCTGTGGCAAGAAGGTTTGCGGTGTCTGTCAGCGTAGTGTCCAGAGCATGGAGGCGCTACCAGGAGACAGGCCAGTACATCAGGAGATGTGGAGGAGGCTGCAGGAGGGCAACAACCCAGTAGCAGGACTGCTACCTCCGCCTTTGTGCAAGTAGGAACAGGAGGAGCACTGCCAGAGCCCTGCAAAATGACCTCCAGCAGGCCACAAATGTGCATGTGTCTGCTCAAACGGTCAGAAACAGACTCCATGAGGGCCCAATGTCCACAGGTGGGGGTTGTGCTTACAGCCCAACACTGTGCAGGATGTTTGGCATTTGCCAGAGAACACCAAGATTGTCAAATTCGCCACTGGTGCCCTGTGCTCTTCACAGATGAAAGCAGGTTCACACTGAGCACATGTGACAGACGTGACAGAGTCTGGAGACGCCGTGGAAAACGTTCTGCTGCCTGCAACATCCTCCAACATGACCGGTTTGGCAGTTGGTCAGTAATGGTGTGGGGTGGCATTTCTTTGGGGGGCCACACAGCCCTCTATGAGCTCGCCAGAGGTAGCCTGACTGCCATTATGTACAAGAAAGGTAATAGGGAGGAGTCGGGCAACTATAGGCCAGTAAGCCTTACTTCAGTAGTGATGGAAACCATGTTAAAGGATAGGATTGTTGAACATCTAAAAACACATGGATTTCAAGATCAGAGACAACATGGGTTTACTTCAGGGAGATCATGCCAAACTAATCTTATTGATTTTTTGATTGGGTAACTAAAATTATAGATCAGGGTGGTGCAGTAGACATTGCTTACCTAGATTTCAGTAAGGCTTTTGACACTGTTGCACATAGAAGGCTTAACAATAAACTGCAATCTTTAAGTTTGGATTCCAATATTGTTGAATGGGTAAGGCAGTGGCTGAGTGACAGACAACAGAGGGTTGTAGTTAATGGAATATATTCGAAGCTTGGACTTGTCACCAGTGGGGTACCTCAGGGATGTGTGTCAGCAGTTCCTGCAAGACGAAGGCTATGGACTGGCCTGCCCGTTCTCAGACCTGAATCCAATTGAGCACATCTGGGACATCATGTCTCGCTCCATCCACCAACGTCATGTTGCACCACAAACTGTCCAGGAGTTGGCAGATGCTTAAGTCCAGGTCTGGGAGGAGACCCTCAGGAGACCATCCACCACCTCATCAGGAGCATGCACAGGCGTTGTAGGGAAGTCATACAGGCATGTGGAGGCCACACACACTACTGAGCCTCTTTTTGAGTTGTTTTAAGGACATTACATCAAAGTTGGATCAGCCTGTAGTGTGTTTTTCCACTTTAATTTTGAGTGTGACTCCAAATCCAGACCTCCATGGGTTGAAAAATGTGATCTCCATTTTTTAATTTCTGTGTGATTTTGTTGTCAGCACATTCAACTATGTAAAGAACAAAGTATTTCAGAAGAATATTTAATTCATTCAGATCTAGGATGTGTTATTTTTGTGTTCCCTTTATTTTTTTGAGCAGTGTATATATCCAACTCAGCTATAGTAGGAGATTTTGCCGAATGTGCATTTTGGTTTTCCATTTACTAAAATACATTATTTAGTCTGCTTGGAACAGCACCTTTAATTAACCCCTTAAGGACACATGACATGTGTGACATGTCATGATTCCCTTTTATTCCAGAAGTTTGGTCCTTAAGGGGTTAAGTATTCCAACATACCTCCCAACATTTGAAATGGACAAAGAGGGACACTTTAATTTTAGGGGTGGGATGGGGGTGTGGCCAGGAGTGGGGCTATTCTGAGACATTTTAGGTGACATTTTTACAACTAAAATGCAATTTACAAAAAGAACAATGTATGTTATTTACACAGGCTGATTTGTTTCAAATATTTTTCTATTTGCAGTATAATATATGTATTACAAAGGATATTTAGTCATATATTCATTTACATAGATGAAATATTCCCCCCAAAATACAATAATAATAATACAATTACATCATTATATTATTACTTTGTTTATAGCTAACAATTAACCTTTTATGGGTGGATAAAGAAAATGTTGTGCATGCGGACCCATAAGGAGCAGCCTCATGGGGTTTGATGGAGCGGATGTTTGTGGGTAAGTAACAATAGGTCAATTTTCAGGGGTAGGGTGAGGTAGGTGTCAGGAGCAGGTAAGCATGTGCGGCAGGTTTCAGCGGAAAGCTCACGCACAATTAAAGTACCTGATTGGTTAGTTGCAGCGCGAGCCACCTGGTGGCGGGAACCGCAAGGGTATATATTCAAAGCGCCAAAATTAAATTCACCTCAGCATAAAGCTGAAGCCCACCCACTCTCCCTCCTTTTTCTTTCAGGAACCTGTCATGACTTTATTATGGGATATAAGTCACCCTCCTGGATATCACCGGAAGGCGGATTTGGATTATTTGGTTAGAAAATATATATTTATGGCTCCTGGCTTTAAGCAGTGGAGCCTGGAAATGGTAAATGGTTATTTGGTTTTGGTTTTAAAGTTATGGTTATTATTATTATTATGATTATGATTATGGATATTAAATCAGAATTGTGAAATCCCTAATAAAAGTCACGGCCATTCGCCAAATGTTTTCATTTCTAAGTAAATAAACAGTTAAAGGAAGAAGTTGTGTTTTTACTTATATTATGTATCATTAATAATGCAACATTTAAACCCCATGCCTTTATGAAACAATAGTAAAGGGGAAAAGAAGATCAGGAAAGGAAGGGGAAGGAGGGTAATTCTCCCTTTACACAGGCTGATTTCTAAACACATTTATTGTAGTTTAAAGACACCTTACTGTGAGTATTATTGCTGTGAAGCTCTGTTTTATACTCAGACACACTAAGAATATGGAGCTCCTAGAAAAGAGGAATATAACGACAGAAACATGGGACAAAGGGAGTTAAGAGCAAAATACGGGCTGTCCCTCCTAAATAGGGACATTTGGGAGGTATGCTCCAAAAACATAAGGCACTTATGTCTTGCTGAAATGCGCTATGTCTGAAGAGTGTCTCCTCTTTTTTTATTTTATAATAGGGCTGATTTCAGTATATTACAGATCAGCTTTCCATGTCAGTGCTGACTGCACCGGGCTGCTGATAGTACAGGTTTTTGGTATCTTGCTGTACAAATGATGATGACAGGACTGAATGCCATGCACACAATGCACACCTCCTGGTTTAATGTACTCTTTGCCAACAATGCTGAACCATCTGACGATTAATAAAATCTGCATTTACAAACTGATCATTTCATTAATTTGCTTGGCACAGGATGTGTGATAAACACAGGGCCGGCGCGTCCATAAGGCGGCACAGGCGGCCGCCTTAGGGCGCACCGGCCCGGGGGCGCAAATGTCCAGGTGACCGGCAGGAGGGAAGCGCACAGCTCCCCTCTCCTGCCGGTCACTTCTTGTAGCGTGGCCGAGCGCCAACCTGCAGTGCCGTGGACTGTGTGGAGGGGGCGGGGATATGAACGTCATATCCCTGCTCCCTCTGTAGCACACAGCGCGGCTGGCGCCCAGCAGGGGCGGAGCTACCACCGGCCCCCTTCTAATCAGCATGGGAGGAAGTCCTCCCAAGAAGACTAGAACAGCAGAAGGCAGAGAGGAGGGGGGCTGGGCAGGACCAGCTCCTCCAACTCCCAACTACCTCAGGCAGCACTTTGGATCCCAGGTAAGCCACCCTCCTGAACCTGTTGGTCAGTGTGTCTGTGTGTGTATATGTCTGTCAGTGTGTGTGTGTATATGTCTGTCAGTGTGTGTGTATATCTATGTCTGTCAGTGTGTGTGTATATGTCTGTCAGTGTGTGTGTGTGTATCTAAATGTCTGTCAGTGTGTGTGTGTATGTCTGTCTGTTAGTGTGTCTTTGTGTATGTCTGTCATTGTGTATGTGTGTATGTGTATGTCTGTCAGTGTGTGTGTGTATCTATGTCTGTCAGTGTGTGTGTGTGTATCTATGTCTGTCAGTGTGTGTGTGTGTGTGTATCCATGTCTGTCAGTGTGTGTGTATGTATATGTCTCTGTCCGTGTGTCTGTGTGTATCTAAATGTCTGTCAGTGTGTGTGTGTGTGTGTGTGTGTGTGTATGTCTGTCTGTTAGTATGTCTTTGTGTATGTGTATCACAGTGTGTGCGTGTGTGGCAGTGTATGTGTATATGTGCATATATCTCAGCATTCAAACACCAACACTACACACAAATAAACACCTGCATGCAAACGTCAACACTACATACAAACACACCCCTGCATTCAAATGTCAACACTACATACAAACACACCTCTGTATCAGACACCAAAATTATATATAAACACACACCTACGTTCAAAAACCAACACTACACATAAATGCATGCTTGCCTTCAAATGCAAACACTACATACAAACACACCGCTACAATCATACAAACATACTCCATACAAACACATGCTTACAGTCAAACACACTAAATACTGCTCCATGCTAAATACAATCCTGCAAGCATGAGGAATCGGTAGAGCCCCAGCTTGCAAAGCATTGTTGAAGTTGCACGACAGATGGGGATCTATCTTTTAGCCATCCTGTGTACATACACAGACCGTCATACAGAGACATACAGCATGTATGTCTCTGTATGACTGTGTGTATGTATTCAAAAGGAATAAACGCAGGCAACACTCCAATAGTACGGCTGGTATATTTATTGATAGGTGAACCACCCCAAAGAAAGTGCGTCGTTTCGGCTCAGCAGAGCCTTATTGTATGAGCTGAAACATCACACTTTCTATGGGGTGGTTCACCTACCAATAAATATACCATCCTTACTATTGGAGTGTTGCCTGCGTTTATTCCTTTTGAAGACTTTACTGGTGGATCCAGCGATGTCCGCCTGACACGGAGCATCCACCACTGTTGATGGCCGGAGCATTTAGACGGTATCAGTGTGCAGGGTTCTTTGTTTGTCTGTGTATGTATGTCTCTGTATGCCTATCTCTATGTTTCTTTATGTCTGTGTCTGTATTTCTGTGAGTGCCTGTGTCTGTATGAATGTATGTCTGTGTTTGTATGACAATGTACCTGTATGTGTAGATTGTATGACTGTGTTTGTTTGTGTGCCTTTTATGACTGTGTGTCTGTATATCTTTGCGACTGTGTGCCTGAAAAATTATGTCTGTGTGCTTGTATGGTTGTGTGTCTGTATGTTTGTGTATTTGTGCATGTATGTATTTTTGCCTGTATCTATGTCTATGTGGGAGAAAAAGAGAGATAGATAGGGGCTGGCGGGGGAAGTAAGAAATACATAAGAGGTGTTGTAGGAGACACACTAAAGGGGGGTGTAAGGCACAAAGGGGCCAAAGGGATAAGACATTCAAGAGAGTGGATATGCAACACTAATGGGGGTAAGAAATTCAAAAGGGGGCTACGAGACACAGAGGTGAAGATGCATTGTTTATTTTTTTTGGGGGGGGGGGCGTCAAAATGCATCTTCGCCTGTGTAGTCAAAAATCCTAGCACCGGCCCTGGATAAACATGCCATGCGCTGCAATTTATAGTGGTTGCGTCAAATGGGTTATATTAAGAGTATGGAACAGCTGAGGATTTGATTGATAAACAGGAAATTGTAGATAAGTAAAATATGATAATTAATGCTTTAGAGGCGCAGTTATAGTAAATGATGTATGGAGAAACTGATTTGTCTGGTCTAAATAAAGTACTGCATCCTTTCTTAGTTGCATAATGATGACAGACCGGCTTATGGGAATTTCCAGAAATGTATCATAGCATGGGTGATTTCTGTGATTCTGACAGAAGTGATGTTGTAAATCACATTAACCACACTGGAAGGTTTTTTTTCCTTGTCATTCTAGCAAAAAACTACTTTGCTGCCTGAAGGGTTACCTCAGAAAATATTTTTCCAAACACAGTTAATTTCCCCATGAATTATGTTGACAAATGAAAAGTACTCATTTAAAGTAGTAAATGAATTGTATAGGTAAAAAAAATGCATTTCCTTGTCGTCGTCCCCTCCCGCCCCGCCCCCAACAGTAAACCTACTGTCACTAAATCCTTTTTTTTCCTAAATAGTGTAACAATTAGCTTTAGAAGTACCTTTTACTATCTTTACTTGATAAGGTTTTCTGTTCCTCCTCTGATTTCATGTCACATCCCTCTGTGATTTCTCCCTGTTTCCTGTATTTCAACTAGACTGTCCACTAGTGATGTCGCGAACATAAAATTTTCGGTTCGCGAATGGCGAACGCGAACTTCCGCAAATGTTCGCGAACCGGCGAACCGGGCGAACCACCATAGACTTTAATAGGCAGGCGAATTTTAAAACCCACAGGGACTCTTTCTGGCCACAATAGTGATGGAAAAGTTGTTTCAAGGGGACTAATACCTGGCATGCTGGAGGGGGATCCATGGCAAAACTCCCATGGAAAATTACATAGTTGATGCAGAGTTTGGTTTTAATCCATAAAGGGCATAAATCACCTAACTTTACTAAATTGTTTGGAATAACGTGCTTTAAAACATCAGGTATGATGTTGTATCAATCAGGTAGTGTAAGGGTTACACCCGCTTCACAGTGACAGACCAAACTCCCCGTTGAACGCACCGCAAACAACCGCAAACAGTCCATTTGCACAACCGCAAACTCCCCATTTGCACAAGGTTGGATACCAAGCTAGCCATGTCCCGTTCCTTGTCCTCACTGATGTCATTGAAGGTCTCTTCCTCCACCCAGCCACGTACAACACCAAGGGTCCCCAAAAGGTGACAACAAGCCCCCTGGGATGCCTGCTGTGTTTGGTCTTCCACCTCCTCAAAGCCACCTTCCTCCTCTGACTCCTCTTCTTCAGACTCCTCTCTCTGCGTTGCCTCTCTCTGCGTTATTATAAGGTGTGTTAAGTAGTATTATTCCTATCAGTTTAATCCCTGTTACGTCCCCTATCAGGGGACGTGTATATGGCATCGATTTTAGGAACCAGGAGATGGAAAAAGATGCTTGGTTGGTCCTCCTACTTCAAATTTGGGGCACTGCACGTGCAATCTAATGTGCCACCAGATAGGAGTGGTGTGTTAAGTAGTACTATTCTTATCAGTTTAATCCCTGTTACGTCCCCTATCATGGGACGTGTATATGGCATCGATTTTAGGAACTGTGAGATGGTGAGATAGTACTATTCTTATCAGTTTAATCCCAATGTCACGACTACTAGTGTGGTCCAGCACGCAGAAACTATGTAAACATATACATAGGCAAGAAAATGAAAATAAAAGGACAGAGCGTAACCAGACCTTAGAATGGCCGGACTAATATGCTAGAGACAGAGAATGGTCAAAGGGAAAGCTGAGGTCAAGGAAGCCAGAAAATACACAATACCGTTTACACAAGCCAAGTCAGGGAAACCAGAATTCAGAATAACCAGGGAAAAGCCGAGATCAGGATACCAGGAAATCAGATTCACAAGCCGATAAAGCACTCTCAGGAAACTAGAACAGGAAACCAATGACTGGGCAAGGTACTGGGGTGAGCTAGGATTTAAATATCACGGGCCGACACCCTGTTACGCCCTCATCGCCTTTAGTCAATGTATCGCTTCATCATGTCAGCGTCCTTCTCGATCCATACCTCATTCATCTTAATAAAGGTGAGGTAATCTAGACTTTTTTGACCTAGGCGACTTCTCTTCTCAGTGACAATACCTCCTGCTGCACTGAAGGTCCTTTCTGACAGGACACTTGAAGCGGGGCAGGCCAGAAGTTCTATCGCAAATTGGGATAGCTCAGGCCACAGGTCAAGCCTGCACACCCAGTAGTCAAGGGGTTCATCGCTCCTCAGAGTGTCGATATCTGCAGTTAAGGCGAGGTAGTCTGCTACCTGTCGGTCGAGTCGTTCTCTGAGGGTGGATCCCGAAGGGCTGTGGCGATGCGTAGGACTTAAAAAGCTCTGCATGTCCTCCATCAACAACACGTCTGTAAAGCGTCCTGTCCTTGCCGGCGTGGTCGTGGGAGGAGGAGGATTACTTTCACCTCTTCCCCTGTTAGGTTCCCGTTTTGCTGTGACATCACCCTTATACGCTGTGTAAAGCATACTTTTAATTGATTTTGGAACTGCTGCATCCTTTCCGACTTGCCGTAATTCGGTAACATTTCAGGCACTTTCTGCTTATACTGGGGGTCTAGTAGCGTGGACACCCAGTACAGGTCATTCTCCTTCAGCCTTTTTATACGAGGGTCCCTCAACAGGCACGACAGCATGAAAGACCCCATTTGCACAAGGTTGGATGCCGAGCTACTCATGTCCTGTTCCTCATCCTCAGTGATCTCACTGAAGGTATGTTCTTCCCCCCAGCCACGTACAACACCACGGGTAAGGTGACAACGAGCCGCGATGGAGCCGTGGCTAAGCTGCTTCGGTAACAGGGCGGATGCCGCGATACTCAGGGCGGGTTTCGGGCAAGGGTTTTTTATCCCATTCCGGGAGGGGGGGGGGCGGGGAGACTGCGCAACCTGAAGTCGGTCGAGGACTTCCCGGGTGTGGTACGGGAGAAACTGGGTAAGGAAGTCGGGTTGGTCGGATGGCAGGTCCGTTCCCGGTACCCCTGTTGGAGGGCCTGCGGGTTTCCCCCCTTGGGGTGGTTCCAAAAAAGGAACCGGGGAAGTTCAGGCTCATTCACCACATATCCTACCCGAAGGGGGAGTCGGTGGATAACAATATTGACAAGGAGTTGTGCTCTGTCTCGTATGCATCATTCGACCGGGCGGTCGAGCTGGTAAAACGGGCCGGGCGCGGGGCTCTGATGGCTAAGGTGGATATCGAGGCCGCATTTCGGTTGCTGCTGGTCCACCCGGATTGTCATCACTTGCTGGGGTGTTTGTTCGAGGGGGCGTATTTCGTGGACTTATGCCTCCCCATGGGTTGTTCCATCTCGTGCTCCTACTTCGAGAAATTTAGCACCTTTCTCGAGTGGGTGGTGCGGGTTGAAGCGGGGAGCGGTTCGGTAGTGCACTATCTGGATGATTTCCTATGTGTAGGGCCAACCGACTCCTCCGCGTGCCTGCACATACTTCGGACGATTGAGTGGGTGGCGGGCCGCTTCGGGGTTCTGTTGTCAGCCAATAAAACGGAGGGCCCGGTGACGTGCCTTAGTTTTCTGGGGTTAGAGATAGACTCGGTTCGGGGAGAGTGTCGGCTGCCTCAAGGGAAGCTGGAGGGACTGAAGGGGACGGTGGCGGCTGTGGCGCGGGTGCGCAAGGTCACTTTGCGGCAGCTGCAGTCGTTGATTGGCATGCTGAACTTCGCGTGCCGTGTGATACCCATGGGTAGGGTCTTCAGCCGCAGCCTGTCGGCTGCTACGGCGGGGGTTTGATCCCCACGCCATTTTATTCGGGTGTCTGCGGCCATGAGGGCCGACTTGAGCGTATGGGACACCTTCCTGAGGGATTTTAACGGGACGGTGTTCTTTCGGCAGGAGGGCATGGCGGTGGCAGAGTTGGAACTGTTCACGGATGCGTCGGGTAGTGTAGGTTTCGGGACATACTTTGGGGGAGGATGGTGTGTGGAAAAGTGGCCGGAAGCGTGGGGGTCGAGTCCCCTCATGCGCAACCTGGCTTTTCTGGAGTTGTTCCCGTTGGTCGTCGCGATGGCACTATGGGGTGAAGGGCTGCGGGACCGGAAGGTGGTATTTTTCTCCGACAATATGGCGGTGGTGCATGCAGTGAATAATCAGCCTGCGGCTTCCAAGCCGGTGGTTAGGTTGCTGCGGTGTCTAGTGTTAAGGTGTATGTTACATAACGTAGTTTTTCGTGCGCGCCATGTTCCCGGGTACTTGAACGAAGTGGCTGACGCTTTGTCTAGTTTTCAGTGGTCCTGATTCCGAGCGGTGGCGCCGGAGGCGTTGGAAGTGGGTCAAGTGTGCCCGGACGAGATATGGCAGCTTGGAGCATCCTGCTTGGGGGACTTGTGAAGGCTTCCCTGGCACCGGCCACGTGGGCCGCCTAAAGTAAGGTCTGGGACTCTTGGGAACGGTCGTTAGAAGGGCTAGATCGCGTAGTTGCGGGGGAGTCGCTCGGGGACGCATTTCTGTGTCAATTGCTGGCAAAGGGGTTGTCCCCGGCAGTGGTTGACAGGTCCATGGCGGCGTGGGCTTTCTGGTTTAGGTTGCGTGGGAAGGAGGATCTTACCAAGACCTTAGTTATCAGGCAGGCATTGAAAGGGTATCGGAGGGGCCACAGGCGGCCGGACACTAGGCCCCTGGTGTCGGTGAGGGTGCTGGGGGCTTTGGTCGGAATGTTACCGGAGGTTTGTTTCGACGAGTTTGAGGTGTCTTTGTTCAAGGCAGCGTTCCTGTTGGCCTTTTTCGGGGCTTTCCGGATAGGGGAGTTGGTGAGCGCTGCTAGGGCGGTGCCTGGTGGTTTACAGGTATCGGGGGTTCGGGTTCTGGATGGAAAGTCCAAAAATTACGCCGACGGCAGAGGCCGGGATGTGACACTACGGGCCTTGCCGGGCGCAGCACTGTGCCCGGTGGCTGCAGTGGCGGAGTATATGGCCCGGAGACCGGCAGTAGGGGGATCCCTACTAGTGCATGCGGATGGCTCTTCCCTCTCACGATTTCAATTTGGTAAGGTTTTTCGGTTGGGCCTCGTGAGGATGGGGCTACGGGCGTATAGATTTGGAACACACTCCTTTCGCATTGGGGTGGCCACGGAGGCCGCACGATTAGGTCTTGGGGATGAGGTAGTGAAGCGGATAGGGAGATGGGAGTCGGTGCGGTTCCGTTCCTATGTGCAGTTGGGTCTACTGGATTAAATAAAAAAATAAAATAAAAAATTGCCTTATCGGGGGGATCCCGGTAGGGGTGGGGGGTCTTCTCTCCCCTCATGTTTATTTAATGGTTTGTTTTCTTCTCCTTCCCAGGCCGTGTTGCATGGATCGTTGGCCATTCCTTTGTCTTCTGGGCCGCAAGGAGGGCTGCAGCTCGAGCCCAGGCCAGCAGCTGGGCTTTCCGAGGGACCAGTTGGCAGTGCAATGGTTTGGGTTCAGGGGGTTCGGCTGGGGGGAAGTTTGCGGGGCTGTGTTTCGAAGGATAGCGAGTGGGGAGGCGCCAGACATGCTGGTCCTACATGCGGGGGGCAATGACTTGGGCCTCACGCCGCAACGACGGCTGGTAAAGTGGATGAAGCAGGACCTCAACAAATTGAGGGACCTGCTTCCCAGGATCATGCTAGTGTGGTCGGAGATGGTCCTGAGGCGTCGGTGGCGGCACGCACGGGATCCAGTGGCTATTGATAAGTGCAGGAAGAAAGTGAACAGTTTGATGGCGGGCTTTGTGAGAAAAGTAGGGGGAGTAGTTGTGCGGCATGGTGAGTTGGAAGGCGGGTTGCCAGGGTATTACCGCTCTGATGGAGTCCATCTCTCGGCGGTGGGGTGGGATCTCCTGAACTTGGGTTGGCAGGAAGGAATGCAGAGAGCGCTATTTCTTCGTGGTGGCGGAGCTCAGACAGCTTAAGTGATCAAGGTCTGAGCTTGTGGCGGGATAGGGAGCTGAAGGAGAAGGAATAGGCTCCCTAGGATGAACGTGGCAGAAAAGGAAACTGTGGTCATTGGTGGTTGGTAGGTTTCGAGTCCTGTCGGTGGCTCAGAACCTGGTGGGGTAGGGGTATCCGGGTATACCCCTGCCATAGTTAACTTATGTTTGGCACTTTAAGTTGGTATGTTGGAATAATGTCTGTATATGTTATATATATATATATGTGTTATATATATGTGTTATTTATATGGGAGTCATTGCCTTTTATATAACAGAAGGAGTCAGATGCGAGGGCGGAGTATGGGGGCAATGACCCATGTTTATTTGTTAAGTTATTTTTATTATGTTACAATTAATATATTGTTATTATTATTTAAGATTGTTTAATAAAGCTGTGGACAAATTTTCCCATATACCCGAGTGTCAGTGCAATTATTGGGTTAGGTATGTGGGAGGGTTGTCCTGGAGTCCGACTGCCCATATGGCGACTATACACCGGTCATGTAGCCCCATGTAGCCAAAGCACAGCTAAGCGAAAAAAGGCCTTGACAGGGGTTAGGAGGCGGGCATTAGGAGGAGGGAAGGAAGTATGGTGTTATGGGTAAGTAGGCTGGGCTGTTTAAATAGGCAGCCATTTTAGGTGAGCTCACTTCTAATTTCCTACCTGACCGAGTTTGTCCCACCCACCCTCCCTATATATATGTATATATTGTGTATAGTAAGGGATATCCGTTTTTTTCACAGCGGCGGGATAGGGAGCTGAAGGAGAAGGAATAGGCTCCCTAGGAGGAACGTGGCAGAAAAGGAAACTGTGGTCATTGGTGGTTGGTAGGTTTCGAGTCCTGTCGGTGGCTCAGAACCTGGTGGGGTAGGGGTATCCGGGTATACCCCTGCCATGGTTAACTTATGTTTGGCACTTTAAGTTGGTATGTTGGAATAATGTCGGTATATGTTATATATATATGTGTTATATATATATATGTGTGTTATTTATATGGGGGTCATTGCCTTTTATATAACAGAAGGAGTCGGATGCGAGGGCGGAGTATGGGGGCAATGACCCATGTTTATTTGTTAAGTTATTATTATTATTATTATGTTACAATTAATATATTGTTATTATTATTTAAGATTGTTTAATAAAGCTGTGGACAAATTTTCCCATATACCCGAGTGTCAGTGCGATTATTGGGTTAGGTATGTGGGAGGGTTGTCCTGGAGTCCGACTGCCCATATGGCGACTATACACCGCTTATGCAAATAGACTACATCCAGCTACCCAAATGTGGTTTCTATGAGTGGATGTTTGGGATGTGTGGACATGTTCTCCTCCTGAGTGGAGGCTTGGCCTGTTGCCAAGGCAATGACAAGCAGGGCCGCCATCAGGGCATGACAACCGTGACAATTGCCCGGTCCCCACGTGGATCAGCGGAACTGCCGCCGGTGCATCTGCACCGGGGCCCACACGCTGATGGGGCCCATCAGGTGGCCCAATCATTTAGGGCCACCCAATGGGCCCTATTATCTTCAGGGGCCCGATCAGCGCTGTAATAGCGCGACCAGGCCCCTTAAAAAAAAAAAAAAATGCAGCCAGAAGCAAGTGCTGCTGGGAGGAAGTGACGTCCGGTCACTTCCTCCCACTTTACTCCGCGCGGGAAGGAGGAGGCAGCCTGAGGAGAGGCAGCCGATGCCCATCATCCCCAGCCACCCTCCTGCGACGAAATGGTAAGGAAGAGAGGAGGGTGGCTGGGGATGAGGTGTATGTGTGTATGCCAGTGTGTGTATGCCAGTGTATGTGTGTATGTATGCCAATGTATGTATGCCAGTGTATGTATGCCAATGTATGCCAGTGTATGCGTGTATGCCAGTGTATGTGTGTATGCCAGTGCATGTATGCCAGTGTATGCGTGTATGTATGCCAGTGTATGTGTGTATGTATGCCAGTGCGTGTATGCCAGTGTGTGTCTGTATGTATGCATGCCTGTGTGTGTCTGTATGCATGCCTGTGTGTGTTTGTATGTATGCCTGTCGGTATGTATGTATATATCAGTATGCAGTATGTGTATGTATATGTATGTTTGTCAGTATGTATGTCTGCATGTATATGTGTGTGTGTGTGTCAGTATCTCCCTATGCATGTGTGTATGTCTGTTTCAGTATTTGTATCTGTTAGTGAGTGTGTATTCCTGTGAGCGGGATTTGGAGGCGGGCTTGAAGGGGGGCCCAGACCTTGAGCTGTGTTAGGGGCCCCAAAATTTCTGATGGCGGCCCTGATGACAAGTGTGACCGCTAAAAAGCTAATATCTGAAATTGTGTGCAGATATGGCCTACCTGAGACAGTAGAGTATGATCGAGGGACTCATTTTACTGGGCAAGTGTTTGCAGAAATAATGAAAGGGTTGAAGATTAACCAGCATCTACATACTCCTAGGCATCCACAAATCATCTGGGAAAGTAGAGAGAGCAAATGGTGTTTTAAAAAAAATAAAAAGATCTGTCAGAAGACAAACCTTACTTGGGTACAAGCCTTACCATTAGCCCTTTTTGCAGTAAGGCACATCCCAAAGGGAAAACATGGCCTTTTGCCATTTGAGATTTTGTTTGGCAGACCTTTTTTCTTTCTTCAAGAATTTTATGGACAGTATGCTTCTTTGACTGATTATGTTGACCAACTGCACAAGCAACTGGCTAATTTGCATGGAAAAGTTCTCTCTTCATTACCAGATCCAGAAGAAACAACTGGAACTCACCACCTTCACGCTGGAGACTGGGTGGTGATAAGGAGATCCGTGAGGAGACATTTAGAGCACCGATTTGATGGCCCATACCAGGTATTACTGGCCACACCCAGTCAAGGTGGAAGGGAAACCAAACAGGATAGGCGCTTCCCACTGTAAGCTAGTAGATTTCCAGGTCAGTGATAAAAACCTGTGTTCAAAGGGTGAGGCCACTGGGGCCAAGGGTGCTTTACCTGAACAAACAGACGAAGATGAGTGGAGCTGTCAAAGTCATGTACACCACAATATGGTACAGTTTCAAAAGTGGCTGGGAAATCATGGTAAGATAATTCCCAGGATCGTGAGACAAGGACTCTATTACATTTGTGGCAATAAGGCCGACTCATGGCTTCCCATGGGAGCATGGAGTAACTGTACCATAGGAAGAGTTGTATCAGCCATGCTCAAATATCTAATTGTTTGAAATATCCCAAGAGGGAACTAGGTGTAAATGAGAACTTCTCATCTGCAGGTAAAGCCTGGATGTGGTTCCCCTTCTGGACTGGTTGGGGAGTGGAATTAACAAATAAGATAAATAAATATGCTGGTATCATGGGTGGGATTATTAATGAAACCACAAGTCCTACCCATGCCCTAAATGAAGAGTTAGCCCAAGTCAGAAACGTTGCCCTTCAGAACAGAATGGCTCTCGATTATCTGCTAGCTATAGAGGGGGGAACTTGTGCTATTATAGGCTCAGAATGCTGTTCCTGGGTTGAGGACTCCAATGACCCCATAGAGGCACACATGAACAAGGTAAAACAGTTGCAACAAAAAGCTAGATATATATCTAATGAAAGATGGAACCCCTTCTCCTGGATGGGATCTATTGGTGTTTGGTTTAACAATATGCTTTCAAATTTCTTAAAAACCCATAGTGGTGGGGATAGGATTTTTTTTGATGTGCTTAATTGCCTGGAAATTGTTAGTAATTTGTGTTTCTCGTTGCAGCAAAAAGGCAGATACTCTCATTGCCTAAGGATATGATACAACAGCCACAGAGATGACCATCTGGTAGCCTAGCTCGACTGCCGGCTTTTCCTACAGACCATCTTGCCATTTTTGAGAGCCAGGTGGAAGACATCATCTCTGTGACGGGAACCCAAAGTTGCACCACATCAGTTTGGGCATTGTATTTGTTTTAAAAAGGCGTATCCAGTGTGTAGGATTTAGCCTAGGTCTGTGGTGGGGTGCATCTCTGGCTGCTGTTGGTAACCATTTAGATAGAGATTGCATGATGTGCTTGTGTGTTACCAATAAAGATGTGTGAATGCTTAGAGGAAGTGGTCACCAGGTAGGCAGCCTGGAATGGGTGCCGGAATCCCACTGTCTATGCAGCTTATCTGTGTAGTACGTGATATACGGGCTGTTTAGGGGGTCACTTCCAGTTAGGCAGGCTGTTAGTCAAACGAGAAACGTAAGGTAATAAGTATGTGTGATAATAAAATTATCAAAAGGGTGAGAATTGTTAAATAAAACATTAATTGCCTGTATCTTGCCCTGTGCTTAATATCAAATTGATGCTTAAAAGCTATTTCAAACAAAAGTTTTTCTGCTTGGTTTATTTATTCTGTTTGCGTGCACAAATTTACTCTCAAATGCTACATCCAAGTGCTGAGAGGACAACATAAAGAAACTCAGAGTTGGAGAACGTGCAGAGACTTTGATTGGTCAAACCATATCACTGGGACATCTTTAAAAAGTATAAAGACACTGTTTTACCTGATCGCGGTGCGCGCCAGCTGAAATACTTTGTTTTGTAATCCTGCTTCATTGTTCAATAATAATCTATTTAATTTGGACCAGTTGTTTCATGTGCCTTATTTTCTTCAACACATGCTTGGAATAGGAAGGCCATATTTGGTTTTCGTGGTGGTCGGAAGCCAGCCTTTGGGGCCGGGGAGCACACTGTGTGGACTCGTCTACCAGAGGACCTTAGTTGGGTGAAGAGACCAATTTACACATTATCTGTTTGGAACTGATCGCGGAATCCATCACCATCCACAGTCTGGCTCGCAACATGACCAATTGCTGCATACTGCTGCGCATGGACAATGTCTCAGCCGTACAATATATCAACCGTCTGAGTAGCTGAAAGACATCTACAGCTTTTGCCTATTCCGCAACATCACGTTGAAGGTGGAATACCTTCCAGGGATATCCAACTGCACTACGGATTGGTACTCAAGGCACTGGAGGGACAGCAGCAACTGGCATCTCCACGAGACGATCTTCTGCAGAATATTCGACTGCAGGGGCCCGTTCTAACTCGATCTATTTGCTTCTCGGACCAACCACCAACTTTCCGGATTCTTAAGCTGGCTTCCTGTCAGGATTACTGTTTGATCCAGCACGTAGAACTGTACAGCACGCATGACAAATAAGTAACGTATTACCGGTCCTTAGAATGGCCGGATTTAACGGACAAAGAATAGTCAAAAATACTAGCCGAGGTCAGGGAACACAGAAAGGGATACAGCGATGAGGAAAGCCAGGAGTCAGGATACCAGAATATAGAGAAGTCAATAAACAAAGCCAAAGTCAAAAACCAGGTAGAAAACTATAAACAGGAACGCGCTCTCAGACAACCACAAGGGAAACCACGACAGGGCACTGAGCAGGCTGAGAACTGGGCCTAAATACCCCTCCTTTAGTTCTGATAGGCTGTAACCGGCCTTTGACCCCAAAGTCAGTTACCAGGTTTCATTTGCATAATTGCTGCTCAGCATTAACCCTTCTGTGGATTAGGTTGCTGCTCGGCACAACTTTTCCTGTGTGGACAGTAAATGTCATTAATCACTTTTCTCTAAGCGGATGAATACATGACACCAGGTTTCATTTGCACAATTACTGCTCAGCATTAACCCTTCTGTGGATTAGGTTGCTGCTCGGCACAACTTTTCCTGTGTGGACAGTAAATGTCATTAACCACATTTCTATAAGCGGATGAATATGTGACACTTCCAGATCTAAAATGCGAAGCGTTGGACTATTTTTCCAGAGTTGGCCACAGAGAGGGGCTTATGCCTTTCCTTTCTTCTCCAGGTTGGTGAGAGTCCTACACCAGGTCCGAGTTCAAGGAATCGCCCTGCTCCTCATCGCTCTGTTGTGGCTGAGTCAGGCTTGGTTCCTGGACCTTTTGGAACCGTCATCTGATGACCCTCCCTCATCTCCTGATCGATGCGCCGGGGGTGCCCTTATCCTCCAAGACTGTCTGTAACTTGTGGCTTAAATGATTTCAGAGGATCCTGACCGGTCTACGTCCAATTGCAAGCCACTAGGGACTTGCTATGGGACTTTTGGGTGCCTGGCACTAGGCGCAGCTACCTCACAGCCTGGAACAAATGGACTAGCTTGTCTCTGGAAAGAGACTCCGATCCCTTTACTGCACCTATTCCCATTGTGTTTAAACTTTTTATCTCATCTATTTTCTTCAGGACTTGCCTATCGTTCCATCAACGTTTCCCGTTCGGCCATTTCGGTGGCCCAATGTTCCGATTCATGAGGATACTGGTTGGTCAAGACCCACTGGTTTGTAGACCTCTCCATTGGATTAAACTCACGTCCTCTGGCACCGAAATATGCATGCCTTTTGGACGTTGACATTGTTCTGTGCTTTCTCCGTAACTGGCTGGTCAATTAGTCATTATTCTTACGTTAACTCTCATAGAAACTGATGCTCTCGCTCTGCTTCTGCTTGGTGTCCTTCCATCGCGCGTCCAAGCTTTCATATGTCCAACCACATCGATTGGTATTGGCCTCTACTTTGGCCAGATGGGTACGTTGGCTTCTAGCCATAGCCGGTATTGAATCTAGTTTCGGAGCGCGTTCAGCATGCGGTGCGGCTGCATCGTAGACATTTTCATAATTTTTTTTACTATAGTTAGACATTAGTTGAAGTAATAAAGGATGTCTCAGGACGAGGTTGTATGTTATCATTGTCGTTTATGATGATACGATGCCATGGCTCTTGCCTTTCACTTCACTTATTTCAGTTTTTTTACGGGGTGAAACTAATCTTACACAAAGTTGGTCATTTTCCTCAATGTCCGCCAGCTTTTTCCTTATGGGGATCGATTCTGATGGTTCCAAGTTCCCGTCCTTCCGTTCTTATGGTTGGGTTTGATTGATCCGTTCATCTCGCACCCACGAAAGTGGAAGTTTGTGGGCGGACTTAGACTTATATACGCTGTGTTTTCTTTATTCTGATTTTTTAATCTTCATATTGAAATTTGCTGCTGGAGTAAAATTAAAGAAAGTTTATGCGAAAAACTCACCTCCTGTCATTACTAAAATTAAGATTATAGGTACACTACGTTAGCATAATCTGCAATTCTCTTCTAACACATCTTTAGTCTGTTTCTTTCTTTAGTCCTACCCTGCTCAATCTATATTATCTGTCATTTTGTTACCAGGTGTTGTCTTCTAATGTGTGATTTGATTAAAGGAACTCTCCAAGCACCATAACCACTACAGTTTCCAGGAGTGCAGGTCTTAGATCATTGGCTGAGATCTCCATCTGATCACTGTCAGTCAATGAGCTAACACCTGAATTGTGGGGCATAGTGCAGGAGAGCTAACAGCATTAGTAGTGGAATTAAAGAGGTAATGAGACCCCAGCTAAGAAGTCAAACTGTTCAGAAATATTTTGACAAATTACAATGGGGAACACCAGGGTACTCCTAGCACCATAACCACTAGAGCCAGGGCCGGACTGGGGATACGAAGCAGCCCTGGAAAAAAATCTATGCCAGCCCCATAAGTCATTGTGCTATGTAGGGTGTTTATATATATATAGGCAATTGAAATAGTTGGCTGCACTCTCAGATTTCCTTTAAATGTAACTTTTATTGAAATATTTAAGAGAAGATCAACGTTTCAGTCCCTCTTGTGGACTTTCGTCATGATCCTGATGCAAGTCCACAAGAGGGACTGAAACGTTGATCTTCTCTTAAATATTTCAATAAAAGTTACGTTTTAAGGAAATCTGAGAGTGCAGCCAACTATTTCAATTGCCTGGATACTGGAGCTCTGGTGATGCAATAATATATATTAGTGATACATTTCTTCTTCTAATTCAAAATATTAGTTATTTTAGGGTAATTAAATTATACAGTAAAGCATACTCACACACAGACACAGACAATCTTACTGATGCACACAAATAGGCTCATGGACAGACAATCTCAATGACACACACAGACAAGGTTACTGGCACACACAAATTTAGTACAGACAAACTCAATGATACACACACACAAGCTTACTACAGACAAGCTCACTGTCACACACACACGCTCACTACAGACAAGCTCACTGATGCGCACACACTCTCCCTACAGACAAGCCCATTGACACACACATGCTCCCTACAGAAGAGCTCACTAAAACACAGATTCACTACAGACAAGCTTACTGACACACACATGCTCACTACAGACAAGCTCACTGACACACACGCTCACTACAGACAAGCTCACTGACACACACGCTCATTACAGACAAGAGCTCACTAACACACATACAAGCACACTCACTAGCAGACACACACACACACACACACAAACTCACTAGCAGGCACACACACACAGAGGCTCCCTCACTAGCAGGTGCGCGCACACACAGAGGCAGACAGTCACTGACACCGAGGCAAACATCCACACATACAGAGACAGGCAGACAGCCACACACACAGGCAGACAGTCACACACACACAGGCAGACAGTCACACACAGACAGTCACACACACAGGCAGACACACACACAGTCACACACACACACACAGTCATACACACGCAGACAGAAAGACACACACACAGGCAGACAGACACACAGTCACACACAGTCACACACACAGTCACACACTCACAGTCACACACTCACAGTCACACACTCACAGGCAGTCACACACACAGTCACACACACAGTCACACACACACAGGCAGTCACACACACACAGACAGTCACACACACAGTCACACACAGGCAGTCACACACTGGCAGTCACACACTCACAGGCAGTCACACACACAGACACACTGACCTCCTTCTTACGTCAAGATCCCTTGGAGTTCCTGGAGACTGGTTGTTGGGGACTCCTTCCTGCTTCCCATGCTGCAGTCAGCCAGGGCCACGCCGCACGCTAAGCTCAGCCGCAAATTTTTTTATTTTATTTTTTTATGATCCCGGCCGGCCATGTGTGAGCTGTGCCGGCCGCCTGGCTCCCCCTGCTCCCATGGGGCTCTGTGCGGCCGCACAGCTCACACATGGCCGGCCGGGATCACAGAAGCTGTCAGCCCAATGATTAGGGCTGTCAGACCGGCCCCAGGTTCCGCGGCCCACCGGGAAATTTCCCGGTATCCCGGGGGGCCAGTCCGGCCCTGACTACAGCAAGATGTAGGGGTTATGGTGCGTAGAGTGTTCCTTTAACAAAGTAACAGTGTGAAGGCAAACAAAACCTCTTCATTATAAGCACATTAGTGAACTCTGAACTAACAGTGACTGTATTCTCTGAGCTGACAGAGTCACACCCAGAGTGTCACCTGTACGGCTCTGTCACAGCAGGTCTCTCCCCGATATGGCTTGCAGAAAATGCAGATTTATGAATCTTATTATTATTTCTATATTATTTGTAGCATTTTACAGCTTCTACAGGATTATTAGTGATGGAGCCCATTACTGCCCAAGGTAAGTACATTTTTATATGAATTTTATACAAAGATATACCAATAATTGTGTTAGATTTAGACAGAAGGTGATTTACTTAAAATTTAGTAACATTTTTGCAAAGGTTCAGTGTTTTTGCAAAAAACAGAAAGTTTTGGAACCTAGATCGTCTAAAGTTATATAAATGTATATAACTAAAGAAGAACGTTAGTGCTAGTAATTGTTTAATTAGAAATATTTTTATAACTTGCAATAAAAACTGCTCAGAATTTATTGTGTCGTCTGCTCTTAATCAGGAAAATTGTCGGTTTCAGAACACTGCCGTTTTAATCGCTTGCTTGCCACATGTTCAAATTGCTGCTCAGTGGGACATAAAATGAAACTTACTTAAATTGAAACTTGTTATCTTTCTCCTGTTCTTTCTGTTTTTTTCCAGAAATAGGATAGAAAACAGAATAGAAAGTTACATTAAAACGATAAAATCTGGGAAAACAGATTTATTTCCTCTTGCGCTATTTCCTGGTGGGCCGCAGAGGCCATGGGCTGAGGCTGGCAGGGGAGGTCCCAGGACATCCCCTGCCAGTCTATGCAGGGCCGGCACTATCTGAGCGCCGGCCCCGCTGACTTCCATGGAGGGCCGGTGGGGAGATCAAAGATCTCCCTCACCGGCCCATTTAAATAGACCTGCGGCTGGGGAGGGAGAGGACTAGAGTTCACTCACCACTGGACCACCAGGGATGGTGTGCGAATGCCTGCTTAGTTTTTTTTTTTTATTGTTTATTTACCCCCCCCTTAGTTTTTTTTAATTTGTATATTTAACCCCACTTAATTTTTTATTTGTTTATTTACCCCAACACACAACATTTATACACAGCACTCTCACACACATCATACACAGCACTCACACACATCACACAAAACACTCTCACACACATCATACACAGCAATCTCACACATCACAGCACTCTCACACACATTACACTCAGAACTCTCACACACATCACACTCAGAACTCTCACACACATCACACTCAGCACTCTCACACACATCACATGCAGCACTCTCACACACATCATACACAGCACCCACACACACAGCACCCTCACACAAATCAATCACATACAGCACCCTCACACTACAGCACCCTCACACATCAATCACACAGCACCTCACACACACAGCACACTCACACACATCACCCCTCACACACACACACTGCATCCCTAAACACATTACATTCCAGACACACACTAGATCCTTTACCCAACTCTGGATCATCTACACACATACACACACTAGATCCCTATATACACTCTGAATCTGTTATATACGCACGCTCACTAGATCTCCTATACATAGTCTGGGTCCTTCAAACACACACAAGACTCATATATATATATATATATATATATATATATACACACACACACACACTCTGGATCCCCTATACGCACACTAGATTCCTTGTAAGCAAGCACATACTACATTCCCTGAACACACACTCTCTACAAACACTACATCACCTATACACACACACACTATAGCCTGTATGCACACACTTGCTACATCCCCTCTACACACATTCTCTACAGCCCCTAGCCAGATATGCATTACATTACACCACAAACACAACACGACTAAAACCGACCTTATTACACAATACCACACCACGACCAGCTCACTCTGCACACACGCAGGCTCCAAACACATGCACAATACTCTTTCCTGGCCCTTTTGTCTCCTGGTATCCATTTATAGAGACACCAGAGACAAGTTGCAAGGAAACACAGTGCAAGCATGTTATTAAATTTGCTTGCACTGTGCAGAACAAATACAGGGCTTTTTTCTCATGCTAGAGTTCTTCAGCAGAGCTCTGCGCATGGTCTGCCCTGGTAGAGCATTGAACCAACATGCTCACTTTGAGAGGTGGCGTGTTTGTCATGAGTGATGACAAAACACACCCTTTCTGCCCCACCCCCTTCTTAGTGGGCCGCTGTGATAGAAAAATGCCCGGGTTGAATTTTTTTCCCAGTCCGGCCCTGCCTGACACTATACAACCCTTAGGTGTCCCCCCACCCTCAGGGCCCCCTCCCTTGGCGCTGAAGGAGTTAAAACCCCTTCAGTTACTTACTTTAATCCAGGCTCCCTCGGGGCTGGTGACCTCCCATCCACTGCTGACGTCATCTCCCGAGTGGAGTGCAAGAGCCACGCGTGCATTCAAACAGTCCATAGGAAAACATTTCTCAATGCCCTCCTATGGGCGTTCTGCATGCTAGATGCGACTTTCGCATCCAGCGTCACAGAAGCGCCTCTATCGGCTGTCAGGAAGACAGCCACTAGAGGCTTGACATTTGCACTGTCGTTATTCGGCATGTGCTATAAACTTTAACTTTAATAATACACGGACACGTTTAATACTGTTGGAGTATAACATCCACAGCTTTATTAATAAGAATAAATTAACATATTTAGGGTCATTGTCAAAATGACATTATTTACTATCACCCCGCACAATCCCCTGACAATGACCCTACCACATGAACAATAATTAACATCAATTACCAATAAACCTGTAAACACCCGGCCTACCAACGAGGCCCCATATCATAATGATAACTGTAGGGGTGTACCCAGACACCCCTACACCCCCAGGTTCGTCGCCACCGAAGAGCTAGAACCTACCAACACATGACACCGTCTGGCCTACTTCAGCCTAGACCCTGGCCTGTACAGTTCTAATTCCCCGATAACTTCCAACTTAACCACGCCCTGTTCCGCCACAGCACCTGTCTTGACCCCTTAAGACCATGTGCGACCCCCACCACACTGAAACAGGGCTCGGGCTATGCCCTCCTGAAACCCCAAGTTCAGCAAGTCACACCCTACCTCCGACAGATGTACTCCGTCCCTCCTAAAGTAACCTGGCAACATACCCTCCAGTTCCCGGTGCCTCACCACTACTCCCCCCATCCGACTAACAAAAATCGCCATTGTCCTATTGATCTTCCCCCTGCATCGTGCCACCGCAGCTGGATCCCTGGCGTGCCGCCATATAAAACGAGGCACCATCTCGGACCACACCACCACCACGCCAGGGACCAGCTCCCGCAGCCGATCCATGTCCCTCTTCATTTGCCGCAACAATTCCCGTTGGGGAAATCAGCCCTAAGTCGTTCCCCCCACCGTGCACCACCACCACATCCAGGACCGGACCACTTGCCACTTTCCTAAATAATACATTACTCAAGCTCTGCCAACTAAAACCTCGAAAACCAAACCAGGATAAGACCGCCCGTTCCAGAGGAAAGCCCAGCTGTGTTCCTTGTTTCCGAACTGCAGCCCTCTTCTGTGCCCAATAAACGTACGAGTGGCCCATCAACCAAACCTTCCAACCTGAAAAGAGACAAAATTAGTTATACCGCAGTGCCATTGCCAACCTGTCCCGGCCTTTTGTCCCCTCCAATTTCCACCATCCCGTCGGGCCTCACGTACGAGCGAAACCGCACAGATTCCCACCTCCCAATCCTTTTAATCCGCTCGTCCCCCAGGCCCAAGCGTGCCGCCTCCGTAGCCACCCCAATACGGAACGAGTGCGACCCGAACTGCATGGGCTGCAGGCCCAGCTTCACTAAACCTAAACAAAAAATCAGAATGAACTGAAACCGTGACAACGCCGTGCCATCGGCGTGCAAGAAAAAACAACCGCTGACGTTTGGACGGATGTCTAAGTACCCTGCTCCGCAAGCCACCGGGCACATTCCTGACCCCGGCAACTCAAACAGCACCACAGAGCAGCCTTTGCCGAAAACATCAGTTTTCGATCGGCCCAACCTAATCTGCACGCGATCGCCCTTAACCTCCACATCATCGCGCTGCAAGCCACCAACTCCTGCCTTGTTAACGCTAACCAACTCACCAATCCGGAATGCCCCGAAGAATGCCCAAACAAACGCTCCAGAAAACAGTACCACTTCAAATGGTGATGAACATAACCCCGGCAACGTTCCCACCAGACCTTGTAAGACTGCAAAAGACACCGGCCTCCTAACGTCCGTCTACGTCTTTCCCCTCCGAAAACCCCGAACCACCTGACGAACCAAGAAATGTTTCGTCAAATCTTCCCATCCTTGGAATTTAAACCAGAAAGCCAAGGCGGACATATGCCTGTCTACCATGGCCGGTGAAGCCCTCTTCGCAAACAAACGGCACAACAACCATAGAAAGACATCCAACCTATGGCCCGCCGAAAGGTCCCCACCTACCTCCTCTACAGTTTCCTCCCATTCCTTCCAAACCTTAGCATAAGATGACCACGTGCTCGGCGCCAATGATTTCTTTATGTATTCCCCAAGCAAGATGTCCCAAGTTGCCACATCTCGTCTGGGCAGGCCTGCCCATGTTCTCGTGCTTCTGGCGCTGCTCCCCGAAAACGATCCCACTGAAATCGAGAGAGCGCATCAGCCACCACATTTGAGAATCCCGGAATGTGCCTAGCCCTGAATACTAAATTGGAAGACATGCAGAGGAGCACCAAGTGCCGCAGTAAGCATAAGACCGGAAGCGAAGATGCCGACAAACTGTTGATTGCCTGCACCACAGCCATATTGTCCGAATAAAACACGACTCGCTTGTTCGCTAACTCCGCACCCCACAATGCTACCGCAACCACAACAGGAAAGAGTTCCAAAAATGCCAGATTTTTGATCAATGGGCTCGCCCTCCACGCTTCGGGCCATGCCTCGGCACACCATTGTCCAGAAAAATACGCCCCGAAACCCACGCTGCCAGAAGCGTCCGTAAACAGACCTACTGCTTCCGAAGACACCACCTGCTCCCGGAAAAAGGCCTTGCCATTGAAGTCCCTCAAAAAACGATCCCACACCACTAAGTCCGCCCTCATGTCCGCGGAAACCCTGATGTAGTGTGACGGCATCCGTATCCCGCTCATCGCTCGCGCTAACCGTCTACAGAAAACCCTCCCCATGGGTATGACCCTGCACGCAAAGTTCAGGCTCCCTACCAGAGACTGCAATCCCCTCAGCATCACCTTCCTCGCTCTCCCGATTGTGTGCACTAAATCCTTCAATTTTTGTAATTTGTCCTGCGGTAATCTACATTCCTCGATCTCTGAATCGATCTCCAAACCCAGAAAACTGAGGCACGTGGTGGGTCCCACGGTCTTGTCTGCGCCACCCATTGGAACACCCCTAGTATCTGCTTGCACCGGTCTGAGCCGCGAGGGCCGACACATAAGAAATCGTCCAGGTAGTGCACGACCGTGCCTCCGGCCGATTCCCGCCGCACTACCCATTCCAGAAAAGTGCTAAACTTTTCGAAATAGGCGTACGATATGGAACAACCCATCGGCAAGCACAGATGCACAAAGAAGCCACCTTCAAAACAACATCCCAAAAGGTGATGACATGACGGGTGTATGGGAAGCAGCCGGAACGCTGCCTCCACGTCCACCTTCGCCATCAACGCACCCCGCCCAGATCTCCGTACCAACTCGACTGCTCTGTCGAATGATGTGTAAGATACTGAGCAGAGTGTCGCGTCGATGTCATCATTTACCGATGTCCCTTTAGGATACGATAAGTGATGAATCAACCTGAATTTGCCCGCCTCTTTTTTGGGGACCACTCCAAGTGGGGATATCCGCAAATCCGCTAGTGGTGGGTACGGGAACGGCCCTGCCATCCTCCCCAAGAGGACCTCTTTGGCAAGTTTATCCCGCACCACCTCCGGGCGTTCCCGCACAGACTTAAGGTTGGCCCAAACCGCCCCCGGCTCCTTGACCGTGAAGGGAATCATGAAGCCCTCCCTAAAACCCCGCCACAAGAACGCCGCATCCTCTTGGTTAGCGTATTGCCTTAGCCAAGGCAACATCGCGCCTAACCTCACTGGGGACGCCCCCAGGTGCAGCCGCGGTGGCCGCCACCCCCGCGGTTCCCCCCCCCGGCATTAAGCTTACCTTTCTTGAAGCATCTGCTGGCGCCGTGATTCCCTCCGCAGCCTGAACACTCGTGCCTAAATCGGCATGAAGTACCCCACTTGCATTGGCCTTCATTGTATGTCCAACATAGGCCCTTCTTTTGTCCCGCTTGCACAGCCATGCCTGAGGCTGTCCCAGCTGCCCCGAGAAAGGGCGCAGCCTTCTGCGCCATCATAATCCTCATCCATAGCGGCAGGTCCATCTGGTCCCACCGCATGTTAGGGTTGTCCGCTAAGCGTTGACGAAACTGCTCGTCATACTTCCACCATGCCAAGCCCCCATATGTCCGATACGCATCGCCTATCCCATCTAAGTAGCAGAAAAGCTGCGAACAGTTCCCCGGCTTTTTTTCACCGATTACGCTAGCCAGGATGCAGAATGCCCTCAACCAATTCCCGAAGGTCTTCGGTATCTTACGATACCTCCGCCTTTTTTCCTCTTCCTCTTTCTTGGCGTCTTTTTTATCCTTTTCCTTCAAGTCTAGGAATTCCTCCAAAGGAAGCAGGGAAAAAATTTCCATGAACACCCCATTCCAAATCTTTTCTTTTACCTCTAACTTCAGATGACAACCCAGGGGGCCCGCAAAGGACACGTGTACATTTGACGTGCCGCATCCGGAATGTCGCCACAACCAACAGCTGGCTCGACCCCCCCATCCGCCGCACCGGACGCCACCGCTGCCTCACTTGTCTCGCCACCGCTCGCCCTTTGGCACACCGCCCCCATTGCCTTAACCGTCGTGTCCGGGGACCATACTTTTCCAAACTGCAATGTCGATTCCCCCTCCCTGACCATGCCTCCAAGAGTGTTTTTAAATAGCCCAATAACTGTCCAGAGTGTTGTGCAAATATGGACTAACCGTTGGAGACCCCGGCCGTGCCAGGCCCCGGGATGCCGACCTTCCGTCCACCTGTTCAGGCCCCGGAGCATCCGGTTGACGCCGACTCCTATCCGCCTGATCCCTCCTCAGGACCGTAGGGGTAGCGCTCCGCAACCTGTAAGTGAAAGGGTTAATGTTGTAATGGACTCTAATCCCCTCGGTTCTCGATCCCTCGGTCACCATAATCAACGTTGATGGAGAATCATTTGTAAGCAATAACACACGGACAACAGCTTTACAAGACTCTCAAATGAGTGTATTCCAGAGCTGGCTTTTATACATAGTTTGCTTACATTAGCCATGGTATATGCAAATACAGTACAGACTATAAGATTTATTACTTCCTTATATTACATTATTCTGACAATGGAAAGATAAGCTTTTGCATACGTCTGGAAAAGAATATCCTTAAAATCGGAATGGGCAAGACATCCTGAAATTTAGCATTGTCTTACATCCTATAGAAGAAATACCTTAGTCTGTCACAGTCAGCATATTATGTCGTATATTGAGTTTTAAGTATTCAATATTCCTTCAGTCAGCAATAATCATGTTATAAACCTTATAAAAGCATAAAATACATATAAACAAGTTAACTATTTAATATTCTTACATTCCCCTCTTTGAGCAATAAAACAATTGCTCATCTTATCGATAAAATCTTACCAGGACAGAGAAACTTCCACATGGTATTTTCAGGGGTGCTAGTCACTCCCTGCGGGACTTTCATTAATTTCTTCACCTCGATTCCCATGTGGTAATTCCTAAGGCCCAGTTTTAAAGATGGGTTGATACTCTACAGTGGCAGAGAGGAGAATTTCTAATTGTTTCTGTTCTGCATTATGGATTAATTTCTGTACTCACTTCCTCAATGTACAACTAAGGTGACAGTTATATAAAATCATACACAATAAAATCAGGACTATAATAACAAAATGATAGAAGAATGATTTCATTATCTGGAATCCAGTAGGGGACCAACCAGTAAAGCATTGTACCAATGATGGACTAAATCATTCTGAATCTGTGAACTCACCTTAAGGAGTTCTCCTTTTAGGATATGTGTGGCTACCTGTGTGTGTTATCTCTTAAAGGTTCACAGAAAGATATAGTCCCCTGTGTATGTGGGTGCCCACCAGGTTAAATTCTTGGCAAAAAGATCATAAACTGGTACTGGTAATGTGTTAAATTGACAAGCTAATTTAACATCCTTTGATGATGTATGATATAATGTAAAATAGCATGAGCATGAAATATGTGAAACATTACCAGTTAACCATCCATTGCATTTACTGGATTGGGGTTTTAGAAGTAACCATTCATTATCTGTGAGGTTACACATTCCTCTAATCTTCTCTAGTTTAGGAATCATTAGTGTGTTTTCTAATGCCAATCCTTGTTGTTGTATCCATAAATACCTGATGGCACAAGTACTCCAGTTACTTAGACCTGTAGTGAATTTCATAGTTGCAACAGTTAAATTATCTAAATAATTATACATTGATTTATCTAAATCCAATCCTATAACCTGTGATTTAACAACAGTTGGAGCCCAGTTTGCAGTAGCATGAAAACCAGTCCCTATATGCATCCTGCTGTGTTTAACTTATTCTTGAGGGTCTCCATATCTATAACTATTTAGTATACCCATAGTGGTTCCAGCACCTCCTAACAGTGTGTCATACCATTCCCTTTTCTGCCTTTTGTTTGTTGTGTTACATAATGTTACAACAGGAGTAGTGATTTTTAATTACACGTGTACAGCTTGTAAGAAGGCAGTTGTATTAATACATGTGGACGGAATAGGTGTGTGTGTGTCGTGTTTGACTTTTGGTTCTATGGTAGAGGATAAAGGACAGTAATAAGGTGTAAAAATATAAGGTAGTGTATAGTTCTCAATTGTAGTGTCGTTCATAATGACTAACATTTGTCCCCTTTTCCAATTAATGATACCAGTTGTATAATCATTATTAAAAGTAATAAGGCCTGTCTGTTTACATTGATATGCAACCTTAACTGTGCACATTTCTGCGTTATAAGATCTAACAATTTTCTGTGAACCTTTAAACAAACATAATGCATCGGTTTCATTAGCTGTAGACACATTTCATATGGGTAACTGGTACTTATAAGGGTTACTATTTGTCCAATTCATCCAAATGCGTTCATTGAATGAATGATTGCATATTGCATGCTGATAGAAAGGTGGTGGAGAAAGGTTCTTGAGGGGCGTGTGTGACGAATGCTAGATGAGGGGCTAAGGCCTAATTGGGCTGGGGGTATTGAAGAATTGTTCATCATGTCAGAGTCTTTTTCCAGAACTTGCCATTGACTTGTACTCATAATGGCATTCAAGGAACAATATCAGAGGGAGTATAACAACTCCAGAAAGCATAGCACACAACATAATCTTGGTCTCAGGTACGTATGATCCTCTCAATCTACGATATGATGTAAAAGCCATGATGAGGAGAAATTCTTCTGTTTCCGAGCGAGGAGTGGTGTTGTCTTCCTTGGTTCCCCTCTTTGGACACAGCTTCACTCGGGATGCGTGAATCCAGATGTCATGGGAATCTGTGGACAGCGGTTCTGGGTACAGCAATCACAGTAGCAGGTGGTCCAAAAGGGTATCCTCCTTTCTTGGTCCTGTTCAGCTGACGGATATACACCTTGTCACCGGGCTGGTATGAATGAGTAGGTTCCTGTGAAGGTAAGGGAAAACTGCGAAGAAACATTGTCATACATACCATTCGGTTTTATCAACAATTCCTGTACATATTGTTCTTGTATAAGCTGTAAATCCCCAGACATTATAACAAGCGGTTCCCTGGCCCAGGGTGTGGGAAAAGGTCATCCCATCAAAATCTCAAATGGAGATAATTTAGTCACCTTGTGGGGATTCATTCTTATCTCAGCTAAAATAGCTGGTAGATATCTAGTCCAATTTACCCATGTTCCTGGGTAAATTCTGGGCTTTTCTTTAATAGTCCTATTCATCCTTTCAACTACCCCTGTATTCTGTGGATGATAGGGTATATGAAACTGCCAGGTAACTTGCAAGAATTTAGCAAGTTCCTGGGCAACCCCACTTGCAAAAACCGGGCCATTATCAGAGCCAATCTGCAGAGGGCAGCAATACCGGGGAATAATTTCAGTAACAATAATCTTCACTAGCATCTTCCCTAGATGTCACAAAGGCATCATGCCATCTACTAAACTGATTAACTATGACCAGTAAGTATTGCTGTTTCTTACCAATTTTGGATACATGAATAAAATCAATCTGTAAGTGTGTAAAAAGAGCAGCGTTCACACGATCTTACAAAAGACTGTACATGCTGCCTGAGATTCCTAATATAAAATGAATTCATGAGGAATTGAATGGTGCTTGCTATGTGCCTGACTGATGAAAATAAATCAGCTTGCTTCAAGTATGCCTATTCTTCAAGTATGCCTATTCTCCCCTCTTTAGAGAACAGATCATTTTGATCTTTCTCTAAACCTTGTTTAATCCAAAAGACAGATTGTGGGTATTTAAAAAAAGAATCTCATAACCACTGAAGCGCTGGGCTGTCATGTGTTGTGTGGTGAGATTTGTCAGCTGAGTGACCTGGTGACTGGCATGAAGTATTGTAGGATGCCCTAGTGTGATAGTAGTAGCAGTTTCAACAGCCATTGCACATGCTATCAATGCTCTGAGACACGCTGGCATACCCTGTACCGGAGCTCGAACTACTTTGGAAAAGAATGCTATGGGACGCATACCGCCTCCTTGCTCTTGTGCACAGACCGCGGCCATGGTTTTACAATTGTCCCAAGCATACAAATGAAATGGTTTACAATACACAGGTAGTCAGGGAAGGACTGACCGGTCGGGCACTTCGGACATGGTCCGAGGGCCCGGCCGGCAAGGGGGCCCGCCGCTGCCGTGCACATAACATAATGTGCACGGACTTCAAAAATAATTTTGCAGGCGATCGGGGGGCGGGCTTGGCGCAGCAATATACTTACCTCTATAGGAGGAGGAGGGGCCCGGTCCTGTGCGCGGAGGTGCGTCGACGTCACTACGTGACGCGATGACGTCGACGGGCGCCGCCTGCACGGGACCGGAAGCCATGCTGTGCTGAACAAAGGGTCGGTCCTCAGATCCCAGCAGCCAGCCAGTCAACCACCAAGCAAGGTCGGCAAGGCGCCCAGACCCCCAGCCAGCAAGCCAGCAAGCCAGCCAGCCAGCGGCCCCAGGCCGCCAGCCACAGGCCCAGGCCCCCCAGCCAGCCACAGGGCCCAGGCCCCCCAGCCAGCCACAGGGCCCAGGCCCCCCAGCCAGCCAGAGGCCCCAGGCCCCCAGCCAGCCACAGGCCCAGGCCCCCCAGCCAGCCAGAGGCCCCAGGCCCCCCAGGCCAGCCACAGGCCCCAGGCCCCCCAGCCAGCCAGAGGCCCCAGGCCCCCCAGCCAGCCAGCCAGAGGCCCCAGGCCCCAGCC